>VZTE01005041.1:596755-641742 GCA_013397775.1 Eulacestoma nigropectus | reverse complement strand
TTTTTTTTTTTTTTCCTGCTGTATTTTTAGCAATTTGCAGCTTTCTGTGGTGTTTCTGGAATGTCTGGTAAACTGTGAATGTTTTTATCCTCTTACAGACGTGGCTGGATCCTGCCAAAGAAATAAAAAAGCAGGTCCACGGTAAGTAGATTGAATTTATCGTGTGTGGGGAGGTGTGGTTTCTCCCAGTGTGGCTTTGGTGAGCCATCCAGAGGGCCCAGGGATGGGGAGAGGTCAAGTGAGGGTGGCTGGCAGGGATCAGCACAAGTTCAAGCAGTTTGTGCATCCTTTCTCTCCTTCTTAAGGACTTAGGGATGCTCCAGATTTAGGAAAAAAATGTCATTTCCTTGGTAAAACAGCTTGGGGTGTGTTTGCCTGAAGCAAAGCCACACTGTCCCTGCAGTGCTGAAATGGGAATGTGCTCCTTGTTGGAGGATGGGAAAATGGGTGTCAATGGGAACCTCTGAAATCCCAAAGGAGTCTGGGAGACCCCGAGCAGAATTTTATGGTGGAACAAGGTTTTATGGACTCTGAGGCTGTTTTGGGGTCCAAACAGGGGCACTGGAATGATAAATGGCTTGAGAAATATCAGCTCAAATACCAGATGCCCTCCCAAATTGTATTTTAAGGTCTGCTAGCACTGAATTAGTTCAAGATGAGGGCAGTGTCAAAATTAAATATGTTTTAGAGGCTTTTGTTTTCTCTTGGGAGCAAGTCTGACTGCTTTGGTAGTAAAATACTGGTTTTGGGAAGGAAAATACTGTTTTACGGATGCTTTTGGTGGGAGGCCCAGGACAAAGTGTGTCATTAAGTCCAGATTAGGGGGGAAACGCAGGGCTGTGTGGAGTAGGGAAAGCTCCTGCTCTTCCCAGCTCCTCTTGCAATCACTAGCAGGGTGCATGTGAAGGGCAGGAGCTGCTCCATCCATAAAATTCATCTGTGAGTGTAATGAACAGCAGCCTGCTGTGGAATCTGGCCCCCTGAGATGGGTTAAATGGCAAATTACTTGATTTTACTCGAAGTGGAGGTATTTTGCATGTACATATGAACGTGTGGACACCAGTGTGTGGTGGTGTAGGTAACCTCTGCTCCCTTCAGTGTCATCTTGGAATCACTTGTTTTGAACTGTGTGTCATGAAAACAACGTGCCTTGTGTTTAATCCCAGTTACAGTGTTGCATAAGAAGTAAATCCAGGAATGCTCCATTCCCCCTCTTCCCTGTGTGAGATTGGGATAAACCTCTGAGCGAGTTAAGCACAGGGGTAGATCTCTTTCTGAAATAAATCTTATGTTGAACTAGTGTCAAAGGGCGCAGCAGGGGGAGATGTAACTATGAAAATCACTCAGTCAGGGCTATTTTCTACTGGGAAATGGGATTATTTTCAAGGAGAAGAGAGAGTTACCTCTTCAGCTGTGTCATCTGGGCTGTCCATACCACGTATAATGCCAATTCTGTGTGTGATTATGTGGATTCTGGCTCAATTAATGTCTGTAATGGTGCTATACAAGGTTTGCAACAAGCTGTATTAAAGCAATTAGGTCTGGACTTGAAAAGCTCTTCCTATCCTGGTGCTTTCTGGCTTCATCCAGAGGTTGATGGGCTGAGTATAACCTGTGTCTGACCACCTGATCCCAGCATTAGGCTGAGGAGTGACTTAGCACAGCCCTCCTTGAAATTTGGAAATTGGGTTGAGCAGTAAACCAATCCTAATTCATCAATTTACAGCCTATGCCTGACCTCTCTCCATGAATCCCTTTCCAGTCAATGAGAAAATATGTCAGTCATTGAGCTTCTTAGCAATGAATTTAATTTTTGCCACAAGTTGTGGGTAATCCAGGTGAATTTCCCTGCCTTGCTTTTTTTCCTCCTGCTTTTCTTACCTCCTGTAAATGAAGTCACATCTTACACTTAAACAGATGTTAAGCTGCAGCCAGCTGTGAGAGCGAGCAGTATCAAATCAGTGTTGCATCTGCTGAATTCGGAAGATCGGATTGGATATTCCTGTTTTTTTTTTTTTTTTTATATCAACTGACCATCACAAAGCTGTCCTGGTGTGTTTACTTTTCTCAAGCTCTCCCTTGTCATTGCAGGAGGCCCCTGGGATTTTACCTTCAATGTCAAGTTCTATCCACCAGATCCTGCCCAGCTGACAGAGGACATCACCAGGTGAGTTACCTGGGAATCCTACTGCCATATTCTCCTGAATATGGAATAGAAATGTTTCGTATTTGGGTGTTTTTCCCTCCTTCGGCAAGGAGATCAGATGTCTTCACCATTGGGAGGGGGTTTGGGTTTGCTTTTAGTGGATGTGAGGATGCTCCCACTCTCCGCTGGAGTCCATGTGTAAAGCAGTGTCATTTATAACCCTGTCATGGGCGTGTTTGTATAGAAAAGAAAATTCTTACCCAACCCCAAGATTTTCTGGTCATAGCGTCCTTTACTCCCTTTGCAGAGTGGAGGTGACCTTGAATCCCCCAGTCCTCCATGCTGTTTACCTTGGGAATAAGAAAAAATTGGAAATGAGCATTGTCATATCTTCATCAGTGGCATAAAAAAAGAGACCCTGCTCCTCAAGTTAATAAATCTCTCCCTGTTCTCTGTGAGTAGTATTTTCCTTTCTGCCCCCAGGTATTACCTGTGTCTGCAGCTTAGACAGGACATCCTTACAGGGCGGCTGCCCTGCTCCTTTGCCACCTTGGCTCTGCTGGGTTCCTACACGGTCCAGTCAGAGCTGGGGGACTATGATCCTGATCTCCATGGCCCAGATTACATCAATGAGTTCAAACTGGCCCCAAACCAGACAAAAGAGCTTGAAGAAAAGGTTGTGGAGCTTCATAAAACATACAGGTAAGGTGTGGCAGCTGGAGGGCTTGTTCATGCACAGCAACAGGAAATAAGGGAAATAATGGGATTTTCTGGTGTTTTCCCCACCTCTGTGAGATACAGAACATCTGTGGATGTCCCATCCCTGGAAGTGTCCAAGGCCAGGTTGGACGGGGATAGTGGAAGGTGTCCCTGCCCATGGCAGGGGTGGAACGAGATGATCTTGGAGATCTCTTCCAATCCAGACCATTCTGTGATTCTATGATGATTCTATGAACATCAACTTTTAACAAAAGATCTAATACTTAGGACAAAATCTTTCTAGAAGCTGGAATTCTTTTTTCCTTCATGAAGAAGAAACTAAGTTTTTAGAAAGCACATGCAAAATCTTGCAGTTATTTATTAACAAGTTCGTTTTTCCCACAGAATAGCCATGAAAGGTTATTGGGTTAGTTCATGTGCAAATGCAAAATTTACTTGTTTTAACCTTGTCCTTTGTCTTTTTTAAATATATTTCTTTGGGATCTGTGTAATTTTGGACTGCAGTTTGATCTAGTTTCTCTGGAGGCTACAGTTTGTCTCTAGGCTACAGTGTGTGCACTGTACAGAGTGCCCCTGTTTGGGGCACTCTTCTACCACATTTAATGAGTAACACTCATTTCCTAACATGGAAGGATTCCAGGTGATCCAGGAATTACAAATCTGCAGTTAAGTGTTTCCTAGTGCAGCCATGACCTGGGCAGGTGTGTCTGGTTCTGGTAGGGTTGAACAACTCCTGGGAGTCCCCCTGGTATCAGATTCAAGGGTGACAGTAACTAAACCTCTTCCTCATCTTATTTTGGGCGTATCTTCCTAGAAGGGAAAAGATGGAGCAAAGACAAGACTTTCTCACAGGCAGATGGGAACAAAAAAGTGGAACACAGTGGGAAGGGTGGATGTCGGCCCTGGCGGTGACCAGAGGTACAATTAACACCTCACTCAACCCTGCAAATCAATATTTTAAATTGATTCCCCTCCATTTACACTGAGAGGAGAGGAAATGAGGGAAAATAAGTACTGGGCCTCTGACAAGCTTCATGACTTGGAGTCAAAGGCCGTTTGCTGTGCTAGAAGTGGTGGATCACAGTGCTGAATTATTCATGGCTTCATTAGAAGGAGACTTCAAGGTATAAGATGTAGTTATATTTCATCTGTCTGCATGTGCAGGAGGAAGCAACACATCCCTGTTTAATTTCTGGTCCATACTCTGTGAACATTAAACTTCAGAGGATTTTCAGTGGGAATCATAGAATCATGGAGTTGTTAAGGTTGTGAAAGACCTTGAGTCCAGCCATTAACCCAGCACTGCCAAGCCCATCACTGAACTATGTCCCCAGGTGTATCATCCGTGTGTTTTTTGGACATTTCCAGGGAAATCTCTGCTAAACCGTGCCCCAGCTCTTGCTATTGTATTTGCAAAGCACAAGGCACGTATCAAGATGGTGACTGCTCCTGGGGCCTTCCTACAAGATTGTCCTTACAGTGGACTTTGCCCCGTCTCCCACCGCTCAAAGCTCTGTTTACATCACACACAAGATGTATGTGAGCGCTCAGTAAGGAAGACATCAAAGGAGGGCAGAAAATGAAATGTATGCAGCTGAATCCTCTCCCAGCAGAGATATTAATGTACCTTATACACCAGGAACTTATTAACAAGGACACTTCTATAATGTTGATAATGGCCTCCATTATCAGGATGTCTTTGTTAAATTGTGCCCCTCCTGCAGACAGGGCACCATCTGTTCCCAGAAAACCCCTCATTCATCTGGTCGCCCGGTTGGAATCTCTGCTGAGTGGTTTCAGCTGTCCGTGTGTTTGGTTTGGAGAACAATAGCTGGGTTTGGGGAGGTCTGGAGGCAGCAGGTCTGGGGGGACAGGACCTGTCACCTTTTGCTGAGTTGGGTTTCTTCTGCTGAATCAAGTTTTGTCCCCTCACTGCTCTTCCTCACTTCCTTCTCTAGTGCCTGTACAGCTTCACAGGAATAAAGTGCAGCCGCCTTACTGAGGTGTCTCAAAGCCCAAATTTGAGCAGTCAGAGCGATTTAAAAATTCCTCATCTGGGCAAAAATTTGTTTGTATTGAAAGCAAAAGAAAATCTAATGAATTTCATGAAGTCTGATCTGTCTCCTCTTAAAAGCAGCAGTTTTGAGAATACCAAGCCCTTTCTTTTTCTGCAGATCCATGACTCCAGCCCAAGCAGACCTGGAATTTCTTGAGAATGCAAAAAAGCTGTCTATGTATGGAGTCGACCTTCACCAAGCCAAGGTGAGAGCCAGCGTGTGTGCACCTACCTGTGGATTTTGTAATTTGATTATCCTTCCCTTGCAGGAGCAAGTTTACCTGTTTCACGAAGCTCCTTAGAAAGAGAGGAAGTATGGAAATACAGACATACAACAGGAATGCCTCAAGCGTTCCTGCAAGAGAAGTGATTCTTCCTGGTTTCTTATTATTTATATGTCACAGGGAACTTTCCAAAGCTCCTCGTATAGACAGGTCCTCGCTCTGAGTAACTTAGAATACAATATATATTCCCTGCCACGTGAGCCTCTGTGCTCCAGGAAATGCAGGATGGGCTCTAGATGAGCCCTTTGGGCAACCAGCAGAACGGGAGAGAGCAGCAGGAGGGAGGAGGTTGTCAGGAAAAGTGTGAAAGAAAAGGGAGGCTGGCCGTGGAGCTGAGAGCTGGAGTCTGGGTGGTGGGGAGGTGAATTTATGGGAAGACCAGAGGGATAATTTGGAAGGCAGCTGTTGACAGGAAACTCCTAACCCTGACACTGCTTAAATCCTCATCTGCGTTCCCAGGACTTGGAAGGAGTGGATATTACTCTGGGAGTCTGTTCCAGTGGCCTTCTTGTTTACAAAGATAAACTGAGAATCAACCGCTTCCCATGGCCCAAAGTCCTGAAGATTTCCTACAAACGCAGCAGCTTCTTCATAAAGATTCGGCCAGGGGAGGTAGGACTGGCTGCTGTGGGCTCCTGCCATCCTCTTGTTTCCATGTGTGTGTCACTGGAACGGAGCGGGGAGGGGTCGGGCTCTTCCCTGCGGGAGCGTGTGGCATCGGGGTGTCTGAGCCCGGCTGGTGCCGAACCCGGGCAGAGCTGGAGCTCCAGCCCAGCTGGTGACAGCGTAGCAAGGCGTCATCCAGCACCACCTCCTGGCTTCCCCGGGTATTCCCAGCATCCAGGGAAACGGGTGGGAGGTTGACTGCTGAAATTGGGGCAGCACTAACTCATTTTTTGGAAACAGGGCAAGACAATGGCTCTTTGTCTTGCTTTCATTCAAAGAAAATAACTAAAAATTAGAATCAGCTTTTCACCTAAGTGCAGGAGGCAGGGAATGGGTGCATTGGTGGTGCCTCTCATGAATGGGGAAATCCCTGGAGCAGCCTGGCTACATCAGGGAGAGAGGCTACAATGGGGATCCACCTCTTTCCTCTTCTTCCTCCTTCTCCTGCATTCACTGCCATGACCCGGCCTCGCAGGGAGGTTGGTGTTTGACCCCAACCCACAGCTGGGCAGTATGACAGGGAGGGATAAATGATCTGACTGGCTGGAAAACCCATGGCATGTTCCTCTGCAAATACCAGTGCATCCTCAGGGATGCCCGGGCTAGTGCCCAAGCCCTCTCTTTCCTCTGACCCGAGGTCCTGCTGCTCATCGTGGGGCAAGTTCAGCAGTTTGTGCCACAGCAGAAGAGGGTGGTGGGCTGGCGACTGGGCTCCACATTTATTTCCTGCTATACCTAAATAACTTATATTTTCCACAGCAAGAGCAATATGAAAGTACAATTGGGTTCAAGCTACCGAGTTACCGGGCAGCAAAGAAGCTGTGGAAAGTATGTGTTGAACATCACACTTTCTTCAGGTGGGTTTTCTGAACAGTAGCCTCACCTTGAGTAACTTAATGCTTGATTTTAACTGTTGAAAATGCACATTGTTCTTAGGGTTTTGGAAAAATCGAGTGAAATGGTTGCAGGGACAGTAGGTGTTTATTTTGCAGTAAATTTTTAAGCAAGTTCTGCTTTTTAAGACCCATAAGACAGAGATCTTTGGGTCATGTAGATGTGAGACATTATTAGTATGTGCATTTCCTTGGCCAAGTGGATGCAAGAGACTCCTTTAATTTCTGTTTTAGTTCCTTTTCACATGCCCCTTCCTCGCTCTGGAGGTGTGATTTTTAAATTGTGTGTGTCTTTCAGGCTGACTTCCACCGAGGCCATCCCGAAGAGCAGGTTCTTGGCACTGGGCTCCAAGTTCCGCTACAGCGGCCGGACGCAGGCGCAGACGCGGCAGGCGAGTGCCCTGATCGACCGACCCGCGCCCCAGTTCGAGCGCACAGCCAGCAAGAGAGCGTCCAGGAGCCTCGACGGAGGTGAGTGAGTCCCTGCTGCATCTTCCCTCTCCCTTCTGGAATCACCAGGATGCTGAAGGATCCTTAAGGAATGCCTGGATTCCCTGCTGTACAAAAACGCAGGCGTAACTTGTCACTGTAGCACAAGACCTTGTTCCTACCCCTTACATATTTAGGAATTACATGCCTGTGGTGAGACTCAGTTGGTTAGAGCAGAGTGCTGGTAACACCACAGGGATGGGTTTGTTCCCCATATGGGCCCTTCACTTAAGAGTTGGACTCGATGATCCTTGTGGGTCCCTTCCAACTTAGAAGATTCTGTGATTCATCATACAACCTTTATTCACATCGACAAAACCAACCAACCAAAACAAAAATTCCCTCTACAAAAATCGAAACAGCGTCGTCACAACACAGAACAAAAGTGGTGTAAACCCAGAAGTTTGGGTTTACACCAAATCCACCCCTTGTCCCTTCACCACAATTACAACAGGAGTTCCCCACGATCGTTCCGCTCTCTAACATTGTTCAGTAGTTTTGCCCATTACCTCTCCCAGTTTTTATCCTCATCTCAATATCACAGCACTGTGAGGGCTGTTACGGGTAAATGAACTCCATCTCAGCCAGACCCAATACAAAAATGCAAACCAAGGGTGGTCCCAGCAGAACTGACTGATGAAAAGAATGTAGGCGGGTGCTGAAGGCTTATGGCACAGTTCTGCTTGTAAAGATATTTCTTCATTCAATCTCAAAGCATTTTCCTTTAGAGAATCAGGAATTAAGCCATTCTGTTTTTTTTGTTTAATATAACTTCTTAAATTCCGTAGTTTTACATGAGGGGGAGATTTTTGCCACGATGGAAACTTTTTTAGTGTCTCTTAAAGCGATGCTCAGGTTGGAGTTGAGGTGTGTCAGTCAGATGGGCTCATCCCTGAGATTTTTAAAAGAGATGGATGGCAGCAGAGGATGTGAGGCATGAAAAAGGGAGCGCCTAAGTTTGGTGCACATGATCTGTATCACAGGGTATTAAGATCCAGGGAAAGAGGAGCATTCCTGTGCACTGCGAGGATCCAGGGAAAGAGGAGCATCCCTGTGTGCCACGGACACCTGATGGAGCAGGGCCTGTGTTGCTTTGAGCCCTGAGTTTGTGCTGCAGCCTGGGGGGACCAGGGCTACCCAGCACCCCATGGCCAGCAGCAGCCAGGCTGTCCCTGCTCCTGGGCTCAGTGACATCCCGAGCCTGGGCTTTGTGCCTCGAAGCTGGAGGGAAGGGATGGTTCAAGCCCCATAAGGCAGCAAAGCCAAGTTCCAGCTTTCCTGCGGTCTGGGCGTGCGAGGTTCCTCGTGCATGGTGCACAGCAGTGAGGGGACCAGTGCTGCTGGTTGCCCCTCGGCCATGCCATTATGACCCCAGATGAGTAGAGAAATCGCAGCTGCAGTGCTACACCTGGATGTCAGAGCTTGGAAAAGAGCAGCCTGGGAATGTGACACTCCTGCCCCCGTTGACGTCTGCACCTTTGCCGTGCGGGCGATCGTTAACGTGTGCCCCGTTTCTTCAGCTAAACGTGCGACTCAAAAGGTTGAGTTCAGAACCGTAGAGGAAGAGAAGCAGAAGGAGGTGGTGGTGGTTGAGGTTCCTGAACCAAAACCTGCGGATCAGATCCGAGAGAAGCCAGGTATAGCTTTGGTGGTGGCTAAAACTCTCTGCAGTGCCTTTCCTATCCTCTACATGCTTGTTCCTGACAATTCCAAGTTTTGCCAATTCTGGTGGCTTTCTCTTTTCATTTCTTTGCAAGAAGAGTTTTGCCGTGAGAGGAGACACAGCCCAGCTCTGGGAGTCTCCTTAAATTTCCACCTTGCATCTCATTAGACTGTAATTCTTGTGAGGAGGTGGGGAAAAAATTAGGATGTGCTGACACTTGAGAACTCTATTGTTAAATTTGGGTAGTTTTGGATATATGGATTTGAAAACTTTAAAGTTTGATCTTGAAACTTCTTGTGAAGCATCTGAAATTCTTCATCCCAGGACTTCCTTGCCATTTTGGGTTGGGTTTTTTTTGGGGTTTGATAAATGCTACCCATTTTACTCTCTGGAGCTTATATTTCTCTTAGGATAGGCACTATTAATAAATACGAATGTCCTTAAGAGGTATGTAGGTACAGCAGCACATTTGAATACTCGTATCACAGCAGCAGTGTTGCAAACATTTGCGGTCTTCATCCCTTGGATAGCGACCACCTGTGGTGTGTTAGGGCTGCAGATAATTTGCGTGCAAATGCTTTGGGTACCCTCCTCCCACCCAGAATTTTTTACAGTGTACTTTTGACTGCATTACTGCTTTTCTAGCATCTAGGTCAAGTTTTCATGAAGTGTGGCAAACTTTCCCACCATGGGCATTCCTTGAATCCTCACTAATCAGCATCTCCTGGTGGGGAAAGCCCAGTGCTGTAAAAGCAGAAGGTGGGGAATTTCAGACACCAGGGTAGATTTGAAGTTCATCACTCAAATATATTCAATTAAAGCTGCTAGGTTTTAGATAGGTTTTTATCTGGATGTGTTTTTCTTGGATTTTGCCAGCCAGCACCTGCCTGCCTTCAGACTTTGTAGGCAGAGCCCTTCCTAGTTCCACGCTCGAGAGCTGTTCATGTGTCCCACGTCTCCCTTCCTGGGCAAGGAGCCCGTAAAGCTTTTTTTTGTGTTCTTTTCTCCTCTCATGCGATACACTGTTGAGTCTGACAGCACTAGAAAGACTGACACACAGTTCCATGGTGGAAAATTACTATTGAGCTGCCTGCAAACTTCCTTGCTGTTCCCAGCTACTGAGAAGGATCTCCTCACTCCTTGCTGTGGTGATCATCGTGTGTCCGTGCGGGTCCCCAACCCCCATTAACACCTGCAAACCTCTTTCTAGCCAAACACACTCTTGAAACTTTTGAAATGAAACCCATTGCAGAGGAAGAAGAGGAGGAGGAGAAGGTAGAGGTGGTTAAGGTTCCTGTTGTCAAGCCAAAGTCAGCGGAGCTGGTGCAGCCGCGGTCAGGTACAGCCGCAGCGGTGGCTCCTGTGCTGTTGCTGCTGGGGTGAAGTGATGCAGTGCTGTAGGGCAGAGGTTACACTGGTTGTGGTGGTGTTTGTTGGCACTAAAATCATCCGTGGCTTTGCCGCGTGCTGCTTTTCAGGTGCTCCGGGTGCAGTGAGGGGGTGCCGTGCCCTGGCTGTGTGTGGAAATGAGTGTGCAGTGGCCTCTTAATGCTCCTCCCATACTGTCCCTTCTTGTGAGGTTTGTTCTCCTGAGCTGTAGGAACCTGCAGTGCCTGGAAATCGGGTTACGAGATCTGGACCTGGTGGAGGTCACCTATATTCCACCTAATTTCTTCACTAGGGAGCTGCTACTTCCCTAGTTGGGGGACAATGTCAGAGCGACATTGCTGCTGCAGACAGATTGATATTAATCATAATTTAAAGTAGAGTTGATTATTTGTTGCAGGAAGAGGAAGAGGGAGGTAACTGGGAACATCACATGTTTCCTTGGTTAGTGTGAAAACCACTGGAGGATGGTCACGGCCCCAAGGCTGCCAGAGCTCCAGGAACATTTGGACAATGCTTTCAGGCACTGGGTGGGATTGTTGGGACGTCCTGTGCAGGACCAGGAATTGGACTTCATGATCCCTGTGGGTCTGTTCCAACTCAGCAGATTCCGTGATTCCATATTCCATGAGATGTGTGGCAGCAGGTGGAACATCAGCCGGTGTCTGACTCGAGCACATCCAGGGCTCTCCTGCTGGAGCTGCCCCTTCTCATCCACCTCCTGCACTTTTCCTCCTGACTTTTCTGCTCCCAGTAGGGACTGTTGGTGAGGTGATGGCCATGGTGATGGTGATCAGTCATAGAATTCTGAAATGGTTTGGGTTGGAAGGGACCTTAAAGATCATCCAGTTCCAACCTATGTTTTATATCTCGTATTTTGGGGCAGTGCTTTTTACTGTGTTTAAATCATGTGTCAGAATAGCCAAAGGTGGTTAATCAGGAAAATGTAACTAAAATACAGTTCTGGCAGCCCAGAACTCATTGTTGGATGGCACAGGAAAAGCTTGGTGTCTCTTACCATTTTTCCTGCATGTCTTGATGCTCTGGGAGAGCAGCAAGAGAGGTAGCCCAGCGGATTTACTGGTGGCAGTATTTCCTTTGCTGCTTCCTCTTTAAGGTGGCATTTTAACACATCCATAACTTTTTTAGCCAAACATGATCTTGGCAGTATTGAGATAAGCCCAATTGAAGAGGAGGAGGAGGAGGAGGAAGAGAAAATGATGGTGGTGAGAGAACTAGAGGCGTTCCCGAAGGAGTCAGGTACCACCACAATGACAGCTTTGCACTCCCAGCATCCTCCTCATCCCAGCCCTCCCTGCCATCTCACCTCTGTACAACCTTCCCAGCGGCTGTCACTGCTTCCATGACATAAATACACCGGGACACAGCACCGACTGTACTTCAAGAGGATCACACAGTGTCTGGGTCTCAGAAATTAACTGCTGTGCTGAGGAGCAGGGAGAGAGCGGAGCTGGCAGTGGTGGGGTGGGTTTTAAGGTTGTTTACAACAGGATGTGGTGTCCAAGAGTTTGTCTTGAAAGTGTAGTTCCAATCTCTGGAAACTCAGGTTCTTTTTTCCCCTTCACCTTGTACATTTTCAGCCATGTGGATACTTTATTCTCTCTATGTTTTGTTAAGACACAGATGAGATGTTACCTTTTCAGTACAGCAGGAATTCTTACTAAGGAGTTGCTTGAAATTACAATTTTTATTTTAATACCAAATTTTCTAGTGTCTTTGACTGACTGGCTGGACATGAGTGACCTCCTGTTGGCTGAGATAGGATACACAGTATGATCCTGCTGCAAACTGTGACTTTGGGAATGTGAGACCACGTCAAAGATAGTATTTTATGTGACAGGGTATCTTTTTAGTGAAACATCCCTAGAAACCAACATCAGGAAAACCGAATTGCTTATTGTATCCCTAGGTACACACAGAAAATTAATTTGGGCTTGCTTTGTCACACAGCTTTGGCTTGAATATTTCCTTGGGGTCAGGCAACTACCTGGCAAATCAGGAAGTGAAGGAGAGAGGAGTAGGCAGTTGATTTTGTGTGGACCTAGTGCTTGTATTTACGACTGTCATCCTCTGAAAAGATGATTTTTGGCAGCATGCTGTTCATTTCTGCACTTTCACTGGCCTGGAGGTGCTGCGTATCTTCCCACTGCGCTGCCTTGAAGATACCCAGCTCGGACACGCAGCCCCAGCCTGCCTTGAAACCCACCGGAAAGTTGCTGAGAAGTTTTCTAGAGCAATGCTTGTTGATTACTTTTGGGGAGGAGGGAGTGGGAAGCCTGTGTTTCTCTTCCAGAAGCCATCTGTTTCTGGTTGAGGAGATGCCCATGAGTACAGAACTCCTCACGCTGTGTCTTTTCTAGTTGCACTGGAGTGGAGTCCGTGTCAGTTGTGTGTGAAGGACCCAGAAATCCATGGCACAGTGTCAAAAATAGATTTGCCTTTCTGGTGTGGCTTCTCTGCAGAGTGCAAGCTTGCTTTTTGTAAACCATCTGGTGTGGGGTTTTATTGATTGTATTTTAAACCATGAGGAAAATAATCTCAACTCTCCCGTACTAAATGCACAAGCTGCTTTGCTCAACATCTTTATTTTTTTTCCCTTTTCTTTCATCCTCCTCCTCCTCCTTCTCCCTTTCTTTTTAAATGACAGCACTGTAATTTGGAAAGACTATGCCTAGTGCTTTGAAAAATTACCTGCTCTGAACCTTGTCCCTGTCTGTCCCCCATCCTCAGCAGTGGCCGTGATAACCCCAGAGCGGAGTCCCCGGCCCACCTCAGCCCCGGCCATCGCTCAGAGCCACCCCGCAGAGCCAGCCCCAGCTAAGCCTGACGTGAAGGATGTGGCCGCATCCAAAGTAGGGAAGGAAACAGCAAAATCTGATGTGAGACGTGAAGAATTTCCACCGGAGAAAGCCAAGGAGCCAGTGGATGCCTCAAGGGTAGGTCAGAGCAGAGTCTCTTGGGAAGAGCCGGGCTGGAGCATCGCTTGAGAAGTCACCCCAAAGCAGCAGCTCTGTCCTGGGAGATGAGGGGTTTATCCCTCTCCCAGGTGTCAGGTGGGAGCAGGCACAGGGGTCTGAGTGTCAGAGAGATCCCAGCCCTGACATTCCAGGTGGAAGAAGGAGCTCCAGAGCAGCTGGGTTTTGGTGGTTGTAGTCAAAGCAAGTGCACCCTGCTGACAGAGGGTTAAAAACACTGGCAGAGCTGCACATGATCATGGAACTGGAGTTCAGGGCTCATCCATGGCCAGGCTGTGCCCCCTGATTCCTGGTATGACTGCAGGAGGGAATTCCAGTGAAATCAGTGATAATGGATCTGGTCTGCAGCCCAGCACCGGAATGTTTTTCACGTTGATAGGCTTTTGCTGGGAGAGCTGGTAATACAGTGCTGGAAACTGGGCTAAAACTTGAGTTGAAAATGGCACTGGTGAGACCTTGGGGAGTTCAGTGTTTAAATTCAGTACTTTTAACCATTATTTGATCTTTTTACAAATGTCTGAGGTCTTTGCTGGGATTGATACGTGTGTGCTGTTCTAATAAGTCGAAATAATGTGTAAAATTATTGTTGATATTACAGTGTCCTTAATATTCTGCAGATCTTACTGACTTATTGAAACCTTGCAGTGGTGCAGCCGAAGTGTTTGCCTTGAGACCATATTTTCACATTACTCCAAAATTTAACTGTTCTCAGCGTTACTGGAGCCACATATTCTATAACATATCACGCAGTGGGTTTTGTGTGAACATCTCCAGGGAAGATTCCTATGAATTAAGGTTGAGAGAGGGAGGTGAAGAAAGGGCAGTTGCTTCAAAAAATTCCATGGCCTGTGTGAACAGTAATTTTTAAATGAAAATGCTAAAGGGAACTTCAGGCTGGCACTGTGGGGTGGGAATCAGAGCACAGAGTTCCTGCCCTGCTGTTCTTGCCCAGCTGCTCCCCCTCCCTCCTGTTACGCTGAGAACGAGGAAGTTTTACTTATCCCATCTCACTTATTACAGGTTTTTTCCTAAATGCTTAAACATTGGATTTTTTCCCCCTTTAAATATAGATGTGGGAGGAAATTGTGCATTTGAACGTGCCAAATTTACTGTTTCCCCAATGGAGCTGCATCACTTCTTTTAACACCCACTGATGCTTTTGCCTTCAGAGTACTTGGCAATACAGTTTCCCTAAAATACTTCCCTTAGAGTGTTAAGACAATCTTGGCTCTCTACTTATGGACAGGAAAGAAGTTAATTTGTGATGTTAGGCTTGATTTTGTAGCTGTGCCTCTTCTTACTGCCTCTGCCAACATAATACCTGTGATATAACCAATAATTTCTGGTTTTGGGAAAGTCTGTGTTAATTTGAGCATGTTGCTTTCTTTGGATTTTCACTGGGAGATCCAGCTGTAAATGCCATTTGAAAACATTGCCTGGCCAAGCTAATGCAAGTGGGAAGCCCTTCCTCAGAAGCACTGGAGAGCACTGGTTTCAAATACAAATAATTCTCAACCTGGAGGAATTATTTAACATGCTGTTGACTAACAGAGTGCTGGGGAGCTGCTGTGTCATTAACCCCTGCCCAGGGCTGCATGTTGGTTTTTGCATGTTCCCCCAGCACTTCAAAACCAACTTTATGCAGCTGTGTTTGGAAACTAAATGGTTTCTTGAAACAATCTGCTAACAAGAAATGTTTTTACCGATTTATTTCTTGAATGTAGGTGAGGAAAACACACATTGAGGTCACAGTCCCCACCATGAATGGTGCCCAGCCCCAGGTTTGTGCTAATAATTCAGTTTAGGTTGCTCACACTTTTTTTTTCCAAGGTTCAACGTAGTTAAATGAACCAACAACTCTTTTTTTTTTTTATCACTGCCCAACAGCAGCAGCCTGCAGAAAAAGAGGAAGAGCTGATAAGAATGAGGAAGGTTAGCCATTTTACCCTTTCACCGGCTAAATTTGCCATATCATTCATGCATCTGTAACCTGTTTAAAAAGACAGTGCTCCAATTTCTTCATGGGCTTTGGGTTGGGATGTTGGTTTTCTTTAAACTATCAAATACTCAATTTGGAAATGAATACCTTTTTGTCCCATAAACAGCTTGATTGCTAAAATTATGCATGTTGAATGTTCAAAAGAAACACACTTGGTTTGATTTATGAAATTTCTTCTCTGTCACAAACTTAGTTAGAAACTAAAAGTAGCCTGCATTGCAGGAAATGCAAAAAAAAATCAGGAGAAAGCTTTTTTGGTATTGATTACGTAATAGGGAAACATCCAAGGTGGAAAAGTGGTTAAGGTGTAGTTGCTGCGCACTTTGGGGCCTTGTGAAAGTGCCCCCAGGCAGTGCAGCCTCGCACCCAAGGGTGGGTCTGCATCTCTCAGGAACGTGGTGTGGTGACTGTGTGAGGCTTCCGCAGAAAACCAGGAACTGTCTCTTTGTGGCCAGAGCCAAGGCCCCCTGGGAGCTGTCTCTTTAAAGGACTCATCACATCTCCCATTCTCCATAAGCCAGACCCCCATTTCCAGCGGGAATTCCCACCCCACGCTGCCACAGCGCTGCACTCCCAACCTTGAGTTAACTTTTTAATTTGCCGATTTATCGAGCCCGCAAGACCAACATTTTAATTTTTTGTGCTTTTTTTTGTTTTGTTTTGTTTCCCCCTTTCATTTTCACAGAAGAGATCAAAGAGACTAGATGGTGAAAACATTTATATCAGGCATAGCAATTTAATGTTGGAGGTTTGTATGAACTTGAAGCTTCTTTTGAGTTGCATTTGCTAAACCTTCTGCATCTGCGCTGAACTTCTTCCTCTTCTGCTGCTGCCTTTGTTTTTGCATGCTCTTGCATGAAAGACCTTTTAATTTGATTTGATTTTTTAATTACGCTTCTGCATGGTGACAGTAAACATAATGATGTGCAGGCCTTCTTCCTTCTTCCTCTTCTGACTTTCATTCTCTCATACCTACCCAAAATACATGATTGGCAGTGCTCAGATCTGCTCTGGGACCCACTGGCTGCTCAGGGGGTCATGGATTGTAATGGGGGGCTCACTGATCAGTTTTTCACTGCTTGAAACAAATTATTTTTCTGGGAGAAAAGCCAGTCTGTGAAAATACAAAATTCAGGATAAGCTGCAGGTGAAACTGGAACAGATTGCCCGGAACAGCTGTGGCTGCCCCCTCCCTGGAAGTGTCCCGAGGCCAGGTTGGACGGGGTTTGGAGCACCTAGGATAGTGGAAGGTGTCCCTGCCTGTGGCAGGGGGAGAATGGGATGGGCTTTAAGTTCCCTTCCGGCCCAAACCATTCCAGGATTCTGTGAAATTGTCACCTCTGTGGTGTCCAGGCCACCACAATGTCCATGTTGCTTCAGGCAGGAGGGATCCTTTTGGATGCTGCAGTGGTGTTTGCAGCTTTTCCATCCTCCTCCCAGCCCTTCCTGGCCTTGCACCACCTCACCACCCCTGGGCCCCACCCTGCCTCAGGGCCAGGTCCCTGTGGATCTGACAGAGAGGCTCAGTGGTCACAGGTGGCTCATCCTTCCACATTACAGCTCTTCCCTTTGGATTTGGGAGCCCTTTGCACTTGGTTTCACCCAAGCTCGGTCTCAGAACAGACCATGCCAATCATATATTTCATTTTTTTAATACACTCTGTTATGGGAGATGTTTTGTGGCTTCTGATACTCTGGTCCTGTGTTACGTGTTTCTACTCAAACTTGCAGCACCAGCAGCTCATAGGGTTTCCCTGGTGGTATCTCTTGAAAGTGGAGTGTACTAACTGCCTTCTCCTCATCAGAATTTTCAAAGTTTTGCAGCTTCTGTGTGGGTTTCTTTTGTTTTTGGTTTTTTTTTTTTGTTTTTTTTTTGACTGCTACGACGTAGAGCTGTGAGTCACAAGTGAAGGGTCTGCACGTGATAGGCAGAGTTTGGCCGCCGCTGGAGCGCTCTGAAGACTGTGCCTGTCGCTTTTTCACCCAACTCAAAACAGCTCCAATTCCCCAACCCCAAACACAGCTTTGTCATTGCTTCTAACCCCCTTTTTCCTGTCAGTGCAATACTTGCCTCCGAGCCCTTTCCCTCCTCACTCCCCTTCCCACAGTTCTGTTGTAGGTGCTCCAGTCCTCCCCTACAACTGGGCTGACCCAGCAGCTCACCCCCTTTACTCCCTTTATTTTTTTAATCCACGCACTTGGCAGATCAGACATTTTCGTGGCAGACCTCACCCTCCTGAAGCTGCCTGTTGATTTTACTGAAAGCCTTTTAACGCTCCACGTGCGCCGGGTTCCTGCAGATAGGGCAAAACAGGAGGAAAAGGGTGATGCTGAGCAAGCTGGTTCCTCAAGATGCTTCCCAGACCCAGCTCCGTGTAGCTCCTTGTGGCTTTGGCTCCTCTGCCAGCCCTCCCAGGCCCTGCTCCTGCACAGTGCTGAGAAGCCAAGGTGATCCTTCTCTCTTCTCTGAGCCAGGAGCAGCTGTGCGGTTCTTGGACCAGGCAGGGATTTACCCCAGGGTCCACAGCAGACTCATTTCTGCTTTCTTTTCCTGCCTAACAGGCACTTGCCTTATACTTTCATTTAGGATAGAAGCCAAAATTTGTTCTTTTCCCCCCCAGAACTGTGCCAAAAAGAGTATATATTGTTAAAGAGGCATTTGGGGTTTAGCCCCTTGGAAGGAGGGTGATGTGTCCTGGGTGAGCTGCAGGAATGAAGATTTTTGGGAGGGCCTCTCCTTTAGGGATATGTTTGCTGTCCCATCTTCTAAAATTGATGGGCTGAGTAACAACTAAAAGCACAAAAATAGTGACATTTCCCAGTGATGCTTTAACTGACCATGATTTCCCCCTTTCTTGCTGCTTTTTGGCCCTGTCCAGAAAAGTTGTTGTTTGGCTTATGCAAAAGCTTTCTTTCCTACAACCTCTGGTTTGCTTGCAAGGAAGAACTGTTTTTAACAAGTTGACTTGCCTTGAAGTCTGTGTGTTTATGCTGTAAACTGGTGTCACAGAGTAAAAACCTGACTTTTTCCAGATGAAAAATTTTAGCAGGAGTTTCTTGATTCATCCAGCATAAAATAAATTTTCAGTTTGATTTTTTTTCAAAAAAAAATTCTCATCTTCATTTCTGAAGTCAAAAACCTCCTATGGTAGCTCCTGGAGGAATGAGATGAGAGGGAGAGGAAAATACGGTAATGGAGATATTCTGGAAACAAAGATAATTCCTGCTAGGATAAAAGAGAAACAGGTATGAAGAGAGCAAATAAAATTGGGAAAACATTTTCTTGATCATTAATTGTACTGATGCCTGGAAATATTCAGGCTAGCAGAGGGAAAAGAAAGCAAACCCACACAGTTTAAAGATGTTAAATTAAATAACCCAAACAAACCTAGTCTGGCAACTTAAAAGAATCCCGTTTGGGGAAAATCCATGAGATTCCAGCTCAGCTGTCATCTGGTTTGGCGTAGCTTGAGATGAACCAATGGCACATCCTGCTCCTGGAGGAGACCCCGTTCCGTGGCTGCAGTTTATCCCACTTAATCCAAGAGGAGGAGAGAGGATGCTCCCTTTGTGCATTTGCAGTGTGAGCACAGTTTGGGAAGTCAGCAGCAGCTCTGCTGAGCGCGGCTTTGCTAAGCACAGCTTAGGCAGTCCCAGGCCTCTCTGTGTCCCCTCACTTATCCTGTCCTTTTGCTGATAGGATCTAGATAAGACCCAGGAAGAAATAAAGAAGCACCATGCCAACATCAGTGAGTTGAAGAAGAACTTCATGGAATCCGTCCCAGAGCCTCGGCCGAGTGAGTGGGACAAACGTTTGTCCACTCACTCCCCTTTCCGAAGCCTCAACGTCAACGGGCAGATTCCCACAGGAGCGGATGGAGTGAGTACCTCGGCATGGGGTGTCCAGGGGGCGGCTTTGCGGTGTGGGATTCAGCCTCAGCTCCCCTTAGCTTCTACTTATTTTGGATGGTAACAGTTAGTACTGACTTGTGACATGTAGAATGTTCTCTGAGAGAATCGAAGCTTTAGTCATAGTATCATAAAAATGAGATGTTTTGGTAGAGAAGGGTGTAAGAATTCCTTAACTGGTGTTGAAGTGTTGCTGTCAGTGTGATGCTAGAGAGCACTTCCCATGGCTGATTCAGGGACTGGCTCATTCCTGCATCTCCCCAAAATGTGGAAAAAAACCTGGCAAGCCAAAAATCCAAAGTCCTGAATTATTACTTCAGAGATAATATTGCAGATAACCCAGCGGAGAAGCACTGGGATGGGATGATTTTTCCAAAATCACTTTATTCTCCAGTTAATCTGGTATGTCATTGGGTTTAGACTTGCATTAGGAACTCCAGGTGCTGATCTGCTGTGGAGGCTTGGAGGAGACTCCTCGGGTGGCCACAGCAGGGCTGTTCAAACATGATGGGAATCTCCCTCCTTCCAGGAACTGTGTGTTAGTAACCACATACACTCACAGTTTCTCGGCTATTTGCCTTAAAAAGGTAATTTTTCAAGGAAAAACCAGTCACCGACTGGTTTCTTCTTGGTTAACGGACACCTCTGTGTCATATTGCTGGTAACTGGCTCAGATTTGGAGCTTGTGAGTAAAACTGTAGTGAGTGCCTGTGGTAATCAGTCTTTTAAGTAGTAAATGCAATTTTTTATTGCGACAGAAAAATTGCATCCTGACTGCAAGTAGTGGCAATTGAAGACTCTCCTGGTTGAAAGCCCAGTTTTTCCCTTCTTGCCCACAGCCCTGCAGATGAACTAGTATTTAATCTTCAAACAAGGCAGATATTTATTAATCAGGAAATAATCTTGCAGTGGATGGAGGGTTATTGTAACACATACAAGGGCTTTAACACCAAGTTTACTACAGGCTCCTCAAAGCTTGGAGTAAAGCCAGGACAGCTGAAGGGTTTTTTTTGCCTGCTAGAAAAATGAGATCCCCAAAATGAACTTAGTCAGGGTTGGTTGTTAGAGCATCTCAGAATGGTTTGGGTTGGAAGGAAACTTAAAGCCCATCCAGTGCCAGCCCCTGCCATGGACAGGGACACCTTCCTCTGTCCCAGGCTGCTCCAAGCCCCATCCAGCCTGGCCTTGGACGCTTCCAGGGATCCAGGGGCAGCCACAGCTTCTCTGGGCAACCTATCATTGGGATTACCCTGTTTAACACATGGATGGACTTTGCCCTCTGTTGCTGAGCCTCAGTGTAGATTCTGCAGGAATGTGGGTGGCAGAGCTCTGCTCACGGGGCCACGTGGGTTTTGGGGTGTGGGTGGGACAGAGCAGAGGCTCTCAAGCTCCACAGATGCAGTTCAAGAATGTTATTCTTGGTTTTTATGAAGAACTTCTTGCAAGGTGACCACACTGAGATCTTGGAGGGCTGCTGGTCACTGTAACTGGATGGTGGGGGCTTGTCCCACCTAAGGCTGCAGTGGGTCTGCAGCACTGCAAGAATTGGTGTCAGCCCTGGATTTGCATTGCTGGAAATTCCTTCTTAATCTGGTCCTCTTTGAAGTGATCTCACTCAGAGGTGGCCATGTCCTGCTAGAACTTCCAGAAATGCATCTTCCCCAGGCACTGGCTGGGGAGGAGGTTTTCCCTCACCTGCATGTGTTGAAGGATCATAAATCAGATGGTAATTTAAGGATGGTAAATCATGGTGCAAAGCCATTGCTCCTGTTTGTGGTGGTACCTTCACCCTGCCTTAGTGGCCAAAGGATTTTTTGCCAGGGGCCACTTTTCTGCTGTTCCTGTATGTTTTATTATGAGACAACTGAACCTTAACACGCTTTGTGTGTCCAGGTCAAGAAAGTCACTGTCCCATCTTCTGAGAGACAGGTTGGTGGGCTTGAGGTAAAGCTGCTGCTCTGATCTGTGCTTCTGAACCAGACTTGCTATTGCAATGGCACTGAGCAAAAGCTCAACAGCAGCTGCTGGATAACATTTTTCTTTTGGCTACATGAAGTAGTTTCATAACTCACACCCAGAGGACTTTGGCATTGCTGCAGCGTCTGCAGCTTTCAATTTTTGCTTATTTTGGTGCATGGCTGGTTCGAAAAAGCTGCATGACCGATATAACCGTGTACTCGGAGACAAAAGCAATTCTGAAAATTTAACTGTTCCCTGTTCTTTTTATGTTGTCTTTCTTTCCGTTTTTTGTTGTTTTAACAATCATATTACTCTTGCATTTTATATTTTCTTTTGCTGCCCAGTCTCCCAGCTACTTTCTCCCGAATTCTCACCACTTAGGGGTGTGCAAAGAACCAGTCCCAAAATACCGCAGTGACCAGCGGAGGTTGGCTCAGCTGAGGGAGCTTAGAGCCAAGTTTTTCCTCTCCTAAGTACACTTGAGTTTGACCAGGGCTGGCAAACTAAAGGGATGCAGAGTTACTGAACAGCAACATTCCCACAATCTTTCCTTTCTTCAGCAGAAGTGCTGAAGCCCTTGCATGCTCCTGTGTGCTGATTTACTCATTCTGGGTTTTTATCATTCTTTAGACTCCAGAAACAAAAATGTTAAACACAGAGCAAAATTCCAAGAGTTGGCACTGCTCCTACTGCCATCCTGCCCGTTCCATGCATGGGGTTTCTAAGATTTACAGTTTTTCACTTGTTCCAGTAGAATTTTCAAACCAATCGAAATTTTGATACTCTGATCAGAACTTTGGAAAAGCATTTTGTATCTGCTCTGCAGTCTGGCTGTTCTATGGGATTTTCCAAACACTGGGTTTTAAGGGCACTGTAGATTAGGAAGCTGTCAGAGACCACATTTTGTACCGCACCATTCCTGTTTCAAATGCCTCAAACTTTTTTCTCACCCATTCCAATTCCAAAACACTCTAGAAGATTTTGAGAATCCACTTTTCTGGGAGGGCAGACACCGAACACCCATGGTCCTGATGCAGATGTTGATGAGCTCTGCCAAGAGGACGTGGTTCTGTAGCTCCAGGGCTGGTGTGACCTAGGCCACCAGTGACTCTGCTCCCCAGGGCAGTTTATTTTATGTTGAGAAGAGCTGCCCTAACGCTTTGCACATCTCCAAGTGTCATTTTGGGCACTTTCCATCTGTCATTTTTGTTCATCTCTCTCTGTCTTTCTTGATCTTCTACCACGAAAGCAGACACGGGAACGGCCTCTGTTAGTACAGGATGAAGACAAACTAAAAAAGCAGGAGATACCTACTGAGACAGCCTTTCCCCGGCCAGCAAGTGAAGCAACTCTTCCAAAGGTTTCTATTGCAATCCCTGAAGAGCAGAAATCACTCAAAAAATGTCAGCTGTACTCTAGCATTTTTCCTTCTCCACGTATTCCCTTTATGATGTCCTTTCTCCTGGTCATAGCACTGACTGTTTGGTGGCTGCTCTTTCTCTGAGTGGCAACAGGGTCATGTTGAAACCTCAAGACCAAAGCTCCTGAATTTCTTGGCTGTAGTCTCTGCTGCGCCTTCCTTGTTCCTGGTCTTTGATCTCCGTAGCTCGCTGTCCCAGGGAGGGACACCCCGTGACTGTCATATTAATCCCGCTGTATGTCCTTGTGTGGCTGCGATGGGACCTGGCAGGAGTGGTCATGGATTGCCAGGTCCATTCTGAAGTTTCCTATGGTGCAAAAGCAAATTCTTTGAACTGTGTTCCCAATTGCTGTGGGAGGGCAGATGGGGGGAGGAAATCATGGGAGGAGAGTTTGTTTTCCCGAAGCTCTGTAGACTTCCCATAGGAATGGCTGGAGAATTGCTTTTAAGCTTGTTGTTTTAAATGTAAGATGTTCACAACCTGAAGAACATTTGACACTGATATAAAAGGGGAATCACAGAATCCTGAAATCACAGAATCCTGGCATGGTTTGGGGTTGGAAGGGACCTTAAAGATCATCTCGTTCTACCCTCTGCCTTCCACTGGACCAGGTGGCTCCAAGCCCCGTCCAACCTGGCCTTGGACAATTCCAGGCATGAGGAGTCCACAGCCTCGGTGGGCAACAAGAGGTTGAATCTCTAGGAAGAACATTGGAATCTGATCCGTAACCACTCCATTTCTAGGAAACTCAGATTGGCATTTAAATAAAAAGCACTGGTTCTCACTGCTGCTCTTGGTGATAACTTAGGGACAAGGTCAGCTTTTCATGTCCTGGTGGGGGAAGCCTTTGACAAAGTATCCCAGCTTCCCTCTCCACCCCCATTCTCACATCCAAGAAAATAGATAGTGTTAAAGGAGAAAACCCATTGCAAGGAGATATTTATTATAAACATAGATTAATAATTTTTTGGGAATCTGATGGTCTTGGTGCACTTGGGATGTGTTTTGTTTGATTTGTGTGGAACTAACTGATGCATGTTTGCTCAGGTCACAGGGATGGAGTTACCTGCTGTTTGAGCATTCCCTCTGTTGGTATGTTGGCTTGGCCAGATCAGGACACACTTCTAATGTTAAAGCCCTTGATTTTTTTTGACTTCTTTAACCAAACCGTTGCATGCCGGTCGTTGTCTATTGCCTGCAATGTAAATGTCTGGATGATGCTCCCATTTATCCGAGTTATCCTGGCTGAGCTCTGCAGGCTTCAGCCCAGCTGGACTGAGCAGAGCTGGAGGGAAGGTGGGACTTTGTGTCTAAGGGGTTTCTTTTCTGTAAATAGTAATGACGGGGCTGAGCTGAGCCCCCCATTTCTCCTTTCAGCACTAATCCGTGTTCTCTTGTGTCCACTGGAGGATTGGGCTGGACACAGTCACTCTGAGAAGTGCCACCAGTGGTGGCAGCTGCTCCAGCAGCATGGAAGAGAAAGGAGCAGGCCTTTATTACATTACTAAAATGTGTGAATATATATAAATACCTGTATTTATAACCCTTTCTAGATCTGTATCTGTGTGAACAGTGTTAATTTAGAAAGCTAGCAGATAAGCTTGAAGGAATAAGGCAAACATGGCATGTGCTGTCTGGTCTGAGGGTCCGTGGGGTATCATGGACCACTCGAGCCACGTCTTGCTCTCAGTGTACAGGCTGAGGCTCTGAATGCTGTCTCAGAACCTTAGGTTGCTAGTGAAACCCTTTGTTTTAATCCCACAGGAATCTTTGCAATTCCTCTTGTAACCTGCTCCGATTAGTTCACCAGTTTGTGCCTTTAGGACTTTGTTTCGTGCGGATGCTGATTTTTCATTGGAAAATATTCTTCCCTTTTTAATACACTGCCTTTAATACAGTCTTCCTCCTTTGGCACTAGGAAGTGTAGAAGCCGGAGGGTTGTCCAGGCATAGTCTGGTGTGAAGGAGAGTGTCGGCAGGCTGTGTTCCTTGGAGCATCCCTTGGAATGCACTTGGACTCCAGCGGATTTGGTGTGGAGTTCAGGAAGACAAAGGTGGGCCCTAGAGAGGAGAGGTGGGAGAGGATGCTGGGGTGCCATGTGCTGTGCAGAAAATGCAGGATGGAAGAAGTCAGGGGATGCTTCTGGCTGGCATTCCCTGCCTGCATCTCCTTCCCAAAATGGTAACAGCTGTGATGAAGAGCAGGGATTGTTTGTTCTCCCCAAACTGGTGTGGAGAGGGAAGACAGGAGTTGTTTGGATCTCTCTCTGTCCATTTTCTGTCCATATTCCCTGGAGAAAAGCAGGTTGAACACACAGGTGCTTCCTTCCCAAAGCCATTGCTTGGGGTCGCTGCTTGGGATGCTGCGTTGAGCACTGCTGAGTTTACTGCATTTCTGATCCCGTGACAAGAACTTGGGAAGCCACACTGGTGGCTTTGGCAAAGCCAGGGTTTCTGTAGCTCTGTCACCCATTTCCAAAGGACCTGAAATCTAAAACTCTTTGCCCAGAGCAACCTTAGACCAGAGTGCTCAGGGTGTCTCGTCCCAGCAGGGTAAGAGATGGGTTCTGTCACCTCAACTCAATGCTGTAACTCTTTAATTCAAATGGTCTCCTTCTCTCTTTTTTAATCTTGAGATAAGGCTGTTTGTCATCAGCAAAAAACCTTGGAAACTTTACACTCTGAGAATGCTCAGGAACATTTTTGGGATTTATATACCAGTTATCACTGCAGAGTATAAAGAAATTGAACAAATGCTTTCTATTTCCCTGGCAGTTTAGAGGCCGGTTATCCACATTCATCCAGGTAGATAATGATCTCTCCTGACAGAGGAAACCTGTAACTTACCAGGAACAGAAACCTCATCTGTCCAACACCCCAGGGATGTGCCCTCGGGGCTACAGCCCCTTTCCCAGTCACTCCTCTGCTTTTTTTCTTGTTTGCTTGTAATGCAAAGGGAGTGACAGTCCATGGCAATCCACGTAAGGTCTCATTCCTGCACATTCTGTATCGCGTTTGTTCACATTCCATATCTCTTACACCTTGGTGCTGTGGTTTCCCCCTTTTCCCGTGATGTCAGCACAGGATACGGCACTGAGAGGAGGATTTTGTGAGTCCTGCTGTCATCCCTGTGCACAGGGAGAGCTGATTGGCTCTAGTACTGTTTAAGGGCTGAGATCTCAGGGGATCTATAAAGGAACCAATACATGTACTTCACTCCTGTTTTCCTCAGGAACAAACTTGCTGGGAACACCAGCAGCTCCTGGCTGCCTGCCCTGACACCGGCACCCATTAACACAGGGATTCACACAGCCTGTTCGGCCTGGCTGGTGCAGTGCCAGGCTGTGAGTGATGGAGAGCGGAGTTAGCCCTCCTGCAGGGAAGCTGGAAGTGACTGCAGCATGTAACCTCATCCAGGTTGGCGTGAGAAATCCTGGTTTTTCAATGTGACCTGCTGCAGAAAATGGCATTCTGGTGACTGGCACGCTGGTGACGCAGGGAGGATAACTCTGCCAGCAGTTTTGCCCAGTGTTCTGTGGTGTGGTCGCTCAGCTCTTCGATGCTCATGTGTAGGATCCCACTGGGGGCTGTTGAGGGTTCAGTGCTTCCCATCGTGATATTGGCGGTTGTCTCCACACTCACTTCCTCAGTTTCCTTACCTGGATTCCAGCTCTTCTGAACACCACCTAAAACACACAGAAGTTTCTTGTGCTTTCTTGCTTTAGGAAAAAGTGGACACCAGTATTTTGAAGCAGCAGTTGTGCCAGAGCCAATAGCTGGGAACTTGGATTCAGCTCTGAGGCTGCACTGGGTGTGGGGCTCTGTGTGTGATGATACTCGAGGTGTTCATTGCTGTAAAACAACATCCCTTTTTCAACTGCTAAAAGGGAGCAGACAAATGAGGATGTATTGGCTGCATCTCCTCTCACGTCCTGCCTCACTCAGGGAGTGATAGAAGGTGAGCTGAGGACTCTCCATGGGCAGCTCAGGGCACAGTGTTCAGCCAAGACCAGCTCCCCTCCCTTGTGGTTTGTCCAGTAACTAGTGATGACCCTAAAGAGTAGGCATTCCATATCTCCCTCCTATCCTGAAATAATCAGGAGAGGTGTATTTCCTTAGCACCAAGGGAAGTAGTTTGTGTTTGGAGGAATGAGGCTTGGCTGTACCACGGGCTCCTGGGAATTTTATCATAGAATCATGAAATAGCCTGAGTTGGAAGGGACCCACAAGGATCATCAAGTCCAGATCCTAATGGCTATGGGCAAAGTGTCTTTCACTTCACATCAGTGTCACTAATTTGTCACTCTGAGAATTGTTCCCTTGGTTTATTGGGTTTTCTTTTTTCCTCATCATGAGTTGATGGTGCCTGTTCTGACCTACAGAATGAGGGAGGAAGCTTTCTGGATAAATTCAGCCCAAAAAAGGGTTATGGATTCATGCAGAAACTCCTTGGTCTGTACTTACTAGTGGGTGGCACTGGAGAACCTGACAGAGGTGGTTCCTCTTGTGTCTCTGTTTGCATCTGTTGTGGTTTGTGAGGCTGGAGGGAAGGACTGGCCTTGGTTTGGGCCCCTTTGGGATCTTTTAGCAATGGTAGACAGTCCTGTTGGATCAGTCTGTGGGGACTAGAAACACTTTCTTTTTTACCTAAAATGCTCTCTTTTGGAACACTTTTTTGGTTTTGTATTTTTTCTCAGATTTTTCTGTGTAAATATGTACATTTATCATGAATAAATGTTATTGCAAATCAGACCTTTCTTTCCACTGCTTATTAACCAAGAAAGCTATATATGACCTGTGTTAATGACTTCCTTGGACTAACCCTCAGTATTCCGTTCTCAAAGCAGGAGCCATCAGACCCTGGGTCACTGCTGGTGGCATTCAGGGTGTTGGGTCTGCTGGACACTCTTGGATGTGGGTTTGGTGCTCCTGGGAGAGGGAGCACTCAAGGCTGCAGCTCTAAGCTCTCAAACTGACCAGAATAATTCAATTGAGGATTAAATCCAGCTTGGTTTAAGACAGGCTTTGTTTGCAGGAGCCCTCTACCAAATGCTTAATGTCACTCTAACACCTTCTTCCTCTTCGCTTTGGAGACTGAGTGGTAGGACAAACCAATTGCAGAAAGTTGTTCTGAGAGCAGAAGTGAGGCAGGTCCTGCACAGCTCAGCTACAAGAACCTCTGTCCCACCTGGTGTGTTAATCTAGGGGCAGAAATGCTCCTTTGGGGTTTTGTGAGTGAAGAAACCATATTCCTAATGAACCACTGTTCCTCAGCTCAGTGATACAACACGAGCTTCCGGTGGGTCTTGGCTGGTTGAAGCTCAGGTTGTGTTTCGACGCTGTGTCAAGAGTCAATTTTAACTCCCAAGTTTTGTGAGATTATTTACTTTTGGATAAACCATTTGGCTCATTCTGTGCTGTTACGAGTGACCACATGAAGGCAGATCTGGCTGCTCATGCTGCTGGTCCCTGAGATGAGCCTGGCACCAAAGCAGAGCTGTAACTTCATTTATGGAATGAGGGAAGTGGAATGAGCGGCACAAAATTAATGACGTTTATAAACCCTGACTTTTATCCCCTCTTTTCACCTGCTGCTGCTGCACTAAGGCAGCTCTTGCAATGCCACTACTTTGTGCTCTGCAGAGAGATTTTTGGAATAAAAAGCCCTTCATGTGAGAGCACCTGTCCCACAAAAGGGATGGGAAGGGGACCAGTGGAGGTGAGTAGAGGAATCATATTGCCCAACAACTTAATTTTGATAATTTAAGTCTTGATCTTGAGGTTGTTTCATGTTGCCAAGTCATTGATGCAGTGATTGGAGGTGGTTGCTGTGTGTTGTGTAATATATTGGATTCTTGTTCATGACAGAATTTAATCTTTTGAAGCTTTGAGCACACTGTGTATTTTCTAGCATTACTTTTAATTTCGATCAAAATCTCTTTTATGCTTCTGTTGTCTGAGTAGGCTGGTCAGGATGTTGTGATCAGATCAATGGCAATGAGAAAATCCATTGAAAACCACAAATCCATAGGTGATGTCCGTCCTTTTCAATGCCAGGGTGTGTTGAACAGCTTCTAAACTTTTTAAATTTCTACCTTAAGGCAAAGCAGTTCTGTAAGGCAATGGTGGGTACTGTAAAATAAGGATCTCTTGTTTTCTGCTTTATAATACTTTTTACCCAAGTGCTTTGCCAGCTGTGAGATTGAGCATCAGTTGATCTGGGAGCGCTCTCTGGTGAGTGTGGTTTGCTGCAAAAGCAACATCATCTCCTTGTCCATCCCTAGACAGTCACTCCGAGCCTGTGAGCTTCTGTGGATCCTTCTTTGGGGATAACCTAATAACAGCGTCAGCAATTCCATTGCCATGCTGGAAAAGAACAGGGCTGGGAAGTATTAACCAGCTGGGATTCCTAGCATTTCATGTGGTGGTTGTAGAGAGGTACTGTGTGCTATAACTTCATGGTTTTAGCAATTTTTATTAAATAGTAACTGGCAGTTGACATCATTTTAGCACTCCTTAAGTTTTCTGCAGGATGGTAGTCTGATTTGGGGTGGGAATAATGGAATGTTCAACAGAGAGACACAGCAGCATGAAAAAAAATCCACTCTGACAGCACAGGGCAGCTGGGTCACACAAATAGATCCTGATCCAAAACAGCAGGGTCTTGAAAAAATGCAGGCAAACCGATTTATACAAAACCACTTCTTGAAAAAAATAAATCCTTTTGGCCACTGGTATCAAACATGCAATTAAGCCTGTTATTAATTTATCCCCAGTCTGAATTGTTGTGTATCACTTTACATTGCAACGCTTCAGCTGTATCCTCAGGGACACAAAGATTTGTATTTCGAGGGTGGTGCTTTAGTTGCATTCATGTCTGGGTCAGTTTGTTTCTTCTGGGGTATTGCATCTTGTCCTGTATTTAATTTACTCTGTGTTTGACTGCTTTGTGCTTGATTTAGGCCTCACTGATTTGGGGCTGTGTCCCTGGAAATGAGTAGTTGGGCAGTCCAGGCACCTCTCAGGTTTCCTGGGTCTCAAGGTGAACTTGGAACTCTGCAAATCTGAGCCCTAAACATAGGGATGCTTTGGCATTTGCAATTTAAAACAAATCTTGATAAGATCAGAATTTGTAACAGATGCTGAAATTCCAATGGGGGAGATTTATGTAGATAATTTTATCTAGAAACAAATACCTTCCCATTAGTTTATCTCCTTATGAGTGGAATAGGAGAGCAAGGCAAAAAGTGCTTCTGATCAGTTGATCTTATCAGGATTTCATTCTGTCTTTTCAGCTTGCACGTTTGCTGCTGCACTTGGCTCTACTGGTGACCACTATACGCCCAGCATGGGCTCCATTCCAGCTCTCCCCTCCTTTGTGCATCTGTCATACAAGATGCTTCCAAAATGCAAATTATTTTCTCTGTCTGTGAAAGGGAACTGGGAGGTTGTTTTGACTGTATACAGATTTTTGCCTCATAAATACATCAGTGTTTGTGTAGCTGCTTAATCTGCTTTTTTTTATCTGTGATTCTTCTCTTGGCTGAGTAGAACCCCAGCTCTTACGTAAGGAAATCTCACTCCTAAGGCATGTCCCATTAAACCCCACAAGATGAGCTGTGTCTTCTCAAGGTCCCATGAGTAATTTGCTAAGTTTAGCATCTATAATTAAGGGAAGATCAGGATATTGGCAGTATATAAATTCAGGTTTTAAACCAACAAGACACGGCTGTACACAGCTGATAACCCCATTCATGTTCTGATTTGTGGAATATTGCAATGTAGAGTCTTGTTAGGAAATGAGGATGGGATCTGGATATGATATCGTAGAATCTCCTGAGTGGGAAGGGACCCACAAGGATCATTGATCCAGCCCCTGGCCCTCCCCAGACACCCCGACAGTCCCACCCTGGGCATCCCTGGCAGCGCTGCCCAAACGCTCCTGGAGCTCTGGCAGCCTCGGGGCCGTGCCTATTCCCTGGGGAGCCTGGGCAGCGCCCAGCACCCTCTGGGGGAAGAACCTTTCCCTGATCTCCAGCCTGAGCCTGCCCTGGCCCAGCTCCAGCCGTTCCCTGGCTCCTGTCCCAGGGAGCAGAGATCGGAGCTGCCCCTCGGGAGGAGCTGCAAACTGCCTTGAGGTCTCCTCTTAAATATTCCTTTGGAGGAGCACATGTGGAAGTGGGTTTGGATCAGAAATAACTTTACCCTGTGAGCACAGTCTGACCTGCCCGTCTCAGTGCTGCTTGCTCTCCCTCCACTCCTATTAAATGCATTTTGTTAAGCAATATCCCAACAACTTAAGAGAAGCACAAGAGGCTGGAAATTCTAATGGATAGAAATCTTACAGCTAATCTGTCTGCAACATAAAGAAGCAGAGAACTGAAAAATACCTATGAGAAATGGGGGAAGAGTCATTTCTTGAAATGATACTAAAAAAAGCATCTATTTGTTCCTACATAAAGCAGCTCCTGCTCTTACTCTACCATTGGGCTGTGCCATTCAAGGAGGTCAGTCAAAGTGAAAGCCTCTGGGTGTATAAAACATGAATCATATCAAATAACCCACAGGCTTCAGGCCTCCCATTTTGAGCACAAATTACAGTTTTTTGGTTGCCCAGGGAATCTTGTTAGAAAGTGAGGCAACAGTTTCAAGGAGTTAAAAGCAGAATCAGGGGATGGTTTTGGATTAGTGGGTGAGTTTTGTTGCCCATGGAAGTTTTGGATGTGCGCAAGGCCCCACGTGATACACTGAAATTATTCCAAATTGAGCAAAAAGCTTAGTGGTGGCTCTTCCTCTAGGTGCAGAGTTGTTTTCGTATTAATTCCTTAAAATTTAGGAGAGTGGATTGTTAATGTACCAGGAAAGCTGTGTCAGTAAAGCACTGGGTACATCACATAGCACAGAGGTTTTCCAGTGTCCAACCCCACTGTTGCATGTGTTACTGGAGATGTGATATATGATAAGAACCTGATGTTTTGCCTTGATGCCTTCTGACCTCCTGCTTTCCCTAACTCCCTGCTCTCTTTCTCTCTCTCTCTGGCCTTTTTTGTGTATCCGTTTCTTTTTAGAAAATGAGTGACTTTCTCTCCCGAGAGGATGTGGCTGCAGTGCCAGAGTGGAGCAGTTTTAACACTGGCTTTGTGTGGGAGGGCTCAAAGCAGTCGGTAGTTTTTAGTGAGACTCCAGTGCCACCTGCCTCACAGCCTTCTCCCAGCTGGCATTTTGGTGCTTCCTCCCTAAGCAGCGAGGAGGAGGAGAAAGAGGAGGAGGAGCAGGAGGAGGCGGTTCCGAGCCGCTCTGCCAGCGAGGAGGACCTGACATGTGGACAGGGGGTTTGTGTGGATGTGGAGAAGGACTCGGAGCTCTCTGAGCCAGAGCCTCCCCCCAGCCCTGCCACACTTGCCCGGCAGCCCTGGAGAGGAGAGGAGGAGGAGGTGGCAGAGGATGGTGAAGACAGCTTTGCCTTTAGAAAGCCACGTGGCGAGTGTCCCAACCCAGATGCTCCTAACGGGCTGCCAGAGCTCATTCGCTGCTTCCAGGTAGTGAGCCCAGCTCCTGCACCCCATGCCCCGGCTGCCTTTGGAGTGGGAACCCAAACACTGCAGCAAGCAGATGCTACAGACCCGCAGAGGAGTTGGGTTTGCTTGGCTTGGATTCATGCTTGGAGCTAACGAGCCGGTGAATCTCTCGCAGTCAGGGCAATAAGCCCCTCTCAATTTATCTTTGAATTAAATATGAGCCACTGTCAATTTGTCTTTGCATTAAATGCGAGTCCGTCTCAATTTATCTTTGCATGAAATACAGTCGCCTCAGTGCAATGCCCTTTGCTCTTCTTGGATTGAAGCATCCTGTGGCATTCCCACAAAAAGGCAATATTTAGGCTCAAAAGCTGTGTAATTTTAGCTCCTTAAGGATTTTGCTGGCTCCAGCTGGACTGGCGGCTGACGCTCAGCACAGCAGAGCAAATTTGAGGTGCTGTCCAGCGTGTTTCGATGCCCCCTTTGTGCTCCCCTCTGTGGGAGGGATTTTTGCCTGCTCCAGTGTTGATGTTGCTTTTGGTTCAGTAGATGCCCATTTCCCTCCTAATGATCACGGTGGCATCTGGCAGGGCTGGGGATGGTGGCAGAAATTGAGCCCTCTGGGGAAGCACTGGCTCTGAACTAACTCTGTCTTCTTCTGGATAATCATCAGGTGGTGGAATAACTGATTTCTCCCCACCCTTATTTTTCTTTCTGTTTTATCTGACATTGATTTAATAAAAGTTAAAGATCTGATGAGGATTTTGGATAACACAGTGTTGCTCTTGAGGTCAGGATAAAGCTGCTCAGCTGTGGTCATGTCTTTGTGTGCCCAGGGTTGGTGTTAATCCTGACATTGGCATCAGCAGATGAGGGTCATCTTCTCCTGGCAGCTGGCAATGAGCTTCTGGTAATTAGAAAGTTAAGAATCAGTGGGAGACAGTGTCTGGTGTTGTGACACACCCATTAAACCCTTAATGCCTGGTTTGGGCTGACCAGAGTCCACGGTGTGGGGAAGGGCTGGAGGATTTTGCTGCCTGTCTAATCCTCACGCCTGATCTCTGCCCTCAGAGCGGCGTGTCATTCCAGAGACTTAAACCCAAAGATTTCCAGGCTGACCTTGGTTCTCATAGTGCTTTTATCAGATCAGTGTCAGAACAGCCCAATCAGGATGTGGAGATGGGAACTAGGTGTTTACAAGATGTTTTTAACCCTGTCTCACAGCCCCCGCTAGTGAAGACACAGACTGTCACCATCTCTGATGTGTCCAGCGCCGTCAAAAGCGAAATTCCCACGAAAGAAGTCCCCATTGTCCACACAGAGACAAAGACCATCACCTACGAAGCTGCACAGGTAAGGTGTATTCTGATAAATTTCCCAGGGCCTTAATTAAACTCAGGTAAACGTTTTGTTTCCAAATCCTCAGGATGAGACAGCAGCACCTGCCTTTCTCCACACATCTGAGTGCAGCACAGGCATTAACTGATGCTGTGGACACTATTTCCAGGTGCATCTGGTATTTTTAGAGCAGCAGTGGTTTTGCTATCCCCGAAGAGTAATTATTTTTTCAAGATATGCTTGCAAACAGAATTTATCTTCAGCCGCTGGTGGCTTCAGGATGTGGATTTGTCTGTACAAAGTTAACCTGAGTTGGCCTTTTTTCTGCAAGAGATGCTTTGTTTTCCCTGCTCTCCTGAAGAGGCTGTTTATGCCTCTTCAGAACTTGGTTTATAAATTATTTGGTCATCCTTAGGTTTCAAGATTGAAATGGTTGTTAAACACCAAATGTTTTGTGTAAAATGCCTCTTGAGTGGGTATGTGGAGATTGGAAAGTAAAAATGTTAGTGGAGCAATATCAGGATATGCAGGTATGGATTTATTGCTGAGGTTAAAATTAATCCTCAGTCTAAAACAGGTTTTAATCACAGAATCAGAGGATGGTTTGGGATGGAAGGAACCTAAGAGTTCGCCCAGTTCCAGCCCCCTGCCATGGGCAGGACACCTTCCATTATCCCAGGCTGCTCCAAGCCCTGTCCAACCTTGGACACTTCCAGGGATGGGGCAGCCACAGCTTCTCTGGGAACCTGTGCCAGGCCCTCAGCACCCTCAGAGGGAAGGATTTCTTCCCAATATCCCATCCATCCCTGCCCTCTGGCAGTGGGAAGCCATTCCCTGTGTCCTGTCCCTCCATCCCTTGTCCTCAGTCCCTCTCCAGCTCTCCTGGAGCCCTTTTAGGCCCTGGAAGGGCTCTAAGGTCTCCTGGACGGCTCTCTGCTCCAGGCTGAACACCCCCATCTCTCTCAGCCTTTATTTATGTATTTGAGATTTTGGAGCCTGTGTCAGCTTGGCTTTGCCATCACTGTGGTTGTCAGCAGCAGCCAATGCTCTGCTGTTGCAGTGAAGTGACTGTGGGATGTCATTATGGATGCAGGAATCTCATGATTGTATTATTTGGGATTCCTAAGGAATCCTGTGGCTGCTCAGCATCCTCCCAACTGCAGGATCAGAGAGGTGGTTCAGACAGTGGTGGTGAGCATTGCCCTGGCTTTCAGCAAGTGAGGAGGTGAATAGAGGAGTTTTGCTCTAACTGGGAAATGGAAAGGAAAAGTGATTTCCAGGGCTGGGATCAGTCGGCCGTGCGTGCATGGTGTGATGTGCCGTGAGATCTCTTCCAGACTGTGGGAAATGGTCCCACCTTGTGGTAGTTCCAGATATTGTCCCAGTGCTGAGCGAGGACGCTGCCCAGTGGGCACAAGGACAGCACGGCCAGGATGAGCTGGCCAGGATGACTTAGTTTGGGATTTTTGGAAGTCCTTGAGCAGTCCAGTCAGGCAGGATGAGATCCAGGAGCCAGCTCTAAAAGTTATTCCTGTTTCAGCACGTCTTGATGTTCTTTGCTTCTGCAGAGCATAAAGTGAGGATGTGCAAGGTGTTGTCAGGAGGGAGGAAGGGTGACAAATACCTTCTGGATCAGGTTGTGCTCTTGGCTTTGTTGGTCTCCATGGATACAGGCAGGTGGAATTTGGGATCTATGTCTGTGCTGGTCTCCCATCATGGTTCAGGCACAGACAGTATGACCAGCACTGCGGGGCCAGCAGCGTGCCCAGATTTGGGTACATCCCAGCCTTCCTGGTCTGAGGAGTGTCACCTTCATCCTTCCTGCAGGATCTGTGCTTTTCCAACCTTAAAGCACAGGGACTTGGAGCTTTGAGACCTGCCCAGCTCTTGTGCAGCTAGGCACAGGCTGACTTGTTGTGTCTTGCGGTGCACGATGGAGCTGCTGTCCTCAGATTGTCCTGTCTGGCTCTGGTGATGTGGATCCTGTGCTCCTGTCCCCACTGCTCAAGGCCTGTTCTTGTGTCCCACAGACAGACGGTGGCAATGGGGATTTAGACCCTGGCATCCTGCTGACTGCCCAGACCATCACCTCGGAAACCACCAGCAGCACCACCACCACCCAGATCACCAAGGTAACACCAGGGAGCACCACAAAACACCAATTCAAACAACAGCCTGAAAGAGAGATGGGCAGGGATGAATGAGAGGAAAAAAAAGCTTTTGGAAGGTCCTTTCAAATACATGATGAGTACCTGGAGCAAAGCACGAGGGGTTCAGTTTTGCCTGTGTTAAATCTGTAGATTGTGCATTAATTGCAGCACAGTCTGGACTCTGACTGTCCTGTGGGACAGCAGGAAGAGCTATACTGTGAGGAAAAGCTCTTCCCTGGCTCAGCTATAAAAAATGATTCTTTGACAGTTTTTCCTTGAGCAGCAGCAGTTTCCCCCGTGACTCTGATGCCGGGTACAACGGCACTGTTTGGTGACACTATTTTTGGATACTGTTTTTAGACAGGCAGCCCCAATGAGCTCAAACTCCTCTGCACTTCTACACTAACAGCGGCTTTTCCTTCTGTTCTAGACTGTGAAAGGTGGCATTTCAGAGACACGAATTGAGAAGAGGATTGTCATCACAGGAGATGCAGATGTAGACCATGACCAGGTAGGAGTGTGGGCATGATCCAAAAGTTTCCCAGAGCTGGCAAAAATCAGTCAAGCTGCCTGTTCAAAGAAAATGTCACCAAAAAATGACCCAGGGAAATTTTACTGGGGTAGAAATAAAACTTCATATTTTTATAAATTGTGGCTGCTCCATCCCTGTAAGTGTTCAAGGCCAGGTTGGACAGGGCTTGGAGCAGCCTGGTCTAGTGGAAGGTGTCCCTGCCCATGGCAGGGGGTGGAATGGGATGAGGTTTTTGGGTCTATGCCCAACCAAGCCATTCCTTGATTCTGTATCAGTAATAAATTCCTTTTTGGCGTTATGCAGCTGAGCCAGCAAAGCTGAATTCTATTCTGAAACTGGTGTTGGCAGCAAAGTTTTGATTCCAGAATTGTTTTGGATAGTTGTAGGGGTTTTTTTTTTAAATCCATAAAAATGTGAAATAAAAGTTTTCCTTGACATCTGGCTGATCTGCATTCATTTTCCCATAACTTTGAACACTATTGCTACTCTGTAGTGCCAGAAGTCATTTCAGAGCACTCAGCACCTGTGTTACATCTCTTTGGCTTTATATGAAGCCCTTCTGATGACTCAGCCTCATTGGCCTCTTGCGTGTGTTGGAAGTGATGATTTTGTCATCAGAGAATTATACTTTGAATTTAAATTTAGTCGCAAGTATCATGGGGGTGGAAAATATTCTTGTGACAAGATCTAGTTTATTAACTCCAACAGAAAATATCTGAGGTGTCTGAAATGTGCCTATCACGCTGGCTGGAAGAATAAGCAGGTTATGCTTAATTGCTCTCATCCATCTTCTGCCATGGGGCAGTGGAGAGATGGGGGGTATTCTTCAAATAGTGCTTTTCCTCTCAGAAATAATGTAATAGCACCAAAGGTCACCACAGTGTGTGGCTGAAGTCCTGGGGGCAGTTTTGGGCACCACAATTTAAGATCTAAAACAATTAGAGAGATTCCAAAGGAGGCTGTGAAGGTGGTGAAGGGTCAGGAGGGGCCATACAGGGGGTGTATGGCACTTAGTGTGTCCAGCTGGAGCAGAGGACACTGAGGGCAGAGCTCAGCAGGGGCTGCAGCTCCGATCTCTGCTCCCTGGGACAGGGACAGGAGCCAGGGAAGGGCCAGAGCTGGGCCAGGGCAGGCTCAGGCTGGAGATCAGGGAAAGGTTCTTCCCCCAGAGGGTGCTGGGCACTGCCCAGGCTCCCCAGGGAATGGGCACGGCTCCGAGGCGGCCAGAGCTCCAGGAGCGTTTGGACAGCTCTGCCAGGGATGCCCAGGGTGGGGTTGTTGGGGGGTCTGGGCAGGGTCAGGAGTTGGACTGGATGATTCCTGTGGGTCCTTTCCAGCTTGGGATCTTCTGTAATTCTGTGAAGTGCATCCACTTTTCTTTCTCACACCATAGAGTTAGAGGCAGGTTCTTGTGCCCTTGGGGATGGTGGGTGCCGTGCTCTGACACGCTCTAACCTGTGCTCTCCCATGCTGTCCCGCAGGTCCTGGCAGAGGCGATCAAGGCTGCCAAGGAGCAGCACCCAGACATGTCGGTGACCAAAGTGGTTGTGCACCAGGAGACAGAGATTGCAGAGGAGTAGCCGGGCTGTGTGAGTAGAGACCCCCTCAGGTGGGGGCAGGAGGTGATTGATCTCTGTGCACATGAGATTTGGGTAAACAGGGTCAGAGTTGATCATTGCTCTCTGCTGAGTCCTGCTCGGGCTGTTCCTGTTAGACCTGTGGAGGCTGATGAGGCAGTCACAGACAGACTAATCCTTTGGAAATGAGACAAAATCGGTTAAAAGCTACACAGCTCCTGCCATGAGGCTTTCCCAGGATGTGGGAAGGATGTTTGCCTTCCTGAACACCTGCCATGTGCTGGGTTGCTCTGTCCAGCCCTGTCCAGCCTGGCCTTGGACACTCCAGGGATCCAGGGGCAGCCACAGCTTCTCTGGGCACCCTGTGCCAGAGCCTCCCCACCCTCAGAGGGAAGGATTCCTTCCCAACATCCCATCTAACCCTGCCCTCTGGCAGTGGAAGCCATTCCTCCTTGTCCTTTTGCTCCGGGCCCTTGTCCCAAGTCCCTCTCCAGCTCTCCTGGAGCCCCTTCAGGCACTTCTCACCTGCCACTGGTGGTAACTCACCTGAATTCAGTTCCCATCCACTTCAGGGAGGCAGATTCCTGTCTCTCCCAGCAAGCTGCTGTTGGTAGCTGTAACTTACCCTGTTCCTGTCTTGATAGGAAACGTTCCTGCCAGCCACAACACCAGGAAAAAGAAACCCAGCAAAACTACCAAGAAACTACCTGGAGCACAAAGACCTCGGATTTCAGACTTGACACTCAGAGACATTCGTATCATTTATTAAGAGTTGCGCTTTGACATTTTACTTGGGATTTTTCCAGACTCCACTGGATCCTATTGGGTATAGGGTTTTGTTTTGTTGTTTTTTGGGTTTTTTTTTATACCTATTGTGACAGAAATATGCCATATTTCTAACTGTACTGAGTATTTTTTACAGGTTTTCAATTTTGCATTCCCTCTCACGCAAAGCCTCTTCAGACACAGAATCCCACCTCGCAGGGCTCCAGGGCTCTGTTTTAACTTGTATTCCCTCCGCCTCGGCAGGGATAACGGGGCTGTATCCGTGCATATTCCCAGAGCGGGATCCGTATGCGCCTTCACAAAGCCATGGGTCCTTCTGCCAGGAGAGTCAGTTTAAAGAGTCAGACTTTGTGCAGCATTTCCGATTGCCTCTGGATTATTTTTGTAGCGCTGGGGAGCTCCAGCCCCGCTGCGACCCCTGGGCTGCTCTGAGCTCCCTCCCCGCTGGGTTCCAGCCCTGACGTGTGATCACAGTAGGGTTTTGTGGTGTAGCCTATGCACACATCTGAGTAGTTGACTAGATTTAAGGAATACTGGAAGTTGCTTCAAGTATCTTATACTGTGAATTTTAGAGCTTTAAGAGGACTGTGATAGCATCTCGCCTTCTTCCCGTGTGTCTCTGCTGAGTACTCCCCACCTGTTTGTGTTTTCTAGATGCCATTAAATTAAAAAGCCCTTAGAAGTGTGTGTTTAAGGTGTTTGGACTCGGGATGCTATTAAGGTAGGCTTGTGCAGCATTCACAGGAACTGAGTTTTTCAGTGTCATAGTTTTTCACCTGTTTGTGCTCATGATTTTTAAATTAGGGGTTTTTTTTGTAAGTCATGGGTTGAGTTTTTTTCTCCCCTCACAGTGCTATTTAAAGCTGAACACGTTACCCATTTCCCAGAGCGTGTATCCTACTATCATTTAATTTAAACTCCTTTAGACAATCCTTCCTAGGCCTGCAAGCTGTATTTGGAGAGGCTGAACAAGGAATTTTAGGAGGTGTCAGGTGTTGCTGGTTGTGACAGAGCCAAACCACGTGGGAAGTGCTGATATTCTCTCTTCCACACTGGCCTGAGGGTCTGGATTTAGCTTCATGACCCCCTTGCTGGAATGAAATATCAGGGCGATTGAATCTTGAGGCTGAGCTTACAGACCCCCAGGGCCGTCTCCAGTACAGAGGGCGTGATCCAAAAACATCATTTCAGGGGCTGGATGTGTTCCCACTGCTGTTCTCTCAGCTTCGTGGGAATGTTCTTGCCTGGTTTGTCCTTCCAGCATTTAAATTCAAGATTCAAGAAGCAAAGAACCAACCAAGCTCTGTAGAGTCTGCCCAGACACTTGTGAACAGTTTAGTCCACTTGAGGTTGTGATTTTTAAATTTTTTTTTTTATGTATAAATATATAGATATATTTTTGTAGTGTGGCACAGTGGTAGCTGAGGGCAGGGAGTGCTCTGCTCCTCAGGTGAGGATGGGCAGAAAATGGCAATAAAGAAAAATGTTCTCCAGTTTTTAATTTAAATAATGTATTTCAGAAGTCACTGGATTTAGCTCAGGCTGCAACGACTCCACTGTGAGGCTGCAAACAGCCCTGGAACTGCGCTGGGGCTGGTGCAGCTTCTCAGCTTCAGGTGCAATTTTAATTAAGCTGTCAGTATTGATTGGAGACTCTGCTGGAGCTGCTGGATTTTGGCTCTGTTTGAGCCTTGCTGGCCCTGCGTCCTGCTCAGCCTCCAGCCTTCCCGTGCCAGCAGCTGCCTCTGGGCTGCTCTGGGTGCGGGGTCCCCTCCCGGGATGCTCTGCCTTCCTCAGGGCATCGTGCTCTGGGGATTTAGGGAGTCCTGGGCTCCACAGCTGTAGTGTAGAGGTTAAGTCTTCCTAGCCATATCTGAAAAGCCCTTTCCTTCCTTACTCTGCCAGGCAGACCTTGGAAGGAGTCTGTGTCTCTGCTGTTCTCAACTTAATCGGGTAATGCTTGCCTTAAACTCCCATCGTGCTGAGCACCCCCTGGCACTGTCCTTTTTCTGGGAATTGAGTTTTTTGCCACTCAGTCCTTCCTTCTCACTTGCAACAGCCACCTGAGGAGTGAAGGGGCACATGGAGCAGTGGCTAAGAGGATTTCTGGGCTTTACCAGGAAGAGTCAGTGTGATAAATTAAGTTTGTCCATAGCACTTGAAGGCACTTGGCTGTCAGGAGAATTTAGGGGAATGTGGTCCCTGGGTGTTCCCTTGGGGTGTCCCATGCCCTGAGCACGATGAGTGGGACAAAGCAGGGGATTTCTGGGGTGAGAAACCTGCTGCCAGGAGAGGTGGTTCCTTTCCAAAAGGATGTGCTCACTGTGGCTGCGGACGTCCCTTGTTAAAGGGCCCATACACTAGAATAACCCTATTTTTATATTTTCCCTGGACTTTGGGTGGCTGTTTCCAGGTTGTCCATTCTCACACTTCCCCCTGCTAAGTTCTTGCTTCTCCTGGAGTAATTTAAACAAGTCATGGCCTCCTGTGCCCTTTGCCATCAGCTGCTGTCTGACCTCAGGGGTTTCCAGCCCCGCTCCTGCCAACATGGTGCCCGAGCCCAGGAGCTGGACAGGAGCCTGGGAAGAAGATACAAGTTAAAAGCAGAAGAAGCTTCTCTCACCCTCATCCAAGGCTATGGTGGGGCTGCCCACTCCCCTTCCACCTCTGGTGGGATTTAAAATCCTTGGCTCTGAGCATGCTGTGTCAGCTCTAGGGACAAACCAGCTAAGTAAGGTCTATTTATATGAATGTTCCCAGCTCTTTCCACTCCACAAATTCACCCAGAGACTGTCTTGATTGTATAATATACATTATATGGAAGCTATTTATATATGAATGAATGTTTTTATAGAAAGGAAGGCAAGGAGCTCCTGTTCTCCTCCATTAAACTGGAACGGCAGCTCCGGTTGCCCAGTAGCAATCCCTGACCAACAGAGATGTGTTAACAAAGGACTGACTGATTTCTGGTTTTAATAAACTGTGGTTTGCTGATTTTCCTAATTGTACAATTACCTTAAGAGGTGGTAGTGTCCCAGCCTTAGAAATGAAACTTGTAAAAAAAATAAATAAATAAAATAATTTAGTTGAGAAGATGAAGGAGCTTTGTAAAATTTTTTAAGGCAATTGTGAATTGTCTAGGCTAGGCATTTACACTCTTTATAAAAATAGGAACTTTTAAAGTTGGCAAAACTTTCTAGATCAACTAGTGATGGGAGCTGTTATTTTGGATTTTCATAGTGAATCAAAGGGAAAGTTGCCATAGCATTTAGGCAGACCTAAGTGTTCAGTATTGCTTCTTGTATTGCATTTTTCAATAAATTTTCAAACAAAACTCTCTCCCTGGCACTGAATTCTCTTCCTTCTCACCTTCCTCCAGGTCTCTCCTTAGCCTGGTTTTACCAGCCTAAACCAAAGCCCCCAAATGCAGCCAAGGCGGTGCCAAAGCTCTCCCAGTCCTGGGCCAGCATTTCTCTGGGCTCTTGGTGCCTTCAGACCCTTTAAACAGTTCCCAGTATGGTCACATGTGGGACCAAAGCCCACCAAAAGGGCCAGAAGCAATTCCCAGAGTCCAAGTTTGCCCCAAAGCAGCATCACTTGAAATAAGACCTCCCTTTGGGCCACGGAATTTGTGGTGAGCCCAGGTGAGGTCTATGCTCAGCAATTGCTGCCCAGCCTTGAGTGAGTGTGATTGAACTGGAGTTGGGGGAAATGTCAAATCCATCGATATTTTGGTCCTGTCTCTTTTTCTGGCTGCAGCTGCTTTAGGAGGGACAGAAATAAGGCACAGAAAGCTGACAGGGCATCTTGGCTGCAGGCCTGACAGAGAACAAGAGCCAGTTGGCCCAGTTAGGGCACCTGGAGACTGGAAATTGCCTGGGAAGAGCTTCCCTGGGGGCAGGGGCAGCCCGGGGGCTGGCTGTGGTACCTCCCCGTGCCTCAGTTTCCCTAGCAGGCAGAAAGGGAAGGGTGGCACAGGGCATGTCGAGCTAAAAGTGCTGAATTCCCATTGCTCCAGACCCAGCCATCACCTCTTCCACCCCGACCCTGGACAGCTCTCTTCCAAGTATTAAATCTCGGTGTCCTGTAAAGCCAAAATTACCAAGGAGCCTCAGAAACTGACCCTGGAGAGTTGGGAAACTGCCACCCCCGGAGCTGCTTTCCTGTAAGTGTCACAGCAGCGTGACTCACTCACAGCTCTGTGGCAGAGCCATGACCCCTTATCTCCCCGGCTCCTGCCCTCCCCAACCCCAGCAGGGTCACACCAAAACCAGCCCTGTTCTGGGGAGCTGGGGCCTGGGGAGGTCCCAGCACCTTCAGACAACGCACTGGTGTGAGGGGTCATGGCTGGGCATGAACCACAGCCCCAAAAACATCATGTTTGGGGACAACCAACCAAGAAATGGCTTCGTCCCTTTGCTCAGCTGCACTTCGGGGTGTCAGTCCCCTGCTCAGTGGCCAAGTCATCATCATCAGCTCCCACTCTTGGCCCTATATTGAGCATCACCTGGGGAGCAGCTCCAAGCTCTGTCAGGCTCCTGTGGGTCCCAGTCTGTCCCACAGCTACCAGCTCTGACAACGAGATGGGATTGTGCTGGACTGCACCAATGTGTCCTGGCAGAAACACCATCATCAGCCTTGGGACTGCCGTGGGGAGGGGATGGGGCTGATGATTCCCAAAGGGCCTCTGGCACATCTCTGTCCTGGACACACTGCAGGGCACCAGAGATTGCCCATCCACCCAAACCATGGTGCTTTCCACCCCCATCCCCAATGCCCAGGGGGAAAAGTGTCCTCAGCTCATTTTCCTAGGGTACAAGCACAGGGACAGCAAACACCCACCTCGATGCTCAGCCACGATCTTGCACTGTCTGGGATCATCCCAGGAAACTGGAAAGGCTTTTCCTTAAAGCTCCCCCCTTCCAGCCCCTCTGGGTGGGTGTCCCAAGCCCAGGGTGCCTTTATTCCCCTCACAGCCAGAGCAGCAGAGGGTGTGGTAATGTTGCCTGTGGCACTTTGCCTGGCTACAAGCAAGAGAAAATATTAGGCAAACAAACACCATGGCAATCCAGATGCAAATAAATAAAACCCCAACTCCTTGTCCCGCACAGGGAGGCAGCAGCTCCCGGCAGGCCGAGTCTGCTCTCCTGGGTGGCCCCGCACCAGCTCCAGATCCCACACCAAAGGCAATGACTCTGTCTTGGAGGTCCCATCCTTTGGGAAGAAGCCACAAAAGTCACGTCCCTTCATCACCCATCCCTGGTCCTTCCTCTTGTCTCCACCCCGGAACTCAGCCTGGAGGAGCAGCTGTCACACCAGAAGGAGAAAGTTCCCATTCAGTCTCCAGCTTATTCCAGACCAGGCTATTTTTAGGCTGTTCCTCCCGTTTTGGGGGCTCAGCAGCCAGTCGTGCTCCTGGAGGATCAGGGCTGCTCTCAGGGCTCCAGGGGGAATTGCTGTGGGAGCCGGGCAGCAGTGGGGCAACTCCATCAGTTCCAGCTGGGAGAGCCCGGGGTTGTTCATCCCAGGGTCTGAGATAAACAGGGTTGAAAGGTCGAATGGGAGGAATTATGTTGGCAGTGGGCCAGGTTGGATACGCTGAGCTCAGCGCTGAGCTCCATCACTGAGGCAACTGAGGCACAAAAGAAAAGCCAAAACCAGGCGAGGAGTGACCTCAGGCACCGCAGCAGCTGGGTCAATGGCCTTGGATTCATCCCTGCTCCGTCCCCAGCCCCCAGGGAAGCACCACTGCAGGACTCCTACAAATCCATGGGCATCTTTTGCCTTTTGCCCCCAGCACGGACAGTGGTCCCTGATGGGCACCAAGTCAAAGCCCCAGAGATTTGGGCTCCAGCCCCGTGCCAGCACTCGGCTGTCAGGACACATCACGTGGACACTGAGGGGACTCTGGCTTTCGACCCAGGACCAGCCCCAGGGGAACCCATCCCACATTGCTCAGCCCAGTAGGATTCATGTGCAGAGCCCGGGGTGCCAGGGAGCCTGTACAGGACACACAGGGGAAAAAAAAGCAAATATTAAGCAACTACTCCCAAACCCAGCCCAGCTCCAGCCCCACTCCAGCTCCCTCGGGCACCGGGAAGCACTAGGATGGGTGCCTTTGGCTCCGTGCCGGCTCGTTAATGCAGACAAGCATTTTGTATCGCGCTACTGCCCTTTTTTAAAATAAAGCAACGAATATCAGCCCCCCGCGAAAGGTGCCAGGGTGCCAGGGGAGCACCCCCGCCCCTTCACAGCGCTCCTGTTTAACCACCAAAAGCCACACTCACCCAGCACAGGTCACACCGTCCCCGACACTTCATCTTCCCCGCACCTCGGCAGGAGATTTACGGCCGGGATCGCTCCCTCCTGGCTGTACTGCAAGTGCGCGCCGGGAGCAGAGCCCTCGCCTTCCCACAGACCTTAAATCTTAAGGAAGGGCTGTCTAGCCAAGCAGATACCTGGCTGTGACCTGCCTCACTGCGGGGAGAGGAGGAGGAGGA
>VZTE01005041.1:585316-596715 GCA_013397775.1 Eulacestoma nigropectus | reverse complement strand
GAGAGCTGGAGGAGGAGGAGGAGGAGAAAGGGCTGCAAACCAGCCAACAGCTGAGCAAGATCAGGGAGTGATTGTCCCCAGCTGTGGTTGTTGTGCTCCCTGGGGACAGGTGTGTCCAAGCAGCAAATGTGGAGACCCGCTGGTGTCCCTCGGCATAAGAGACCCTCTTATAGCCACCGGCAGGGTCTGCACCTCCCCAGGGCACATCTCCCACACACGGCCTGCGGCAGTGGTTCCCTCAATTCATTTTCCACATTTTATCCATTTTTAGCCCAAACTAAGCTGTCCTGTAGCCACGCACCAGCTGAGAGGTCCCTTGGTGGTGAGGGGTAACTACAATTGCCCTTGGTCTCTCCAACCTCCACCCTCTGGTCCAAGGGACCCCCGGGGTCAGTCCTCGTCAGCCTGGACAATCCCCCAATTTTCCTTGCAGGTGTTTTTGATGAAATCCCCCTTCTGTTGGTAGGAATCTCCTCCTGCAGTGGCCACCTCCTGGGGTGGGATACCCCAGGGGGTGACAACAGCTGGATATTTAATCCAGAGTGTATCCAGCCCATTCCTGAGCAGGACAGAAGGTACCACCAAGCGCTGCCCTTCACAGACTGCGAGTGTGAGATCTCCAGGGCTTCCAGGATTGTTCCACTTCACAGCTCCACAGCCAAGCAGTCAACGGAGAGATCCATCCAGGGTGTATATTTTTACTTTCTCTTTTAATTTCTGTTTCTAACTCAGCCTCATCCCTGCTCAGTTTATTCCGAGCACACTGTGAGGACAGCATACTGAAACCAGCACTGTTAAAATCCCACAAACACTGGAAATGGTGTCCACAGGCAGAGCTGAAGGTGAGGGATGCACAGATGCTGCTCTCCCTGGAGAAGGCACAGGTCTTCTCACCCTGCCAGATTAATTAATCAAGCTGCTTTGCATTTTGAAACGATCCCCATGTGACTCAGAAATGCCTCCCCTGGAGGATGCTGCTGAGCTGGGAAGGAGGATGGGGCAGGAGGACAATGCAGATGCAGGCACATGGTCCAGGCAGGTTCCCCTGTGATCCAGCCATTTCCCATGGTTGGACTGAGCCTCAGCCAGAAAATGAAGGAGAAAAATTAAAACAAAAGCCCCCAGTAGCTTCTGGTGCAGCTCCTCGTGGCATTTTGGGCTCCAATTTCTTGCTGCCAGTTCCCGAAGCATGGCCCAGGGCCCGGCATCAGCTCTGGCTGCAGCTGGTTAAGCCCAAGAAAAAAGTTATTTTCGGACAAAAACAACCTTATGGCACTTCCCTTGGGATGCTCCAGGGCAGACCCCGGTGGTGACTTTCTCTTGTTGCTGTTTATTGCACTGAATCAGTGCCTAAGTAATGCTGAGATTAAGCAGCCAAATAAATAGCTGAGCTTGGGCTGGTATCGCTCCCAGAGAATCCTTTGGGATGCAACTGGCCCCAAACCGCAGCTGTCGGTGCCATCTCTGTTCCCTGCACAGGGGGAAGTTGTACCCAACCTCTCTGGTTGGCATTGGAAACAGACACAGCTTTTCCTTGTAAAGCAGAAAAAAAAAAACCCAAAACACTGTAGGGGGTTGCTTTTTGGGAAAAGAGGGGGCTGGGGTAGAAAAGGCAAATTCCAAATTATTTTGCTGGGAAGTTTTGATCTGGAGAAGGACATTGTTCCCAAAGCTTGCGAGGTCTGACACTCTGTGTTCACTTCAGACCAGAGAGGGAGAAGCAGAGACAGGAATAAAACCCCCCAAACTTTTCATACAGATAAAACATGTTTCAGCCATCCCAACAGGCCCTGGTTTTGGGAAGGCAAAAGGCAAAGATCCCATCTAGGCTGCCACAGCCATTTTGAAGCCTCCCAAGTTGCTGGAGAGCAGAGCTGTCCTTGTCCTGTCGCTCCAATCCATCCTTCCACATCCCCAGCATCCCGGGGCTCCTCCTGCCCGAGAGACAGCTGGAGGGAGTAAGAAGGGATGGGATGAGCCCCCAGCTCCCTTTTCTCCAGGAATCCACCCCAGTGCCGAGGCCGCCTCTCTGGCCTCGTCCCATGCAGCTCCTGTTCCGCATCCAATGGACACCAAACAGGACCTGGCAAAACCAGCACCGACACTCACCCACCTCTCTGCCCCTTCACACCCCTCCTCCCACCACCTGCATCCTTCATCCCACCAAAGACCAGCACAAACAAACCCACACCCCCAGAGATGCTCTCGAAATTGCTGCACCCCAGGTGGGCAGCAGCACCTCACACTGCCTGCAGCTCCCTGGGCACCTTTTACATCTCTTCTCTCCATAAAAACCCCAAACTTTGAGCTTATCACCTCAGCCTGTGGATGTCGAGCAGGTGGTTATGGAGCATCCCTTCTCCAGTGGAGCCTGGGTGTGGGCACAACATCTCGGAGACCCTCTGGACCCACTGCTGCAGGCGCTGCCCCTCCCCAGCATCCCACGGGCAATAGGAGGAAGCAAGGCAGGACCACATGGCATCCAGATAATATTTAATAGCCCCGTTGGGCCTACGTGCTCTGGCCAAGCAAATTTTCCGGTGGGTTGAGACTGGACAAGGGGACACCACCCCCCAGAGCATCTCCCCACCCCAACCCTGCTGAAATAAAGTGCTGTGGGGACTGGTGGGGCTTCACCCACCCCCATGTCCCCATCCCACAATTTGTGTGGGGTCTCAAAGCGAGGACTCCTCCAGAAATGCCACCAGGAGAAGGGCTTGTAAGGCCAAGGGCATCCACTGGGAAGGACATCCCACACTAGGTGAGTCCTCCCCCAGGAGCAGAGGGTCAGGACCTTCCTCTTGGCATTGGCTTAAAAATGCCACCCCCAAACGCCCCTGGATGTGGGGTTTTGGGGTCGCTGGTGAGTGCTGGGGACCAGGATGAGGGACTGGGATGTTGTTACAGTCCCCAAAGGTGTTGGGGGCATCAGACCCGCGTGCCCTGCTCCATCCCCACCACCCAGGAGCTGGGTCGGGGCTCGCCCCGGCTTGGGGGCTCGCTGGGCTCCAGCAGCCGGTCCGAGGACTCGCCAGTACTTTCCAGTTTGGCGTAGCCCACCAGGCTGATGTGGTCCACCCGGGGCCAGCTCCGGTTCTTACGGTCCTTGATGGGGGCCACCAGCAGCATCCCCGGCCGGCCAAGGTCCAGGGATTTGGAGTGTCCCGGGGTGTGGAGGCGCACATCGGGGCCAAGCTCCACCAGCGGCTCCGCGCCAGGACAGCCGTCATCCATGCTGATGACAACGTGGCCACCGCCATCGCCACCGTCCTGGCCGCAGGGTGCGGTGCTGTCGCCGATGGAAAGCAGAGCCCGGGAGGGCTGTGGTGTTTCGGGGGAATGCTCAGCAGGGCCCCTCTCTGCCCTCCCGCCAGCCGCCCGCGCTGCCCCGTCCAGCAAGCAGTTGTTGAGCTTGATGATGGGCAGTGCCAGGGCCCCGACGGCCGAGGACAGGAGGGACTCGGCTCCGGCGCGGCACGGGAGGCTCAGGTTGACCTCGGTGGAGCGGAGGCTGCAGAGAGAGGCCGCGGGTGAAGCTGCTGGGTGCTGCAGGAACTCGGCCATGGTCTGGAGCCTGTTGGGGCCGTAGCAGTCGGACCACTTGCTGCCGGGGCCGGGGCAGGGCTGGCAGGACAGGTCCACCTGGTAACAGCCCTCCACGCACTCAGCGTTGGCCTTGGGGACGGGCTGGCTGCCCCCTTGCTGGCAGTGCCCGTCCTCGGGGCCGGTCCCCTCGGGCAGCCCCACTGCCAGGCCATAGAGCCCCTTCTGCATCAGCCGCCGGGTCTCCATGTCCCTGTTCTCGTACAGCATCGTGTTGGCGCAGATGAAGATGAAGAGCCCGATGCCCATGATGACGGGGCCGATCAGCTTCAGCTTCTCGCTGTGGGGCAAGTGGCGCCCAGCCGCCACCTCCCTCCTCATGTCCCCCACCACACTGGTGTTCCCCGTGCTGGCCCCGGAGCCCCCATGTCCCCGGTGAGGCCAGTAGCCCACCACGGCAATGGTCATGCCCACCAGCACCACCGAGATACCCACCATGACGAAGGCTCCCGCCGGTGAGCGCATGCGGAGCTGCCCTCTCAGCGGGGGCTCCGTCGGGGGCTTGCGCCGCAGGCGGCGGCCCCGGCGCCGCGGTGGGACGGGGGGCACCGGCACCTTGGGGCCCCCCTGCTCCGGCTTCCGCATGGGCCCGTTGGATTCGGCGCTCTCCGCAGTCATCGTCTCTGGCTCAGCCGCAATTCCTGCAGGACGGGAGGAGAAAAGGGTGAGCAGGCGTCACTGGGGGTCCGTGTGCCCAGGCTGCTGGAGCACGGGGACCACAAGGACACAGGAGCATGGGGGTGCCAGGAACACGGAGGGCACAGGGATACCAGGAGCGGGGGATGTCGGCAGCACAAGGACACCGAGCCCACAGGTGACACTGGTCAGGGACCAGCAGCTTTGCTCTGCCCCATTGCTCCCGTCTCTCCTCAGGTCACTTCTCTGTCCCCACTCAGGAGTGAAGGGCTGAGGAGCCCCTTCCAACCACACTCCCAAAGCCCCCAGACTCATCCCTCTAAACCCCTGAGCTGCGCAGGAAGCGAGGACAGCTGGGACCCTGCTGTGCCGCATCCAGCACGGAGCCATCGCTGGCATCGGGGCCCAAGGGACCTGTCCTGGGTCACCCCAGTCCTGTGACACCTGCAGAAGGTGCCACCCCCAGTCTGCCACAACAGCAGTGAGTGAAAGGGCTCCTTATTCATCTGCTGGGGAAACTGAGGCATCTGGAAACCCAAATGAAAGGTCTGACACAGCTGCACCACCCAGGGCCCTGTGAGTGATGATCCAAGCACAACCTAAAAACCTAAACCAATATCAAGCCACTCATCAGACAGCAGGACCCACCAATCCACGGAGAATTTCAGCTAAATGAGGTTTTTTTCCCCAATTTTCTGCTGTCTCCTATTTCCCCTGACCTGCTCAGGGCATCCCCAGGATCCTACCCTCACACACACCAGCACAAAACTCCACATCTAGGGATTTACAGTGCATGGTGTGTCCTTTTATCCAGAACTTTATTTCCTAGACAAGCAAAAAGGTGTGGAAGCTGCTGCCCAACACAGCTGGTGACCAGCCTGGTGGGAAGCATCAGCTGGGCTGGCACCATTGTGCCTGGGATAAATGGAACCCTGGGAAGCTAAAACGGGCCTTGAACATGCCCCAGACCAAAAACATCTTTAAAAAAATATAAATAAGCTCATGCTGACAGGAATCCGTGTCCTCGCAGCGCAGTGCTGCGTGCCCAGCCACGGCTGGCAGTGGGGCTGGGGCAGGACAGAGTGTCCGTGCACTCTCCTGTGTCTCTCGGCACTGCCAGCACGGGAACGCTGCCCGGGCTGTTCCCGAAGGAACATCCCAAAGGGGATGTGAGCAGGGAGAGCTGCAGGGTGGCCCCCAGCCAAGGGATGCTGTGGCAGGGGGCTTGTCACCCCACTGCACCTTAAATTGTCAAGAAAAGCATTTGGACAACAGGGAATCACGGATATTCAGCAATTCAAATCCAGAAACTAAACCCGAGGAGAACCCTGCCAGAGGAGAGGGGTGACCTCTCCAATTTTACTCCCCAAGATGAATGAAGTGCCGGGAGTCAGTGACCAGCATCCAAACAGCAGAAAAATACTACTTTTTTTCCCCTGGTTAATCATCTTAAGGTGTTATTAGCATCAGAGGGAAGGAATTAAAGATATGAGTTCCAGGACGACAGCTTGTTCCTGGCACAAGACTGTCAAGCTGTGACAACTCGAGTAAGGGAGATTTAAAGGGAAAAAAAAGCAAAGTCCAAACAAACCAGACCAAACCCCAGGCCACTGCTGAGTGGAGTGTTAAGGCTTTCTGGAAAAAAATTGATAATCCCACATGGCAAAGGGAGAAACACAATAAACCCAAAGCAACATTCATCCTGAACGGAAAAATGAGGCTTTAAATACTTTGGTATTAAAGGGAAACAATTAGACACTTGAACATATCCCAAAGACCGTGGGGTTTTTGCCTCCAAATGCCCTGATTTAGGTTATGTCTCAGTTTTCTCTAATTTCCACCTTAGCTTCAAACTCTCTTAATTTTTATAGCAAACCCTTTAAATGCCTTGCTGGCTACTTAGGGATTAAAAAGAGAATGACTTCCTACATTGCAAGAGAAAGCCTTGGACACTGACTGGGGGGGGATACAAAACCCCCACGGCTCATGACCCCAAACTCACACTGAGCACACACCAGGCACCCCCTGTTTTATTCCAGAGCCGCAGCCGTGGCTCTTTAACCCCAGTTCTGCTGTTTTCCTCTCTAACCCACCCTGTGGAACCAAGGCCATTGTCCACAGGCACCAGGAGCATTCCTGGTGTCCCACCTGTGGGGATAAAGAGCATCCCATGGGGACAAAGGGCATCCCGGGGGTCCTGCCTGTGAGGACCATGAGCAGCCCCCAAATCCTGCCTGTGAGGACCATGAGCACCCCCTGGATCCCACCCAGGGCAATGCTTTGGGTCCAGGTGATGTTCACCTGGGCTGCACCAGGCTGCCCTTGCCACACTTTTGCACTGGATACAGTCTGGGGGTCATCTCAGGCTGCTTAGGACTGGGAGCAGGAGGATGAGAGGTGCCCACCCACCCCACATCCACAGGGCCCAGACCACACTGGGGCTGAAACAACCCGCTTCCCACCTCCTCTCCTTTTCCCTGGGCACAGGCACGGAGGTGCTGGCAGGAGGGACTGGCAGATGCCACCAATCTGCCTCAGGCAGGGAAACCCTTCCGTAGCCCCGGCCACTATTCCTGCCCAGAGCGCCTGTCCCTTATCTCCACGCTGCCGTGTTCTGAACTTGGAGCATTTCCTTGCTCATTGCTGGGGCTGCCTGTTCCCAGAGTTCAAAACCATTATTTTTATTAATAGAATCCCCAAGGTTATATAACCCCTTTAAAAAAAAGAAATTAAAAAAAATACAAAACCCAGCGCTGCCATCCCCTCCTGCACTCCGCAGCCGCCGACACTCCCGCGGATGGATTAATCCCACGTTGGCAGCTCGGAGTGCAGGAACGGGGCTCCTGGGGATGCTGCCGGGGCACGGGGACAGCCCAGCCCCGTGCTGGGGACAGGCAGTGGCTTGACATTCCTGGGCACCTCCCTCCAACCCGGAGGCATTTGTGGCTCACCAGGACCTGCTCTGAGGTTTTGATTCCCGGTGGGAAGGAATGACAGTATGGAATGACAGTATGGAACTGTAAATATCGTTCTGGAGCGGGATGAGCGCTGCTCTGCTGCCAGGTTAAGCTCCAAATCCCTGCAATAAGCCTGGCATTAAAATAAACCCAAATATTTCTCTAATCCCCCCCATCACGAAGGCACATTGCTGGCTCCACCCTCCCACCTCAATCCTCTCTCACCGCCTTCGCAGACTGATGCTCCTAAAATTTGACACTAAATCCCAATGCATCCGACAGCAGCAGAGCTGGGTGGTGGTAAAGTAGAATTTGGGAAGGGTCCCTCTTGCAGGGGGACCCTCACATTCCCTGGGTGTCCCTGGGATGCTCTGCCCCTGCCATGACCATGCTGCTACCCTGAATTTGCAGCATCAAAGGCTATCAAAATGCAGAATTGGCCTCCAAATCTCCCTCTGGATGAGGGGCTGCGCCAGTGTCTGGAAGTGCCACTCCAGTCCTGTGCCACGGGAAGTGCCACCCAGCTCAGTGACAGGCTGGAGATGCAGAAATGCCATATGGAAAAGGGCCAAGTGCAGGCAGCTCTGAGGGCCTTCCCCTTGCAGGTTTATTCCTCTTGCCAGTTATCCTTCCAGGAGCTTTTTATTTTCCTTGGCTCACACCTGGAAAGGGCCTCACTGCGGGACAGCCTCCACCATACAGAAGGGAATTAAAATCCAGCACCTCCCTAGGGAGAGTGTTCCCATTGCTGTCATGCCCCATCCCAGGCTGCGCTGCCTAACCGTGCGGCACGATCCCATTCTGCACCCAGGATCCCACCCTGGATGCAGAATCCCATCCTGTGGGTCCTCTGCAGGGCATCACCCTGGGAGCTGGCACAGGAGCAGTCCTGGCTGTAATGAGCACCCAATAAATGCCCAACAAACAGAAAACGCCTCCCTTTTCCTTTTCTTTTCCTAAAGTACTGCAACTTTAAAGATGCTCTCCTGATTTTGGGAATAAACTAATTTTGCCATTCACTGCTGAATCAGCCAACAAAGCCTGCAGTGAGTCTAAAGGCCACAGTGACGGGCGAGACCCCAAACCAGCCAGCACAGCCCAGTCCTCTCTGCCTCATCCAAGCCCTGGGGAGCCTGTGACATCCAAGCCTGTGATGGCTGAGCTCCCTCAGACCCTTCTCCATAAGGAAAGGGGACCCAAGCAGCCAAGACCTTCTGGGTATGAGGCTGTGTCAAGCTGCTGGAGCCCCCCCAGCTCTCCCACCCACCGGGAAGGTACAGAGAATGGGAATGACAGTCTGCGCTGAGATGTGATGCTTAAAAATAACTCCTTTTCAGCCCAGCCTCCAACGCCGCCCCCGGCACGGGGCAGGGGGGACCATAGGAGCAGCACCCAGGCACCAGCTCCTTCTCCATCCCATCTCCCATCCTGGCTGCAGGAGACCGAAGTCAAGGCCAGCAGGGGAGCAGCAGTGATCCCAGTGCATGGTGCATCCCTCATGCTGGATACTCGGGATGGTCTGAGCCCCCATACCCCCACCTGTGCCATGCCTCCTCCTTTCCTGGTTTTCTGAGTTCACTTCAAATTCCCCTCCTTGGCTACACATAAAGGTCTCAGAGGGAGGGAACAGGAGAAAAATCTGCTAGACATTTTTCTGGGGGTCTCCCATCTGGGGGAAACCCTGTCACCACCTCAGCACCCACTGGCTGCTCCCAGTCTGGAGCCTCCCCTGGGCTCAAACCTGAGGGATAAAACCTCCCTGTGTGAACGTGGCCCAAGCATGTTCCCAATGCGGTGACAAAATCCGTGGATCCAATTCCAGCCTTAGCTGGGGACACCCGTTAATCAACCATAATTAATTAAGTTCCCTTATAGAAGCTTCCATATAAACTCAGTAATGCTAATTACTACAGTATGGGAAGGATTATCTCCCTTCCCAGTGGGAATCACCTTCTGGTCCCTGACTGGGAGTCTCACTGGGGCTGTGACAGATTTTCACCTTTGCTGCAGCACAGAAAACCTCGGGAGTGACAACCCAAAGGTCAGAAGTGCCCTTTATCCCTCTCTCCGCAGCAGTGGAGACCTCGGTTTTCCCAGGTGAAGGATGGGATGGAGGAGGGGTTAACGCACAACCACCTCCACCAAGCACCTGTCAACAGAGGCATCACCCCCACACCTGGAGAAGCATCAGTGCTGGCTTCCCATCATCGGGTCACACATCCCAGACAGCAGCCAGGAGCCATCAAGGCCACCACCGTCACTTGGAATACGATCCAGGGAAAGATGGTGCTGGGGTGGTTTGGGGACAGGCAGGTCTCTCCCTTTGCTTTCCACCCTGTGCTTGACCCCAGGCAGAAGGTCCTGAGGGGCAAATGAGACATGAGGAGGGAGAGCCACCAGTAGCTCGAGCTCCATTCCCCTTGACTTCTCCAAACTCCTCTCTGCTCCTAAAAAACGGGGACATGCTCTAAACGCCTCTCACCCCTCAGGCAAAAGAAAGTGTGTGGAAACATCCCACTGATTACTAATTACCAGAGCTTGCCTTACCCAGATTTGCTCTGCTAATTAGACTAATCTCCACAGCTGGGAAATGAGCTGCAGTCACCCATGGCGAGGAGCTCACGCAACTTGGATGATGCTTAACTCTGACATGTCAGACCCCTGCGATGGGATTGGGATCATAATTCCTGGCTGCTTGTGACCGGCCATTGTCTAAGGAGACAATGGAAATGCCGCAAATTTGGTGTTTCTCCCCCAAGCCAATGCCGAAATCAGGACATCTGCATTGCTCAACTTTTTTGATGGGAACCAGATGCAAATAATTAATAAATCCAAATTCAAGATAATGCAGACATCTAAATTTAAATGGAGAGAGGATTTCTAATGGCAGCTCTTTGCTCACTTGGAGGAGGGGGAGGAGTGAGGGGCTCAGGGGGATTTCCTGGAACAATTCCTGCCTCTGGGAAGTGGTGTGGGGTGGCAGGGTGGCCAAGGATGCAGGCTGCAGCCAACCACCTTGCAAATCCTTGAGGCCAAGGGAAAAAGAAGGAGAGTAAAGAAAAAATTCATAGGCTGGGATTTCCAGGGAATTAGGAGCAAACTCTTTCTGAATTTGGCACCTTCCCTGCTGCTCCTTTGAAAAATCCCTGCCAGCACGGAGGGAGGTGGGGAGGGGGGACGGAGTCCAGGGGCTGCCTCCCTGCTCCCAGGCGTGGCCCAAGTTATCCAGGGGGTACAGACACACAGATCCCACCTCCCGCTCCACAGGCCCACATCCCACTCGGCCTGCAAGCAAGGAAGTTGCCAGCTGTATTCCCAGCTGGTATCACTCTTACCTCCAGCTTTTTAAACCCCCCATCTCCCCTACTCTTTACCCTGCAAAAGACACATCTCCCTGATTTCGTGAACAAGGATCCAAACTCACCTAGAGGTGAGACGGAGCCGCGGGTCCGGCTGCAGTGACCCCTCCACGCCACAAAGCTGAGCCCCTTGTGCCCACAGGCCCTCCCGATCCCAAACTCCAGGATATACTGGGATAATTTCCACCCACTGCTCCTCTCTCGAGTGTCCACATCAAACCCTGCGTGGGGATGAGCTGCGGGGCCACTCCTCGCCCCAACCCTCTGCCAGGAGCCTCGGGAACTGCAAAAAGTGCTGGGATTGGGCAGTTCTGCCCAGCTCCCGGGTTTTGGCTGTGTGAAGGTGCGTGTGCCCGTGTGTGGGCTTGCACAGGAGCGTGAGTGCGCATCTGTGCGCAGCTGGGCGTGCATGCGAGTGTGTATGTGTGCTGTGTGTCCGTGTGCGTGTCCGGCTGTCCCTGCGCGTGCTCGCGGTCTGCGGGAGCAGATTGGTGTCTGTGGGTACACCGTGTCCGTGGGTGCCTGGTGCCCCTCCGTGCGCAGTGTCCGTGGGTGCCCGGTGTCTGTCCATGGGTGCCCGGGGGTGCTCAGTGCCTGCCTGGGGGTGCCCGGTGCCAGCGGCAGCCGGGTGCCCGCGGGTGCTGCGTGTCTGTCCATCGGTGTCCGTGGGTGCCCGGTGTCCGTGGGTGCTCAGTGCCTGCCTGGGGGTGCCCGGTGCCAGCGGCAGCCGGGTGCCCGCGGGTGCTGCGTGTCCGCGGTGCCCGGCGCGCATCCCGCCCGGGGTCTGTGTGCCCGAGGCTGATGTGGACGTGCACGGCCGGTGCCCCGCGTCCGTGTCCCCCCC
>VZTE01005041.1:527359-585008 GCA_013397775.1 Eulacestoma nigropectus | reverse complement strand
CGGGACGGGCTCCGGCGGGGCCCGCGGCCGCTTCCCGGGCGTGGGAAAGTTGCGATCGCGGTGCGGGATCGATGGGATTTGGGATTTTCCTGGCTCCTGGAAGGGGCCGGGCTGGGATCCTTCCTCCGCCCCGCTCCCGGGTCCCCTCGCCCAGCGGCGACCCGAGACCCCCCCCGCAGGATGGGCCCTGCCGCGCCGGGGGATGCTCCGGTGGAAGGTGTCCCTGCCCCCGCCGGGGGGAGCGTTGAAACTGGATGGTCATAAGGACCCTTCCCAGCCAAACTATTCCATGACTCTCTGATCCTATGAAATACTCAGAGCTCAGAGACTCTTCTCCACCCCTCCAGCACAGCCCCCCAGCCTGCAGTGCACCAGAAGACCCCAGTTCTCCACGCCAGGCCAGCCTGCACCGGGACTGGGGCTGCAGTGGGTCCCCCCTTTCAGCACAGGGAGTTCAGCAGTTGGGATGAAGCATTATCCCACGTTAATCCTGGCAGTGGAGGCGTTTGCTGCAGCCCCCCCAGACGGTGATAACGCAGGTTCCAGAGGCACTTTCTCCTCCAGGCAGGCGCAGAGCGAGGACCCTCTGCAAGGAGCTGCTCGGAGTGCAGGGCTTTGTTTCCCCTCCTCTGAACTTGCCAAAGACACAACAGATCTCTCTGTCAGCCCCAGGGATTATGGCACAGCACCCCCATTCCTGCATCTTCATCCCTTCATCCCCACCCCCCCGTGCCCATTCCCTCAACCCCACTTCCTCCTCCCCGTGCTCACATCCCCATCCCCACAGGGCAATGAGCAGCATCCCACAGCTGTAACCACCAGGGGCACATCCCGACGCACCGAAACTGCCAATCCAAGCCTTCACCAGCACATTTCCACCCCAACACCGCACCCCAACACTCCAGTAAGTGCTGTGGAGATTCTGCCTCATCTCGCCCAGAGCCCCAGATGTTCTGCAGGCAGAGGCTCTTTCTCAGCCTTTAATTAAAAGTGTGCCAAGGTCACATTCCCCAGATCCCCGCTCCCCCCAGGAAGCCACAAAACAACTCAGCAATTCCCTGTGTGACTTTGCCACTGACACCCCACAATCCACAAGCAGATCCAGGACATCTTTATGGCAGGGAGCACTTCCTGGGAAAGGTTTTTAGGGATAAAGCTTAAAAGTGAGGTGCAGGATGCCAGGTTCCTCACTCGTCTCTGGCGGGGAGGATCATCCAGAGGGTTGATAATGAGGGAAATAAAATCCCCAGTTCTGGGGGAATTCTGCATGGGGTCAGTTCTCTGCCTCCTTGCCAGGCTCAATTAAAGCAACTTCCATGAATCTTTGGAGTTTCTTGAGGGAAGGGATTATGGCTGTGGGTCCAAGGTGCCAGCTGCACTGCTGGAGTGGAGCGATGCCTCACTCATCCAAGCATTCCACACAAGGAACACCCTTGCCCAGGGAGGAACGGGATTTGACTTTGGCTTTTCAAGCTGTTCAAGCAACACATTCAAGGTCTCCCTTTGCCACCACTGGAACCCATCTGGGCACCCCATGATCCAGAAGAAATTAATGCTTTTGAGCAAAATTTGATTTCTATTCAGAGGCTGTACCTGTGCCAGGCGGTGCTGGCCAAAGAGCTGGAGAGGGAAGTGGTGGGAGCTCAGTGCTGGCAGCTTTTGGAGCAAGGGTTGGCGGTTTGGCAGCATGGGCAGGGCAGAGGGCGGGCAGCACGGGGCTGGCAGAGGCCGCCATGCTCCAGCAGTGCTCCTCCCTGCGCAGGATCCTGCTCCACAGCAGTTTTCCAGTCCCAGGTCACTAGTGATGCTCTGAGGGGGCTGGTCTCCCCCAGGGGTCAGCTGCTAATGTGGGGAGAGATGCTGGAGGCAGGACTGGGGGAGAGGGAAGCTGCCTGTGGTTCTCCAGGGTTAAAGGTGGACTGTGCAGGGCGGGAAGAGCTCAGCCTGGATCTTCCCCCCTTCCTGAGATGGAAGCTGCTGGGATGGGGATGTGGGTTCCTCCTGTGTCCTTGCAGACAGTGGGACCACCTCCCTCCAGAAGAGCAGAGGGGTGAAGAGAAGAAAAGAACCCACTGGGGACAAAAGTGACAGCAGGGAGAGGAGAGGGGGCTCAGGGAGGAGGTTTTGGAGAAGAGCCCATGGCAGGGCAGGAGATGTGCAGGACCTAAAGCTCAGAGCATTTTCCCTCTGCCCTGGGAGAGGGGGGCAGCGGCAGCTCTTACAGACACGTCTGGGATGGGAAGGAACAACATAAAACAATATGAAAAAGAACCAACATCACTGTGTCTCTTTAAAGAGAGAAAAATTGGATCTCATGAAAACTGGGCACCTCCTCTTGATTTTAGAGGAGGGAGGGGATCTGAATCCTTGTTTGAAGCTCTGATAATCCTGGCAAAGCCTCCTCTGCTCTCTGCTGCTTCGGCTGGGGACCGAGTCTGGGCCGAGGGACCATGTGGATGGAGGAAGGAGGACTAGACAGGGAGTGATCACAGCCAGGATCTCAGATCAGAGAGAAGGAATGTTGTTATGGAGAGGCTGAAAGCTCAGGGTGGGGATGACTCATGCTGGAGAACATACAGCTGTTGGAGCGGGATTTGGCACCAGCTCGCGGGGCTGCGGAGCCTCCCCCATTAACAGAGAGGGGAAAGAGGAGCCTCCACGATGGCTCCGACCTGGCAGAGGCAGCTGATGACCTGCGCTGGAGGTGATGGGCACAGAATGCTGCCTGCCAGAGTGGGGTCACAGCCTGGAGAGGTATTTTGGGCAGCAGAGAGGGCTCAGCAGTGAGGTCCCCTCTGGCTGAGGGATGTGTACCCTGAGGGCTGGGGCTCCTCTGCTCTCCATGACCCTGCCTTGGGGAAGGAGAGTCAGAGCAGTGGGGCTGGAATGGGGCCAGATGGGTCATCTGTGAAGGGCAAGGCGTGAAGCAGATATTCCCCCCTTATCCAGTGAAGGGAAACCAAGGCATGGAGCAGAGATGCTCCCTGTGGGCTCCTTGGCCCATGGTCACGCTCTTCTCATGCTGGGAGAGGTGGATTGGACCTGGAGGTGATTTCTGCCTGCGGAGTCAGACCACCATCCCTTCTGGGCTGCTGGCAGCTGGTGCTTGTGGGGCACCAGAGCTTCCATCCAGCTTCCACCCAGCGGAAGATGCTGCAGCAGGGATAAGGGGGAAAACTAGTCCCCTACATTCATGGGAGCCAGGGCAGGCGGGAAGGAGATTTGGGCAAGGCATTAGGAGCAGAAGGGTGAGCCAGCATCTTCCCAAAGTTGCCTTCAGGGAGATGGTTTTTGTATGATGCCTGCAAATAACCACAGCACCAGCTTCCCAGTGCCATGGGATAAAAGCTCCATAGGCTGCTTTGGAGGTGGCCCCATTACAGGGGTAAGTGACACAACTGTAAATACAAACAGACTTGTTATTAATCATGCTCTGTAAATGTGGAGTCATTATCTTCATGTTCCTGGAAAAGTAATTATCTCCAGCTTTTCAATAAGAACTTGGAAAAGCCTAAAGAGTTGAGTTCTGGAAATGTCATCCATCTCCATGTAGAAGAAAAGCTGCATATTTTCACATATTAATGCAAGTTAATCGAATTTACAAAATGAGTGAGTTTTAATACATCTCCAAGGCTGTAAGTTAAATGCCTCTTCTCTTCCCGGGGATTTATGATGCTGTTTCGCAAACTTTTCCGGTGTTGGACGCATCCTGTGATGCCGCGTTTTATTGTCCAGCCAGTGGTACTTGTACAGGAGACAAGATGGGATCTGATTTACAGATCTGTCCTCCACTGCCATGTAAAGCAATTCCTCCTTGCCCGACCGGGCTCACGGGTGCAGAGCTCCATGTAATGAATTCCTCTTTCCAAACAACCAAACCCAAATGTCTTCCAGTGGAAGGGAACATCAAGCCGATCACTTCGGGCCAAAGCACAGCTCTGTGAAGTTTTATGCAACTAAAAGTCCACAGAAACACATCCATGCTCAACCAAAAATGTTTGGGAAGATGATGTTGCCTGCTGCATTTACATTCCTGATGCTCCAGCAGCCGCCTGGGGAGAGGAAGAGCAAGAGGAGGAGGAGGAAAAGGAGGAGGAGGAGCAGGAAGCGAGAGGCTGCAGACCTGGGGCAGCACTCACCAGTAACTACTGGGCCATTGCATTTCCAGCTTGGACAGTGCAGTGTTAGCACAGGCTGGGCAGGAGATCTGCACTGAAGTGGGTTTAGTGTCAGCCCATGTCTCTTTAACACACACCATGAGCACACAGAGCTGCAGGGAAGGTGCTTGATCTTGTCTACACATACCCAGCACTCACTGGGTGGTTCAGGGTGGGGTCAGTGCAGCCAGAATGAATTTTAAGGTGCCAGAAACATTCAGGAGAGGGGCTTTTGCTCCGGAGCAGCTGCATCTGTCATCACTTGCTTTTCTTGGTCACACAAAGGATCAAGATCCAGCTCCTGATGGGAAGAGTGGACTGTCTTGAAGGATTATCCCAAAACGCACGAAAAGGCTCATCCTCCTATCTCTTCACCAGATTTCAGAGAGTTTCTTGCATCAAAATGTTTTGGTTTGTCATTTCAGTTATATCCTAAATTACTAAGCATTAATGCTTGCTAATGTTGAAGTAACAGAAATAAAAGCTGAAGTACTTCAGCTGAAGCTGGGATGAGATATTTCACAGAAATGCAATATTCTGAGATTGCCTTTTCATTTCAAAATGAGCCATAATATTTCCAGCTCCACATGGCTCTTGGAGGGGAGGTAATTTGGATTTTCAACCCCTTCTTGCTTTGTCAGAGCGGGCAGAGAAAGATTTGAGAGAGGCTGGGCTCTCACTGGCAGCAGCTCTGTGAAACCCCGGTGGCTTGGGACAGAGGTGAGGGATCTTCCTGATGTCTCACCCTACAGGAGAAATCCCATGGGAATCCAGTGAACCCCTCAGGGCCGAATTTGAACACACACTGAGGGAAATGCAGTTTAGACTCTGTTTAATGAAATTGCTGAACTTGTCACTGCGGGAGCTCAGGAACAAGCTCAGAAGGGGAAGACTCCGATTGAGGGGAAAGAGCTTCATCGTCAGCTAATGAACATGGTCGATGGGATGACGTCTGAGCTGCAAAAGCCCTCAAGGCACCGTCACTCCGAAGGGATGGAGCACACTAGAGAAGCACCGTCCTCCATCCATCCCCGACCCATGCCAGGACCCACATCCCAAAACCCTCTCGTTCCTTGTTTGTTCCCTCCCTCATTAAATCACACCCTCGTTAGCACCAGGCCTTCATTAGCAGTTTGCAGGGGGAGGTTGCTGTCCTCTGCTCCAAACCTGAAGGAGGTGAAACCACAGAGTCTGGCAGTGTCCCTTGTTCCCACAGAGGGACATGGAGCCATCCTGTACCAAAAGCCCCTTTCCAAAACACTTCAATATCTGCTTTGGGGATGCAGGACCTGAGCATCCCCAGTCCATCACACAAGGAAAACTGCAGGACTCAGGTGCTTGAGCACCCATAAGACAAAAATGTCCCTTATCTGCCTCGATTCTCAGGCTGAGGACACATCTCAGGTCAGAACATTAAATGGCCATTACTGGCAATACAGATTCCTGAGCCCAGTGTTCCCAAAATACAGCGAATATCCCCAAAGCAGAGATGTGGCCTCACCAATATTTCCTCACTGAAATGGTGTCTCTTGCTGTGTCTGAGCACCAGCTCTTCCAGCAGCCCCAAAGAAGGCTCTGGTTCTGCTACCAAACCCCTAAAGTATTAGTAAATAAAAAAAAATACCAAACCAGAATAAAAAAAATCCCCCAGTGCAACATCCACAGCCTTTTCTTGTGCTTTGAAGTTGGTTACTGAGGTCAGGCAGGAGCAGGAGGAGCCTGTGCAGTGCCTCAGCACTAACACATTTATCTGCTCCTCGGCCATCAGCTGCATCTCAGCATCTCTGGAACGTCACTGCATTTATCCATGTCCTTGCTTCAAATAACATCCAGGGAGCTGGGACCTCTGGAGGGGGGAGGACTTGGGTGAGACCCCCTGGAAAGGGAGATGAGCCCAATCTCAGCACAAAGCTTTCTTGTCTGGAATATTCTGCTCCATCCCGGGATACAAACTCATCCTCTGCAGCCCTTTCCGTGACAGATTTGGATCCCCCCCGCCATCACCTCACAGACATGGAGCCAGTGCACAAAGAGCTTCTCCCACTTTCTGGAGCATGGGAGGATGTGGAATCTCCCCCACACCTCACAGCAGGGCAGCCCCCGAGGCTTTCAGGGGATCTCAGCCCTACAACACCAGAACTCCAGCACAACCCCCACAAATCATTCCTCCCCTGCTCCCCAGGGACACCAGCCCCGAAGCAGCGCTGGAGCTGCACCTGTTTAAGGTGGTTTTGGTAAAATTAACCATTTGGGGGGGGTGTGTGGGGCCAGGGCAGGGTGATGGGTTTGGAGCTGTGGGACCCGAAGGGCAGGAAAACCCAGGCATTAAACAGCAACTTAGGGGGAACTCATTTCCCTCTGGTCAGCTCAGACATGGGGGTTTATCTTGGACAACTGATTTTCTCTCCCCTGGGAAGGTCCCAGAAACCTTCTGGCTGCTCAGTGGGTTGAGAAGTGGTGACCTCATCAAAAGCCATGGGGCTTACATAGGGCTGGGATTCATCCAAAGGACACATTTCCACCCAAAGGGCACTTCCTTACCCGGAGCAAGCCGGAGCAGAGCCTGTTTGCCATATGGTGCAGCCGGGAGCAGCTGGGAGAAAGGCTGTGGAGAGCTTCCACAATTTCATCTTCGCAATTTCCTCTCTAAAGTGAGAAGGTCAAGAGGAAGAAGAAACGGAGAGAGGGCATTTGCAGGCATCCTTCTCCTTTCCTGCTGGAAAGGTCAGGTGTTGAGGATGGAAATGCACCACACCAGTTATTTCCAGGAAGTCATTTGGTCTCCAGCACCTCACTGTGCTTGACCTTCCCAGGTCACTGGAGAGGCTCCATAGGCAGAGGAGAGCAAGGAGAGCTATTAAGGTAATGGGTGGGAAGTGGCCATGAATAAATCAGCAGCATCTTTCCAGCCATCAAAGCCTGGAACTCTCCTGTATGGAGCAGGAGCAGATGGGAGGCAGGGTGATGCATGTGTGGTTTATGACAGGGGTTGTCCAACACTGTTACCTACAAACCCAAGAGACTTGGCCCCACACATCCCCACACTGCTGCAATGGGGGGATTTTGAACCTCACCCCCCAGCCCTGCACAGAAATCCCCTCCCAAAGCCACTCCTGGAGCGAAGCCTTTCCCTTTGGAACAGCTCTGGGCTGGATCTGTGCAGGGGTTTCACACTTCCCTGCCCTTTCCCTGCCATAGACGAGAGACAAGAAGTGGAAAAGCACCGCCAGCCCGATACCTCCCTGTAACCAGACACGTCCTTCTACCTCCAGCCATCCAGCCTGGCCCTGGTAATCCCAAATCCCAGGCATTAGACATTTAATCTTACATTTTATCATCTCTCCTCTTACCAGAGGGTCTGAAATTAAAAGGGAAGGAGGGAAGAGCTGAGCTCCTGTGAGTTTAATTGGTTCTGGCTGGTGGATAAGAAGGAAGGAGGGAAATGCAGCAGTTTTTTCTGCTGGCTTTCCCTGGTGTTTCCTGAGCAGCTGTAACTATTCCAGAAGGGAAAAGATGCAGGATCAGGGGAAGGAGGGGACAAATGCCCCCTTCCAGGACAGAAGAGGAACTCGTGTTCATGTCTCAGCTGGCCCCGGGCATGTGGAGCTGAGCCAGCGGCCTCGGCTGCACCGCGTGGAAATCATTTTCCATGATGCAGACTGGGAGAGGGGGAGAGGGGCCGAAGCAGGGCACGGCCGAGGCAGAGGTTTGGTGCCTTTGATGTCCTCTCCTGCCCTGCAGAAAAGCTGGAGGCATCTCCCCTGCCCTGGGCTGGTGCTGGGGAGGGTCCCACTCGGGCTGTGAGTAGAGCTGGGTGCTGAGCACTGGAACCAGGAGTGGGATGGACTGGGGACAGAGCCAGAGGGGATGGGGGACAGTGAGCTGGGGGCCAGGTGTCCCCATTTCCAAGCACTGGGAGCTGACAGCAAAGTGGATTTGGCTGTGGCTCCCAGAGGGTGCACAGTGCAGGTCACAGCTCCTTTTGCTAATGCCCTGTGGGTTCTGGGATATGAAAATTCTGGTTTCCATTCCCTCCCTCTAGCCTGTAATACATCCTTGGCACATCTCTTTTTTTTATCCCTGAAGTCCCAGAGAAGGACACTGAGCCATTAATGCAGGATACTGCTCCATCCTGCTCATCATCCCTGGATCCTGCTGATGCTAATTAAAAAGGGTGCTGTCCTGGTTAATAAAAGCACTTATTTAATTGCTATTGGCAGAATAGATAATTTTTAATTGCATCCCACATCCCCCAGATGAAATGAGGAACTGTACTTTGATCTCAATTGAAATAACTATTAGCAACAGGTTTAAGTTATATATGGATATATTTTATATATATATATATATATCAATAACATTATTTTCTAGATGAAAATAAGCAGATCCACAGCTGACTGGAAATAAGAAAAAAGCCCAGGTGGTGAAGCTGTAGCCCCACTTTTCCTTATTTATCAGGAAAAATCAGGATGTAGGAGTTCCAGCATCCCACAGCAGTGACCACTGGCTGGGAAAGGTCCCTGGGAACCACGGGCTGGGATGCTGCAAGATTTTCCCACTGCCAGCCTGCAGGAACTTCTGGGAGAAGATGAATTTTGGAAGAGCTTCACGTACTTAAAGAATAATGTAACCTGCCAGGCACTTAGTGCAGCCAGATAAATGGAACTGCCAGCTGGAGCTCAGCCAGGGGAAGCTGCCCGAGGCAGAGGCTCTGGGGACAGGGATGGGCTTGGGGATTAGGCAGGACACTTCTGGAGCTGACGCTGTGAGGTCTTTCCTGGTGTGGGTGTGCAGAGGCTTTGGAAACAGGGCAAGATGGGGAGGTGGGATGTCCCAGGGTGCTGGGCAAGGATCCCCCAGAGAAAAGGGGCCCACAAAGAACATTCTGCAGCTTAAACTGATGGTGAGAACCAGGCTGTGCCCGCTGCCTGCCAAGCATCCTCCGCGCTGTGCTCCATGTGGCAGCTATTACCGCTGGCAAGGGAGCCGTTCGCACGGTGAGTACACACAGACAGACACACAGACACACAGACAGACACACAGACAGCCCCCGGCCCCTCCTCGTGCCTAATCAGCCCCACATTCTAACGAGCCGCCGGGTGAAGCCGCCGCGCCTCGCCCGCCGCGCTGCCCGTGTGGGGTTTGCGCCCGACTCGCCCCAAGGAGCCCGGCACGGACACAGGACGGCCCAGCCTTTCCCTGCCCCGTCCTGTGCTTCGGTTCTTGGGGAGAAACGTCCCAAAGCTGCCACTCCAGACCCTGGGAGCAGGCGCTGTGCGCTCCCGCTCGCTGGGAACAGGTTTGGAGGGGGTGGCTGAGCACACAGGCATTTACGAGCGAAGCCAGTGGTGCTGTTTGCAATTAAACAGCCCAGCCCTTTCCAGAGCAAGACTGCTTCTCGCCCCTGAACCTCAGCAAGCTTCAAAGCCCTCGGCTGGAGTTCCTTGGCACCGGGTGAGTTTTCACCCCTCCTCTCCAGGGGGTCTCTGGAAAGGACTCGCTGACAGCACGGAGCAGAGCCGAGGGCGCTGGGTGCTGGACGGAATTCAGGAGGGCAAATCACACCAGTTACCGAGCTGTACTCAGAAGTTTTACCTCGGAAACACCAAGCCTCCTACAGCCCATCCCAATCCACACTCTGTATCCATACTGGCAGAGAGCCGCCGCAGCCCAGCGCCCCAGCGCCGGTCCAGGCGGGTCACAGCCGAGCGGCCACCGCTGCAAAGGCAGCAACAACCGTGAAAAATGCTCTTCATAATCCCTCTGGAGAGGATTAAGCCATGCTGAATGCAGAAATGAAGACGTTTTACGGCCACCTAAGGACTGAGCTAGGGAGGAGACACCAGCAAAGGGACCCATGAGGGAATGAGTGGAAATAACAAGAAACTGGGTTTTTTTGGGGGAACAAAAGGGATAACTTTCATTTAGGGAACCTGACACTATTTCTCCCAGTAAGTTTTCAATTACGGACTGGGTAATGGAAAATCCTGTAATAATTATGTCCATGTTGTAATGTTATGGAAAATGCTGTAATAAGATTAGGGCTGCGCCATGCTCCTCCAGAGAGCAGAGGGACAACACGTACAACTTGACCCATGTGCCCACTCTCCTCCATCTTCTCCTGCTCCCCACAGAGACTCCAGGGTTTGGGAACTCTCTTGATGCCCAAAGCACCATCATGTGGTGGGGAAAGGCTGTGGGTTTCTCCCACTGGAAGAACAAGCTGGAGGGAGTTGGTGAAGCTCTCAAGACGCGGTGGCTCTGGCCGAGGCTTTCCAGCCCTCTGATCCTCTTCAGCTTCATCACCTCCATCAGTGAGATTTTTCCTGGAGATATTTATGGCTCCTTCTGTGTTGCTTTCCATGTCCCACTGAATATTGCATGTGCTATCGTTCCCCAAGGACTGATAGTCTGAAGAAAGCTGATTCTTTTCTAGAGCTGCTAAATGGCACCTCTGCCCTTCCCTGGCGTGATTAGATCTGTGCATTTACCACTGTTATATTTGCAGGCACTTCTGGGTGTGATTAGCAGCTGAAGACTGACAAGGAGTCAGGCTCAGGCGTTAGAGCCTCTCTGGGGGCTGCAGAGGAAACAAAAGCAGCATTTTTCCTTTCCACAGAGGCTCATGGTAGAGCTCAGGCAGAGACGGGTGGTGGCAGAGCCACCCTGAGAGGTCTGAGCTGCCCACCAGGGTCCCAGTCACCCATGAGGGGTCTGAGCCACCCACCAGGGTCCAAGCCACCCACCTCATCTATTCCCAGCCCTCTTGTCTTGGAGTGTTTGGCCGGAGATCCTGACCCAAACACAGCAAGAAAAAAGGAGTGGGAGCTAAAAACAGGGTAAAAAGGGGAGGAGATGTGCAGGTCCAGAGGGAGGGGGAGAATCTGTGCCATGGGGCCTTCCAAAGCTCTATTCCTTACAGAAGTGCTTATAGAGATTATTATACTTAATTTATGTAGATCTGCACTGGCACAAGAAGAACTTAGAAACAAATTAAACAGCAACTGAAGAACAGCCCTGGCCTTGGGTCTCACCCAGAGGGAAGCAATTCCTGGGAATCCTGAACCAAGAGGGAGCTCAGCTGTCAGAATGCTGCTTAATCTTCCTGGAGATTATATGAAATTTGGGGTGATTTTCTGGAGAAAAGGGAAACAAATCACCTCACAAACCCTGGAGTTCTCCCAAGGCAACAGTGCAAGCTCTTCTGGCATCAGTGGCCCAGGGGAAAGGGATCATCTGACGAGCAATGATTTTTGACACTATGTTAAGCAGAAGACTTGGATCCAGTCTCCAAGCGACTGTCTAGATGAAATCCAGGAGAAAAAAGGAGATGCCACTTGGGAGAGCACTTTGCTAACCCTGTTAACGGGGACTGGAGCAATTACACATATGGCTGTAATAGGCAAGAAAATAATTAACACTCTGGCATGGCTCAAGTGGTGATTTTATGAGTCCTGATGAAGCTGAGCTCCCGTAGGAATATCAGGGTATGGGTTTTTTTCACTCTTTTGGAACTCTTTCATGATCTCACATACAACTACTGAATTTTTCATCTATGGATTTAACTGAGCTGCCTGAGCAGCAGTGAATTAAGGGACCCTCTTGCCCTGTGAGGACAGAGCCCCACCACACCTCTCACCTCTGGGGATGCTTCCCAGCTGATGCTTTCCTAAAGTTATCCAGCATTTACTGAACATTGCAAGGAGCTTTTCTAGGTTAATCATGCTCAGAGCCTGGGCAGGCAGGCATGAGGAAAGAGGAGAGAGGAGAAAAATCCTGCCGTGTTACTATAACAAAACACGCAATAAATACTAAGGAAAGCATTCCATACATCCTGCCTGAGGGAATTCACCATGCCTGCCCTCAGCCAGCTGAAAATCAGCCGTCCCCTGGGCTCTCAGGAGGGTTAAGGGAGAAAGTCAGCATTTCCACACATCTAATCCCAAAAAAGCTGTGTAAGGAAAGGGGATTCCTTCATTTCTGCAGATGATGATTCCTTCAGTGTCCAGCGCCGGAGCTGAGACACCTCAGACAAGACGTTCAGCTTCGCGAGGGCTGATGCCACTTGAAACGAATCAGACTTCTGACAGTGCCCAGCGTGTCTCTGGACCATGCCATATCACATCAGAGCTGTCCTATCTCATTCCCAGCTCTCCTCGCGTGCCAGGGAGAAGGGCTGAGAGCCGGCAGCACTCGCGCGCAGCAGGAGCAGGCTCAGGCTGGAGCTCCTGTCCTCGCTTGCCCTCGTGCACAGCAGCTGAGCTCCTCATGGTAGCTACTGCAGGCCCTGCAGCCGTCTGGGTGATGCTCCTCTCTCTCTCACCAGGCAATGGGATGGTCCCCCAGGGTCCAAAGCAAAGTGCAGCACAGTGGGAGGAGGGCAAGGAAGGTGAAAGCACCCGGTGTTCGCAGGGCATCTCTGACAGAGCGAGCCTGACCCCGTGGGATCAACGGGGTTTGTTTTCTTTATCCCTTCCAGCAATTAATCAATTTTACTGCTAAACAAAGCTGACTCTTTGAAGGGGAGGTCTCCTATTTTAAATCCTGTTTCAGGGGAAGTGGTGGATGATCTTGAACAGACGTGTCTTCTTAAAGGGACACAGTTGCTACTGCTCTGGCTGAGCACCCTGGAAGGTCATGGAATCCTAGAATGTCCTGAGCTGGAAGGGACCCACAAGGATCATCCAGTCCAGCTCCTGTCTCTGCACAGACACTCCAACAATCCCACCCTGGGCATCCCTGGCAGTGCTGTCCAAACGCTCCTGGAGCTCTGGCAGCCTCGGGGCCGTGCCCATTCCCTGGGGAGCCTGGGCAGTGCCCAGCACCCTCTGGGGGAAGAACCTTTCCCTGATCTCCAGCCTGAGCCTGCCCTGGCCCAGCTCCGGCCGTTCCCTGGCTCCTGTCCCTGTCCCAGGGAGCAGAGATCGGAGCTGCAGCCCCTGCTGAGCTCTGCCCTCAGTGTCCTCTGCTCCAGCTGGACACACTAAGTGCCCTCAGCCACCCCCTGTATGGCCCCTCCTGACCCTTCACCATCCTTGTAGCCTCTTTTGGATTCTTTCTAGGATTTAAGATCAAACAGGACTTGGAGAATTCACTTTAATACATCATATTCCTCTTCAAAGTTTAATTACCTGCTTTGTAACAATCTGAAGGACTTAGACACATATTCCCAGCTCTTCCCACTGGCAAAGCTCATGCAGGAAGATCACATCCATCTCACCTGGGTGACAGAATGCTCCTGAGGAGGACCTGGGCTGCAGCACTGACCAGGAGCTCCATCACCTCACCACAAAGACTGTGAACCCCTGATGGCTCCGATGCTACTCAAGCACCTCTTGAGTGTGGGCGAGAGCCAAAGCTCATGGTTGAGTTCTCCTGCCACAGCAAGTCTCCAGCTGGGGTGGATATTGATTTTTGGGTGACATTAACATGTTATCCTCCTCCTGGTTATCACCACAAGCTCTTAGTGGCTACAAATGGACAGAGGCTACTCTGTCTTTGCTCATGTCCAGTCCTTTCCTCTGCAGTTACAGGGGCAAACCCTGTGTTTCCATCCTGCCTGAAAGACAGTTCCGTGGCTCCATGATCAGAAGCTCCAATTCAAGTTTATAAACGTTTTCCATTTGTAGTGGATGCAGAGCTCCTTGCAACATCCAGCTGGAAACAGAGTGGTAACATACAATAGAGCCACGCACAGCATCACTCTTGGTTCTTAATGGAATTTGCTTGCAAACAGACATAAACAAGCACCAGCTTCAAGGCAAGAGAAAAGCTTTGGTGGCTCTGTCCTGGGGAAACCTTGTGCAATAGTAAAAAACCCACAGTCTGCTTCCTGCCCTGCTTACAGCGAGTCCTCATGCACATTTTGTAAGAGAAACTGCCTGGGTATAAAAAGAAATGACTCACTGAAACTGGTAACACTGAATACAACTTGGTTTTGATCCAAAGCCAAAAATGCTTTATTTATTTGAAATGTAAACGGTCCCTTTATCAACTGCCTGGTTCAGGGGTTGTTCAGGGCAGTTTCCTTCCAAATAGGTTGCCCACCCCAGAGTTTTGTAGAGTCCTGGGAAACAGAAAAAGCAGCAAGGAAGACACAGAAACCCTGTTGCCTAATTTATGGAGAGTGGGAAAGGGGCCTCCCTCCCATCCCCTGTGAAAGCATTCCCAGAGCTGCCTTTGCTGGAGACTTGTTGCTGCAATGAGATGAGCAGTGCAGCTGGTGCTGCAGCCACCAGCATCGCTGCCAGCCGCACCCAGCACAGCTCCGAGGCTCCTTTCTGCTTCCAGCCCAGCCTGATCTCCCTCTGGGGAGCACCGTGGGGACACGGGACCCCGACAGAATCCCGTGTCATCACTGGAGCCCCTCCCCTTCGAGCGCGGTGGGATTCCCGCTCGCTCTGCGTCACCTCGCCTGGCTCTGGCGGTGGTGCTGGGTACCCAGACAGAGCTCCTGCCTCCAGCTGGGCTGGATGCACCCAGTGCTGCTTGCCTGGTTCACCCTGGGCTTCCTGGCCATGGGAAGGGTCTGCAGCCCAGCTCGGTGGGAGCAGGGGAGGCTGAGATGCTGCTGGAGCTGTGCTGCTGCTGCCCAAGAGTATCTTCTGCTGTTCTGTTACAGGGTTTGGAGGAGCTGGTGGGAAATCCGTGGGTCTGCCTTGACCCCACCAGGCCCAAGGGATGCTCCGTCCTCTGGTGCTCGACCCACCAGCCCCGGGAGGGACACAGGGTCAGGGGCATTTGGGAGAGTGGATGGTGTTGAGAAGGAGGGAGGGTGGTAAAGAGAAGGGGAGGCCCGTGGGCTCACACGTGTGTGCAGCATTCATGAAGGGGAAGGGGATTGATGGTGGGATAGTGGCAGAGTTAACTGATTGCACCAAGAGTTGATTGGTGGGGAAGGAGCATCACAGGGCAGGGAGGTCCCACAGGCACAGCCAGAGAGAGGAAAAAAAACCCAGGGAGAAAAAGGGAGAAGATGCTGATGAGCTCTGAAGACTTAATCTGGTTAATTCTTTCAGCATGTGGTGTGCTGGAAAAGAGCAAGGAGGAGGAAAATACCTGTTTGTGGGGAAGAGAACAAAAATCAACATTTCAACTGCTGTGTTTCTTCGGAAATGAAGAGCAAGACCTTTCCCAGCCATCGACCAGCAGCACAGACATGCTTGGGAATGGGGAAATTTATATCCGAGCCTCTTCTCTGGCCTTTTTCAATTCCACCCATGAGAGAGATGAGTTCAAGACAGTGCGAAAACCATCTGGAAACTCATTGAATAGTTGTGTGGTCCCACTTGGAGCAGCAGAGACAGAACACAGCCTCCCCTGCTCTGGTCCTGCCAGGGATAACAAACCCGGAGCCGCGGGCTCCGGGCACCTGAGCCTGCAGTGGAAAAGCCTCACTCGAGTTTTAGGAGGGAGCACAAAGCGGAGGCGTTTTGGCAACCCCGACCCACAGAGCTGCTGGATTCCAGCACAGCCACGACCCCAACCATGGAAACCACCTCAGTTTGGAACAACCTTTTGGAAGCATTTCTGAACACCCGGGGAATTTGAGTCAACTCAAGTGCTGAAAGGGACACGGACAATGCTCTGGTTTAAAAAGCTCCTTAAACCAGCATTGCTGCAAAAAGCCACTCTATGGCCCAAAAGGAGCCACTGCTGATGACATGTGAGGGCACCAGGCCCAGTGATGGTGAAGCCATAACCCCGTTTTTGAGGACAAAGCACATGATAGAAGGCACTGGTGCCCTGGTCCGGGGTGGGAGGGGGTTTCCTGGGGGGATACCAGAGCCCCCCATGCCAGCACCTCTAGGGGCTCTGGCACTGATACCCTCTTGCAAAGGCCTTCAGCACATTCCTTGGAGAAAGAGCTGGAAATGTTCCAGCAGCAAATGTATCCGACTCCAAAAAATATCTTGCTTACATTAGAAGTGTCTGGATGGTGAATAATGTAGAGAGGAGAAAGTGTCGTGGGGCAATTAATAAGCTGAGGCTGTACTTGGTGGCAAGGAGAAGAAAATATTAGGGGAAGTGACAGGCAAAGTCAATACATAGTGGAGTGTTATTTGGGAAAGGTCTGGCACTTCTGCAGCTGGCTGGGCAGGGCACAGCCAGCCCCACCCTTGAATCCCTCCAACACTCCATTTTTATCTAATGTCACTCCTCTCTTTTTCTCCTGAAGCTGGAATTTGCCCATCAGCTGCGGAGTGCAGGCTGGGGACGGCAGGTTCCCTCTCCATCCAGCCCCACATCCTTCTTCCCACCGGGCTGGGAGGAGTGCAGGGGGGTGCAGTGGTTTGTCTTCACAGTTCCTGCTCCTGGGAAAGTTGTAGGATTTGAGAATTTTAGGTTATCAATGAGGTTTGTTGTGGAAACCAGGGTGGTGCAGGATCCAGCCAGTGTGAGAAGGTGAGAGCTGGGTCTGTACCCCTCCTTGTACACCCACAGCTGACAGCAGGTGAACTGGTAAAATGAGAGACCCCCTGCAGTGCCTGGGGGGTTTGAAAACCCCACTGGGAATTGTGTGATGGTCTCGGCACAAGGGACAAACCAGTCCCACAGAGCACGGTCAGGGCTGACAGAATAACTTGAGCAGGCAAAAAGATCAGGTTTTCCCTGCCCAAGGAGAAATATGACTTGGGACAAAAAAACCTCCATGTTTGCCTGAGCAGAATAATCTGCAAATGCAATCAGCCATTTGGGTGATTGATGCTTCCTGCTCTGCTCAAACTTCTCCATCAAAATCGCGGAGAAAAAAAAAAAAATCACTGCTGTGGAGAAACTCAGATCTCCGAAGCGCAAGGACACAGCCACGCATCCCAGCACAGCCCCGAGGGAACTAACAAGAGTACAGAGCAGCATTTGATGTTCCCGAGCCTGCTCCAAGCATCCCAGCTCCCCAGACCGGGAATCCGATCATGGTAACAAAAGTAAACAAGCTGGGGTTTAAATAGAAGCAAAAAACCTTGGAAGGGAAAAACCAATGAGAGCGAATGTTTACCCCAAAGATGGGATAGTTTAGAAATGATGGCTGGGAGCCAACTCTCCAATATTTTTAGTTTCAGAAGGTTTTCAAACCTCAGCTCCCAGTGTGGCCCCGGCCCCGGTGCCCTTGGATGGGTGACCTGCTGCAGGTGCAGCTCCAGCACCTGGGGAGAGGCAGGAGGAAAAGTTCAGTGCCTCATTTTGGGGCACATTAGAGAATGGTTTGCAATTTATCAGCTAATTATGATTAGAGCAGAAACAGGTAAAGAATTATCATGGCCATGGACATAGAGTGAAGAAGCTCAGGGGGGCATTAAGGAAAGGGAAAACAGACACAGACCCCAAAATGCAGCCTTTTAACACAGATTCATACTGAGAACAAGTTCTTGCTAGTTTCAGTTAAAAACCCAACTTTGGGAGCTGCCTGAGGAAATGAACAGTTCTGGGATGGTTTGTGATAGGAAACCAAGAGAGATTAAGGAACCCAAGAGGAAACCATGAGCCTTCCAGTGCCTATAGGGCCTCTGGGAGAGCTGGAGAGGGACTTTGGACAAGGGCCTGGAAGGACAGGACACAGGGAATGGCTTCCCCAGGGTCAGAAGGGATACTGGGAAGGAAATTGTTCCCTGTGAGAGTGGTGAGGGCCTGGCACAGGTTGCCCGGAGAAGCTGTGGCTGGTCTTCAAGGCCCCTTCCATCCCAGATCATCCCGGGATTCCGTGATTAAAACCTGGCACCAGCAGAGGAGAATGAGGAACTGGGGATCAGGCGCAGCTGCAGCAGCCAGGGCTGCCCTGTGAACACATCAAGGAGAGCTCAAGTACAGAGATGAGAGATAGAGACAGAAGAGATAAAAATGAAGATGCTGCCTTGTGCTGTGACTGCCAGGTTTAGGTTTAGGGGAAGGACAACAATGTGATGACCAATCCCTCCCAGTGCCAGCCCTCCAGGGCAGCCAGCCCCGTGCCTCCCCGAGCACCGCTGGGCTCAGCCCCACACACAGAAGAAACAAACCAGGTGTGAACTTATATTAATTTAATTCACATTTCCAGAGGAAAGCATCGGTGGAGTGCAAGGTCATGGCTAGTGTCGAAAAGCTCAAGTATTTGGTTTAAAACAGGCAGACATTTCTGAGGCTGAGCCGAGCCCCTGCTCCCTCCCCCTGCACGTGTTTCCAGTTCAAGTAACAGGAATCTCCAAAATAAGCTGGCTCATCACATGATGGGGGGGATGTCAAAAACTTTAAAGCTCTCTCGGTATAAATTCCTAAGCGGAGCATAAAAGCAGCAGGCAGGAAATCTCGTGCAGCTGAACTGGCTTATCCCTGGGCCGAGCGCTGGGTTGTCCTTCGGCGGCGGAGTTTTGCTGTCGGCGACGCCGAACACTCCTGTCCAACTTTAATGCGATTCTTTACCCAGAGCTGAAATTTGCTGCTGCTGGATTACGAGGATGATTGTTGGTGATGGCAGAGAAAAATTTTAACAGGACTCCCAACCGAGGAGAAAACGAGGAAAAATGTGATTGCTTTGGATTTCAAAAGCAGCGATAAGGGAACAAAAACACAGCCAGAAATAAGATTTTGAGAACTGGAACTTCCCAATTGCACTGCTGGCCCATGGGAACTTGTCACAGCTCCGGGTTGCTTCTAAGGAATATATTTGTATTTCTAAGAGACTCCTGGGTTCAGCTGGGCCAACAACTGGTTCCTGCTAACATCCAGCAGACTCAAAATCCTCCCGATCCCAGCTGGCATCAACCAGCTTCAGCTTTGCTCCCCACAGAGCCACAGCTTTTGGATTTTTGCTTCAAAGTGCACATTTCAAATTACACAAGGCATCAGATAAGGCCTCTGCAGAGCCCTGGCCGTGCCACAGGCCTGCAGCAGGACCGGGAACAGGCAGAGCAGGGTTTGGACAGGCAGCAGCAACAACTCACCGAGACACAGGGCAAGCAACACTCCCTGACATGAGTGGAATGGCACCAGCAACTGACTAATTCCTAAGTTATAGGGCTAAAAGATGAGCTGGTTTAGTTTTTTTCTATCTTGTAAATATCAGAGAGTTTTAAATGTGTCCAGTGAAGACACTGGAAGTCTTTTTGCCCTGTGGAGTTGCTGGATTTTATTGGAATACAGCTATATTTGGGAAAGGAGTGGGTAATAGATGTGTGCACATTCTTGCTTGCTCTGCAAAGACAATTATCAGGTTACAAAAAAAGGCACAAGAAGCACATTCCTCCTTCTTCCATCCCTAAAAGGTTCCTCCTTCCCCCCTGCTGAAAGCACTGCGCTGGCTGTCACTGAACAACCTCCAAGTACACATTTTCCTCTTTAATCCAGCTGGCTCGGAAGCCCCAAGGATTAAAGATTTCTCTTCTGTTTGAATAATTTCACTGACTAGAATCTCACTGCTTGTTTAACCGATTCTCTTCATCCTCCATCTACATACAGTAAAAGAAATGGAATTAATGTTATATTTTGGTTTATTGCTAGAGGCACTCTGCTGTCCCCCAACTCAGGCTCCCAAAGGAAGGAGGTGAAACAGAAAATCTGGCAGGACCTGCTTGCTTGAAACAAGAAAAAGGCAAAATTGCACTTGCCCCACCTGGCTGGGTGTCACAAAGCGGGAAACTGGGGCAAGGAAGGGCTCAGGGTTATTTAGCAAGTCAGTGGAGAGCCAGGAATAAAACAGCCCAGTTCTGGATCCTCTGTTCCACTTGTCAAGAAACAATTTTGCTCTGCCCAGAAGGCAAGTTCTGTCAGAGGACAGGACATGCCACTTACAATTCAAGTCTTAATGTTGACACTGGATGTGCAGAGCAGGATAAAGGAATGTGACTCTTTGGTGAATATCCTGGTTATCATGCTAAAAATGTATTTTAATAAACTAAACCCACCCCTTGTCTAGTCCTTAACACTGCAATAAATTTCTCCCCTGCAGCTGCCTGGCTGATATTTAATGGTTCAGCTATTAAATATCCCACCAAACCTGTGTCTTCTCTGTGAAGGCTTAAACTCCTTAAATTCTTATTTAAAAATAACCAGAAACAAACTGCTCTAAATATTATTCCAGGACTGAATGGCTTCAGTGGTGTGGGTTCTATTTACAATTTTAAGGAACCTTCTGCTTCAGACAAGTCAGAAGAACCTTCTCAGCAACAGCAGGGTTGGGCAAAGGACGTGGGTGATGCAGGAAGGGAGACTGAGTGTGTTCCTTGTGTCACCACACAGCCACGGACAGCGTGTTCGCTCTGTTCCTGACAGCTCCCGGGAAGCCTTGCTGGTGGCAGAGATGCCAAGGGAGCTTGAGGTGCCTGTGGATGGATCACATCACCCTGCAGTGCCCTGAGACACCCACACAGCCTGGCAGAGGCTGAGGGCAGCACCTCCTTTGGCAGCACCGAGTCACAGCCCCAGCGCTCCCAGGGATTCCCACACACAGGATTCAGCCTGGCAGCTACGGATGAGGGGCTGCAAGGGCTGCCTGAGCTGAGGGGGCTCTAGAACAGCCAAACAGCTGCAGGGAGAGGGGCCAGAGGGAGAGCCACGAGCTGGGGCTGCCAGGAGTAAGTGGGAACACCAAGCACAGCCCAGAGGGACTCACCGCGTCTTCCCAGGGGAGAGGGCAGCTTGGGAAGTACCCGTGTGGAAACCCCCACGCAGGTTGCCCATGGGCATGGTCCTGGAACCGGCTCTGCAGGAGCAGGAACCCCCCGTGCTCCCATCCAGGAGAGCAGAGACTGCACGTGCAGGAACACAGCCACAGGCTCCACTCCTTCCCCACAAAGCAGCTCTCTCTCTTTTGGGAAGTAACTGTTCCCCCATTTTGCTGTTTAAATCCCGATTCCTCTCCAATCTCACACCCCTGCGTGCTCTGCCTCCCTCCCGGAGGCAGAGGAGCTGCTGCCCTGCCCTACAGCTCTCTGGCAGAACACATCAAAGCCCACCTCAAGGGGAGAAGGCCAAAGCACTTCAAACTCATCAGTCAGGATTGTTCAAAAGAAAAGCCATTTGTTTCCAGGATATCTGTTTACACACACTCTGGCCACTGCCGGGTTCCCAACTCCTATTCTGAGCACTTGGCTGACAGTGGAGAGGACAAGAACAAACACACATCAAATCCCCGAGTGCTCCTGATTGTGCCATTTTGCCAGAAGATGCTCCTGGCCCAGAAGCAGCTGCACAAAAGCACTGATGGCAGAACTAGAGCTAAAATACATCTCTTTGTCTCCAGTGGCAGATGCCCTTAGGGGATCTTTGCCTACCCAAGGCCCACCTGCACAGCCCTGCTGCCTGACAGGCAGTGACAGGAATGAGGACATTTGGTTGCTGGCAGAACCAGTGCAAGCCATCCCTGATGGAAACCCTCTGCCCAAGCTCCCTTCCTGCAGCCCAGCAGCCAAGGGTATCACAACAACCAGGATCAGCAGGAAAAACTGGAATTTAACGATCAGTCCTGAAAAGGTCAGCTCCTGAGTCCCAGCAGAGAAGGATATGGGGGAGTTGCTTTGAAGTGCATCTTTTTCCTTCTTTTATTACACAGAACACATTAAACTCGCTGGTGATCACTCAGTCTTTCAGGCACTATCACTGGACACAAAGCCAGTTTTACTCGAAACTTTCTTCTTGCTCCTGCAGCTCCACCAGTGCTACCCTGGATTCCCCTTAGAACTGGAGGTTTCTTCTCGATCTCAAAAAGAGATTGATATATCAAAACCAAATTCAATTACAAAATATAATAATATCCTCTTCTTGGAAGTGAAGCTGCCTCATATTCCAGACTGTGGCAGGACTTTTATAACCTCAAACCACTTTTACTAAGTTCTACTTAAAATAGATCCGAGTCCCAATCCACCTGTCCGGCGCGTTGTAATGCTCACAGCTGAAGATCCATTCCCTGTCAGTTCCTCCTGGGATCTGCCAAAGGCCTCTTCTCAGTTGTCTTCTGCAGACTTGAACATGAGGATGGCGTTGTAGATCTTCAGGGCAGGGCCCAGCTTGATGCTGAGTATTTTGACGATGTCGTTCTGCTTGAGGAGCAGGAAGGCCTCGCCATCAATCTGCTGAGGTTGGAACATGAACAGGACAGGGATTAACCACCGAGGGACAGGCAGGATTCCCACTTCTGGTCATTCTGGGATTCCTCCCTAGTTCTGGCACCTACACCCCAGGATGTCCCCTTTTCAAGGGGCACAGACATCATCTCACAGCTTTTCCTAGAAAGGGAGAAGCTCCAGGTGTCTCTGCCCATGGCAGGGGGTGGAATGAGATCAGCTTTAAGGGCCTTTCTAACTCAAATCATTCCATGATTCCATACCCTATACAGACTAAGGCGTAGTGAAGATGCAATATGGCTGGAAAAACACAGTCTCCTAATCGATCAACAAGGAGATATATTTGATTAGATGCAAATTAAGCAAGTGATTAACATAGTACCATGTGAACATCCAGGATGCTGTAGGTAGCAGCGAGTGAAATCATGACATACTGTTTCTGGAAAAGGTTAAAAATTCACTTGAGCAAGAACATCCACAGAGACAACACAGATATAATTAATATAAACCCCAAATGCTGCAGGGATGTAGCCAAAGATTAATGGACACAGACAAACAATATGTGTCTCCCTAAGTTATTCCATTAAAGTCCATTTACAGAGACTGACAGCATCTCCTCCTCTCACCTGATGCTCACCAGTGCAGCACACACCACTGGACACTCAGCTCAGACAGAATAACAATTCTGCTATTTTTGCAGTCTTCCCAACTAGAATTTTTTCAGATGTCAATGCCTGGTGCAAGAGGAAACACTGAGTAAACTCAGAAAACACATAATTAAAGCAAAGAGCTGGCAGCCAGGAGATTTGGTTCTCCCGCCTCTCACCAGACAAGAGACCCTCAGCAAGTTACTTAACCTGCCACTTCAGTTACTGGGAGTAACTGGGAAGTTAATTCCTCCACTGGGAATGACAGCAGTGCCCCCACAGATGGCCACACCATGTCTCTGAATCTTATTTTCAAGCTGCTGCGAGTCTACACTGCTGCAATGAATGTGTTAAAAATAGCTTGAAACAAATGGGACTGTGCTGCTTAAATTAAATAACAGAGTCAAGAGGAGCAGAAAACTGCTGGAAAACAGTCCTACATTTCAAAATGGTTTTGTGTCCAATATTATTTATTCCTATGCTTCATTTTCACCGCATTGCCTCACACTTGCTTATTTTAAACAGTCCTGCCCTGAACTGGACCTAGAAACAAGCCTGTGCTTTATTATTCATTTCTTTGTTCTATCTTATTTGGATGGGTTTTAGAATTCTGTGCACAATTTGTTCTCTTCGCTCCTAATGTAAGCAGCAACTTATCCCTCTCCAGCCCCCCACCAAGGGAAGTCTGCAGGGATTTATTTACCCTGGACACGAAGCACTTGGAGGCTGATCCTGGAGAGTGCGGGGGAGTTCAGCTCTCCTGTCATTCACACCTGTATTCTGGCCAAAGCCAAGCTGCTAAAAGGGTTCTAATTCCAAAGTGACAATGTGGTTTGAGCATAAACTGGAAAAACAACACAAGTCCCTCTAATCTGGCACAGGGGATCACATTTTGAGGCTGCAGAAAATAAGGATTAAAACAGACTGTGCTACGGCACTCTCAGAACCAGAAAGCAGCCGCTGTGTTCAGGACCTGAAGAAATAAAATACATGGAGAACGGCTGGACTTATTTTTGCTGGTACATCTCACCTCCGAATACACCTTCCCTAGAAATCCCTTTTACACTCAGCTACACTGAAAGATGGGTTCACCTGAGTAAATTCCACTATTCCCACTGTATTGAGTTAAAGAATATCCTACTGTACTGTCACGTTGTGAGCAGCGCTTTTTGCAAGCCTCCATTTCTTTTGCTTCCTATTTTGTGTGTGTCTGCACCGTTTTTAAAACAAGGGAAAACAAAACACAGATACATAAATCCACAAAATGCACTGCAGCCCGATTCCCCCTGAAAGGGAGCCAGCTCTGGAGCAGACAGCGATTACAGAGCTGCCCTTTCCAGTCACTGCCACGGAGGAGGAGTGACTCCAGCCCTTCCCTGGAGCTCCTACAGCCAGACAGGAGAGCTCTGAGGACAGAATCACGGAACCATGGGATGGTTTGGATTGGAAGGAACCTTAAAGCTCATCTCGTTACGCCCCCTGCCATGGGCAGGGACACCTTCCACTGTCCCAGGCTGCTCCAAGCCCCATCCAACCTGGCCTTGGACACTGCCAGGGATCCAGGGCCAGCCACAGCTTCTCTGGGCACCCTGTGCCAGGGCCTCCCCACTCTCACAGGGAGGAGCTTCTTTCTAATTCCCACCCTCCTTCAGGTTAAGGCCATTGCCCCTTGTCCTGTCACTCCTCATCCGAAGTCACTCTCCAGCTCTCCTGGAGCCCCCCTTAGGGACTGGAAGGGGCTCTGAGCTCTCCCTGGAGTCTTCTCTGCTCCAGGTGAACACCCCCAGCTCTCCCAGCCTGGCTCCAGAGCAGAGGGGCTTCGGCCCTTGGAGCATCTCTGTGGTCTCCTCTGGATTCACTCCAGCAGCTCCACGTCCTTCTGATGCTGCTGCCCATGGCTGGAGGCAGCTCTGCAGGTGGGGAATCACCTGAGCAGGACAGAGGGGCAGAACCCCCCCTGACGAGCTGCCCACACCATGGGATGAGTTCAGGACAAGGTGCATCTGTGCAAACTCATCAGGGGCTCCTAAGGAACCTCCAAGTGATACTTGCAATGTAAGTGGAAGCTGAAGCACCCAACAGATCACCCAACCTGTGATCCACCTACAGAGGTGTGCCAAAAACCAGCACAGCCACATCCTGTGCCCATGGAGGTCTCCCCGAAGCCACGGTGACCACACCAGGAATGGGACCAGGGCCCAGCCCGCGGCAGGACTGACAGGGCACACCTCACGCAGGACATGCTCTGACTTCCCAACCTCTGCTTGTCCAAAGGAAAGGTTCCCCTCCTGCTCTCACCCCAGCCCGGGGGGAAGCCAGCAATTCCTGGGAAACCCTGCGCCTGCCAGGCTCCCCAGGAGGAGCAGGCACATGTCCTCATTAGAGGCAGCAGATGAGATCCTCACTAACCATTCCAACAGGGCATCTTTAGAGCAGTGCCAAACCCATGGCACGATGGCCCAAGACAGGATGTTAAGCATAAGCTCTGTGATTGGAACTGCAGGGGAAATTTAAAGCAGCAGGATGCAATTAGCCATGCTGGAATTCAGCTCCATGCTGAGGCTGCCTCCTAAACGCCACAGGCTCTGCAATGACACGGCTGAGCAGGTCTGAGCTCTCTGCCATAACTCCCGGGATCTGAGCACAGGGTCTGGGCACACCCCACTTACCTCTTCCCTGAACACAGACGCTTGTTCTTTGCAGCCAGGCAAACGCTGGATAAAGCTCACCACCTGCAATTGCATGTGAGAGAAAGGAAACACAGACAATTAAAATGAGACACCATCAAGCAAAACCTCTTATTTCTGTATGAGAATCTTTAAAACTTTAATAGTCGAAACTCTCACATTAATGAAGGAGATAGATAGAAAACATTGCTGGGTAAAACACTGCTGGGTTGTTGCTGCAACTCCTCTGCATGTTTAGGTTACCAGCAGTAACTGCCCCTATTGCCATTTGACCATTCCTCTCCCTGTAAGAATCCAGCTTCTCCACTCCTCTAAAAGGTCCTCACAGAATCAACATTATTTTTCCAGATTAAAAGCTGTATGTGGCTTACACTACTTTAAACTCACTCACAACTTCATTTTCTCTACAGTACTGTTGGAAAGTAAAACTAACAAGAAAAAAGGATTTAGACAGTTTCCCACAATGACATGCCTGTAAGAGACAAGATAAACCAAGTGAATGAGCACTGCTGTTTTACCAACAACCAGAGGCAGAAGAGCTGGGAAGGAAAGGAGTTCCGGTTTTATTTAATCTGTGCTGGGTGCACAGGACCCATGGAACCAAGAGGATTAAACAAGCAAAAGTTAATTTTACATTGCACATTAGGGAAAACCTTTCTAAGCAAGGAATCTGTTAACATTTGGAACAATCTCCCTGGAGTCATGCAAGCAGCCCTGGGGTTACGTTATGTAACACCAAGGAGTGTGAGGAGCAGCCCTGTGTGCAGTTGAGGATGTTAATGTGCATTGTCTTCTCCAGCTGCAGCTCCGCTGGTTCACAGGAGATTTGTATATTGAGGCCTAATCAGATCAAACATCTCCTGTTAATTGGATGCTCCCTTGCAGGAGCAGCTCTGCTTCATGAGGCGTAATGGTGTGAGTTGCTGCAGATGTGACATTTCTTCCCTGTACACAAACAAGCAGCTGCGAGGGGTCACTGTCAGATACAGGCTTTCTTCAACTCAGAATTGTCAAAGTCTCTCCTAAATCACGTCCCTGCACCTCCAGATTATCCTACCACTAGACTTGGAGTCATTCCCTCCCCCCAGTTCCAACCAGGCAGGAAGGGGGCTCTCTGAGTGCCCTCCAGGTTTGCTCTGCCCTGGCAGGAGCAGCTCTGATTCCCGTGGTTTCTGTTATGTAACCTGAAAGCAGAGCATCCCTCTCCTTTGTCCTTCTCTTCTCCATCTTAAAGGGAACTCCTCAAATCCACATCTCCATTGGGCAGTGACCCCAAATTTTCTTCTGTAGAAGTGCAAACTCCTATTAGTAACCAATAACAAAATACTGCTTTCGAGTCCCCCCACCTCCGCTAGTAATTAAAACAAATCACACTCCTTCTGCCAGGTCTGGTTCCTTCCAGAATTTAAAAGACAGTTGGAGCCCTCAGGGCAAGAGCTGAGTGCTCTTGAGTGTCTGTGGCACTGAGAGGCTGGCAGACACCTCCAGGGAATGACCTAGGCTTGCCTTGCTCCTGTGTCCTGCCCCGCACAACTGCTGCTGGCTCCTGTCACCGACCCGGAGTGACAGACCTTTGATCTGCCCCACAAGTCCTCTTCAGGGACACCGCAAGCTCCCGGCGCCACTAGAGAGGCCTCTTGAACAAACAGGAGCCCTGGGGTTTCCCAGCAATGGAGAACAGAGAGGGAAGGAAGATGCAAGAGGAGAAAATGGGAGAGAAGGTCCCCAGGACACAAGACACACCCCAGGTACCACTGAGCCACAGGGACCTGTCCCTGCGGGGGAGGAGGGTCCCCAAACCCCGACAGGGCAGACGAGGGAGGCTCGGGGGCAAAAGGACAGAACACCACAGAAAACCAACACAACCCCACAATGGTGGCAGGGAAGCCCTGAAACCTGGGAAAGGTTGAGGCTGGAGGGGCTCAAGGCGAGGGTGGGACAGGTGCTGGACAGGTTGGGAACACAGTGGGGTCAGAGCTTTTCTGTGAAGAGGTGAAAGCCTGCTGGCCCTTCCTGCTGTAACAACTCCATGGCTCACAGAACTGTCTGCTGAAACTCTCACCCTCCCAAAGTACACTGGTGAAGGGAAAGGGCTTGAAAAAGAGCTTTGTGTAATCCTGAGAACACCTTGCAGACTGGATGTGACCCTTCTGGGAGGTGCTGATGTGTGACAGACACACTGAGGTCAGCACTGGATCGATGTCCCCTGGTGACAAAGCAGCCCCACACTGCACCCCTTCCACAGCCACTGCAGGACTGGCCCCTCCTGGGGCCACAGAGAGGAGCTGCGTTAACGGGGATTTAGAAACCCACTCACACTTGGCAGAAGGACAGTCTCCCCCAGGCATTAGCATTTGGTGCAGGATTAACTAATGAACAATACAACTCTAGCACATCTTAATGTTCTTCTATGAGTCAAGAGGCTGTGCTCTGAAAACATGACAGGAAGCTTTCAATAAATACCAAAGCTGCATTAAAATAACTACTCTTAGTGACTGCTCAGCGTTACCACGACTTTCTTAACTTGAGGGCCCCTGAACACTGCTGCTGCTGCTTTGGCATTTCAGCTGTTCTCAACCAGCAGAGAATTAAAACAACGTTTTTTCCCTTAATGTGGGTTTTATAAAATAAAAACAGCTCTTCAGCCTGAAACCAAAGGAGAATTTTACACCCCCATCGCTCCTGTTTCAGATCAGCAGAATGGACTCCTTTGTGCAGCAGAGTTCAAAGCACAACCCAAAGGCAAATGTTTGCCCTGCAGGAAGATGTTGGGAGCCCAAATGCCAACAGACCAAATGTACTTTGGACTCCCTAAAACACAGCAAGTCCTGCTGCTTTCAGCTCCCAGACCTGTGGCTACATTGCACTGCACATGCTGATCCTGCAAGCGCTCAGAGAGAGCCCAAATTGATTCCTCTGGGAATTTGTGATAAACATAATTTGCAAAATCAGACTCACTTTACTGAAATGCAAGATAAAACCTGTAATGACTTCAGCCAGTCCATTGTGGTGCTGCAACTGAGCTTTTTAATGTGCCATTCACACTGCTACTGGCAGCCAAAAGTTCCCCGGTTGTTTTAGGCTGCAGCAGAGCTCAGTTTATTCTGGGTTTGAATCACTATATCCAGTGCCCCGCATCCATGTCTGTGGTCCCTGCTCACACTCATCCGTTATCAAACTCATATCCCAGTTAAATTTACCCAGCAGTTGCTTTAAAGGTCAACTGCAAAGGACAAATTTTATTTGGCTTGGATCCTGACGCTGTACTTCCATGAAGCAGCCTCCTGTTTTATCCAAAAGAAACAGACTTTGATTATCATGTCAGAGGATTATCTGCTTCTGACTTCATTGATTTGCTAAAAGACCTTTTGGACAAATCATTGGAAGCTTTCTCAAAAGGACAGGAACAGTAAATCTTTCAGAGATTTTTTTTCTCCTCCTTGGTATGAATTTAATTCTAACATACTTTTATTAAAAAGAAAAAAAAACCAACCAAAACCCAACACCACCACCAAACCACAACAACTCAACAACAAAAAGGACGAAGTTTTAAAACATCAACACTAATTGCTCTGTCCCCTTCCCAGCTGCTGTGGCTCCCATCTCCCACATCACTGCAATCCCACCAGACTCCTACCACTCCTCCCGCATGAAGAGCAAAGTCAAGATTGGATTTATCTGATGTTAAGAGGCACTTAGGGAAAATGCACTTTATAAAGTCTCTGAAGATCCTCTCTCTGCATCATGAACAGCAGTACCTTTTTCCTGCTTTGCAGATTCCCTGCATCCTTGCAAGCACAACACTACAGAACATTTCTCTGGAATTAAATACCCTGCAATTAAGCACCAGGATCCAAACTGTCACCCCTTCCCAAGCACAGAGAGAAATATTATTTATGCCCAAGGCATTGAGGCAAAAACCAACTACTCAGCACACAAAACGCTCTGGCTTTTTCACACACCACCTAATTACAGGAGACATCTCAAGAACTGCAGAGACATCTCCAGCTGCACAGGCACCTCTGCCAGAAAGCAGGTCAGGCTGTGGGCAGTTCTGTTCCCAGGGAATCAGGCAGGGAGATGCAGGAGGAGTGGGCATGCACAGTGGAGTTTGGAATTCTCTGCACTGTAAAAGTGAATCAGCAGCAAAGTCACAGGAGAGGGGGAGGGAGATCAGAGGAAGGGAATCTGCTGTCAGGATGATGCTTCAGGCCTGAGGACTGGGAGATGGAGGGGTAAATAAACAGAGGGAGGGAGGGAGGGAATCCTACTGAGGGCAATAAGCTGTGGATACCAGAGGGTTAACAGGGTCCTGGGTCTAACTTCCAGCTGAGTCAGCTGTGGCACACTCACAGCAGACAGAGGAGCACTGCCTAGGAGAGGGGAGGAAATAAAGATGTCTCCCAATCAGCACTCCAGAGGAGGAGCGCTCTGGCATTCCTGCAGCCCAGGAGAGCGCAACAGGGAACAGGTAACTCACCTCTTCCACAGTCCATTTGGCAACTTGTTTGGCCGTCAGGCCCGAGACCTCTGGCAAGAGCCTGCAGTGCTGCTCCCAGAAGAGATGGAGGCGGTGGGTCGGGTTAGAGGCCAGGGAAGGCATGAAGATAGATTGGTGGAGGGCCTGCTGGAGATCCAAATCAGGGCCTGGAAAAGAAAACGAGACAAGTCAGAGCCAGGCTTCAAGTAGGAGCAACTACAACAAAGCAGGAGGAAGGGTCACAGCCTGGAGGGGAAAGCAAGGCAGGGTGAGCAGAGCCAGGCACGGCTACTGTGTGGCACACTGAGCTCTCAGGGCGTTCTCCCCACCCTCCCGAGCAGGAGAAAGGGAAAAAAAAGATAAGATTGCCAGGCTGGAGGCTTTATCGTTAGCTTCTTCCCTGGAAAATGATGTCATGCTGCTAACAGAGAAGATGTTTGCAGCGTTTTATTGACAAGGTGGAGGAGTTCTGGTAACAGCATCCTCGGCTGGGAGCTGATGGCACCGTTCCAGCCCCAGCTGTAGCCAGAGCTCCGTGCTGCCAGCACGGCCTGGGCTCGCTCCCCAGGAGACTCCCAGGCCAGGAGTGCTCAAGGTACCTCCAGACATCAACTCCCTCCTCATGTGTCAAGTGACGGAAGCTTTGAAAACCAAGGCAAAAACAGGAGGAAGAAATCACCCCTCCCTAATGAGATCACTGGAGCAGTGCAGAGTCATGGTCCTACAGGGACGTGCTGGTTATACAACAGGAAGCCGGGCAGAGGATGGGAACAGGCTGGAAACATTCCTCTGGTTCACAGCGGCTCGGGGGCTGCCCCGACCCCCACCCCGCAGGCTGTCCAGCGCCATCCCGCGGCATCCCCGCAGCATTCCCACTGTGTCCCCGCAGCATTCCCATTGTGTCCCCGCAGCATTCCCACTGAACCCCTGCAGCATTCCTGCAAGCATTCCCGCTGAACCCCTGCAGCATTCCTACAGCATTCCTGCTGTATCCCCACAGCATTCCCGCTGAACCCCTGCAGCATTCCCGCAAGCATTCCCGCTGTACCCCCACAGCATTCCCGCTGTATCCCCGCAGCATTCCCGCTGTACCCCCACAGCATTCCCACAGCATTCCCGCTGTATCCCTGCAGCATTCCCACTGAACCCCTGCAGCATTCCCACAGCATTCCCGCTGTACCCCCACAGCATTCCCGCAGCATTCCCGCTGTATCCCCGCAGCATTCCCACTGAACCCCTGCAGCATTCCCACAGCATTCCCGCTGTATCCCCCCAGCATTCCCACTGAACCCCTGCAGCATTCCCACAGCATTCCTGCTGAACCCCAGCCCTCGGAACGCTCCGTGTGCCTGCACGGCCGCTGCTCCCGCTGTCCCTGCTCGGCAGCTCGCAGTGGCCCGGGGTGTAAGGTGTGGGGGTGAGCAGTCACTACGGGGAAAGCACAAAGGAAAACGGCCGAAACACAAAGAAAAAGCAGATTGCCGTGGTTTGCCAGCTCCCCCCCAGCCAAAGGGGAAGCAGCTCTGGAGGTGAAGCCTGTCCGAGTGAACAGTCACTCCCCTGGCCCCAGAGACCCCTCAGCTCATCTCCACATCCCTAAAGGACACGAGACAGCATCCAATACACCAAATTTCCAATAATGAAACCAAGGGAGGATAAAGAAAGTCTGAGTAAGAACTGCTCAGTTCAGGAGCTCCTGGTGACAAGAGGGCACAGGACACTGCTCCTGAGAGGGCTGTCGCCCCCTCCTCCCCTGCTTCACTGCCGCAGTGGTGGGGACAGACAGCAGCTGCTCTCATGCCCACCTCCTGCTCCAGGAGGTCCCACTCGTGCCCAAGGTTTCCCCCACTGCCACATCCCTGCTGGGTGGGCACTGCTTCCATCCCAGACCAATTCCTTTTCTCCACTAAATCCAAATTCTTGGACTAAGCACCCAAACCATGACCTAAACAACTGACTTTCCCTCTGAGGAAGAAGCAGTGATCTCATAGTTCAAACATAGCTGGGAGGAAAGCTCTGGGTAACTGTGAAATTACAGGTCAGTGGATTATTGCAGCATTTCCCTCCCCTGATTTCCATCACTCTGTGGAAGGTGAATGTGAAGGGAGAGTGGGCAGCTTTCCCTGCCAGCTGCAACTGCAGCTTGGAGCTGGCAGAGCCCTCAGCTCTGACTGCAGAACTCAGCACTAGGTAAAAATGAGTATTAAAAAAAAAAAAAAATCCAGGCACCTGTCCCAGTTTGTGCCTGCTTAGCTATTTTTGATTGGAGACTTATTACCATGTTAAATCCTCCTAAAAGCCTGGTCAGCTCCGTTCTCTGAAATGGCTTTTTATAGTAAATCTGAAAGTTAAGCATATGGTTTGCTAAAGTGATAGCAGAAAGCTGCTCTGAAAACTTAACCTGTCATGTACCAGGAAAAAAGCCACACTGTTTTTCCATTTAGCTTTTCATTTTCTTTTTCATCTTTAAGAGAACATTTAAAAAGTCCTCCAATGATTCAGAATATGTTTCAGAATACCCATGAGGATCTAAAAAGGGGATGATGGAACCTAAACTATCTGCTAAGTTTTGAGCAAGTCTCCCTTGACCCCTGTGCTGGCTCTGTCACAGCCTGACACAGGTCACAGACTGTTTGGAACCCCTTGTCACTACAGAGGAGTTTGCAGTGGCACAAAAAGCAGTGCAAACTTGTCTTCTCAGTTAATGAATACAAGGCTCCACTCTACAAAGTATTAAACCTTTCACTTCTAAGTACTTTTACCCTTTCTTCTCATTTTAAAGGAAGAAAAACTACCATTGCCATCACCTCCAGCATGTGCTTTCTCTTGACTGTGGAATCAAAGACAAAAAAAGCTGTGAAGTTCTGAATGCTCCTCGTGACTGTGGGGATACTGCAGAGATAGGCATACACAGAGAAAGAAGGAATAAAATTTAACCAACCTTTCCCATTGCTTTCCTGTTTCACCAGCTGAAACTTGATATAGGCATGTGAGCACCCAAGCCTGAAAGCATCAATTACAAAACATTTCAGAAGATGCAGAAATGGATGTAATTTCTTCCCTATACAAAGATTAATGTGATTTATAGAAACTAAAAACTTTTTCCTCTTAAAATAAGCAGTAGCTCCATCCCTGACTTCTCTCTGAGCTAAGGGCTGTTCTATTAAATTCATGGCCAGAACTCAAATCTGAGTTTACTGCAGGAAAGAGAGGGCCCAAAACATCAGGAGGAAGGGAGGAGATTTACCATGTCACTCTAAAACACTGCTGTAAAACTCTGATCAAATTAGGCTGTTTGTTATTTACATCTTTATTTCAGATACAGCAGCAGCATCAAGAAACACAACTGTTAATGCATGAAAATACATCACAAAAATCTTGTTTACGTTTTTGGTGTGGCTTTGATGTCTGCAGAGGAATCCTCCTCTCCCCAGTCTTTCTCCTGACTGTTTTCCGACTGCTCTGATGGAGTGTGGATGCTGCTTTGACACCACTTTTCACTGTCTGGTGCAGATTTTCTGGAAAGACAGATAATTGACAGTAGCTGAGCTGACATCCTCTGTTCCCTTTTCCCACAGGAGAGTAAAGCTGGCTGCTCCTGGCAAGTGAGAGCAACAACCACCACCTTGTGGTAGAACTTTCCCCTCCGTGAGTACAAAGTGCTTTGTTCCTCTTTTGCACGGATTGAGAGAGTTTATATGAAATAAATCAGTCTCCGTGGACTCAGGCTCTGATTCCAGCAGCTACAGGAAACCACTGTGTTATGGTAAAAGCAAGAGATTTACGATTTCTGAATCCTGATACCTCTGGGTAACATTTAAGAGTTTCCATGACTAAGTTTGATGCATAAACTGAGCTATAGAGCTGGCCAAGGAAGGACAAGCAGCAGGATGATACCAGATTTACAGGCTGAATTCAGACCTCCCACTATCAGGAAATGAAATACTTAGAAGAAAAGAAATATATTACGATTCTAGAACGCCATTTATTCTGTGAGAATCCCAAATCTCCCAAGAGAGCTTTATGGTAACAGTGCCATTGAAATGTAATCAATTTTGGTGTGGAAATTAGGGAATGAAGATGCCTGCACAGTTTTGGGATGGAAGCAATTTGGCCATGAAGGCCAGGGAGGAGAAAGAAGCATTCCTTCCTTTTTTCTGGACAAACAGATCTTGAAAATGTTATAAATCTAAACAAATAGATAAAGCTTAAAATATAGTTAAGCCTTCACATACAACAAAGAACTGAAGTACTGCTGGAGTTTGCCCTAGTGAGACTGGATTTGTGAAGACTGAAAATGATTCAGTTTCCTTCAATGCTGCTCAACTGCAAGATTTTCTTCTAAGAAAACAAGGTATCTGACAGGGCTCAGCTTATTTGCTGCTAAGTGATACACACACAGGGCTCAGCCGACCCCGGGTGGATCACAGTTACAGTTTAATAGTGCGAAACAACCTTGGCTTGACAGTTTTAGGACAGGAAACTAAGGAAAAGAACATATTTTAAATTGAAACAGCAAGGAAAAATTTATGGAGACAGAATGCAATTTCCTTTGTTGGAATGTGACCAGAGCACCAGGATTAAGGAATCAAGAAACCTATTAAGGCATATGAGGGTATAAAAGTGCACTGCTCTGTGTTAAGAGTGTCTGGGGCACGGGTCAATATTACAGACAGATGAACTCAATGCTCTGCTGCTTCGCTGCCAATTCTGGTGGTTTTCATCCTTGTAAATGGTTTTGCTCCCCAGGACCTGGCCAAGAGTAAAATCCAGCTCACCTGGATTGTGAAGAGTCGCCCTGAGAAGACTCCCCCGCTCCCAGCAATGGGGCAGGGGTCTCCAGCCTCCTGGCTCTCTGCACGCTGTTCCCAGGGGAAGGTCTCTCCCCACTCAGCCGGTCCTGTAACAGGTTCTCTCTGCTGAGGTTCACATCTGAGTATGGGCAACCAACTAAGCTGTGACAGAGAAACAAAAAACAGAGAGAGAGGGCAATGAAAGCTTTATAGTCATACAGCCTTCCCTGCCTCAGGCAGAGAAATCCATCACTCAGAAAACCCAGAAAAAATGAGGCCACAAACTCTCGGGAGGTGCTGTTACCCAGACCTAGGTGCGGGAAAGCAGGGGACTATATGGCAGAATTAAAAACCAAAGTCATGTTGTTAAAGAGCCACCTCAGAGGGCAAGAAGAGCTCATCCTCTTAACCTGCTTATCTGAACAACATTTCATGAATCAACAGAGTTCTGCAACTTTCAGTCTGGAAAATTCGAAGCCCTTTACTACGTTATAAACTGCCAGGTCTTCAGACCTCCCACCTGAGATTTGTTTTCTTGCTCTTAAAATAATTTACTTGAGAAAAAGCTTCCTCTTCCAAGAGCACACAAGAAATCAAAAGGCAGAGCACAAAACATGAGCGACCACTCCTCATTTTAACATCCTACCCGTGCCCTCTTCTCTTTAACTATCTCCCTGCATGCTGCTCTTGGGTATATTATTTCGCAAAAAGAACTCCTTCAGTACTGCTGGAATGTAGAAATCAGAGTGAATGAATCTGTTTGCATTGCAGCTATAATGATTATAGTGGTATGAACAGAATTTATGATCAAACAGCCCTCTTAGACACAAGAGGGAGCTGCGACTGCAGTTACAAATATCTCCAGAATAACCAACCTGAGATCATTTCAGTGCAGTGCAGTTGCTTGGTGCTGCACTATTATTATTATTATTATTATTATTATTATCATTATCACTGTTACTAACAGCACTCATCCACATACGTGTAATGTGTTCCGTATCGGGGGCCCCGCACGTGCCCGATCCCCTGGCAGCCTGGAGTAGGACATGCCTGTCCCACTGCTCCCTCTGGGTCTTCGGCACCTGGTTAACAGTAAAAAAAGAAAGTTAAACAGATTTGCATGTGAGGAGCAGACTGCACTTAGGAGATCATCCAGTGTAATAAAAGGGTGTCCTGTATTTACCTAGAGGGACTTGCAGAGCGTGCCCAGTTTTGTCACACCAGCCCACAGGATGGATGTCAGGGCTGTCTGCATCCACCCAGAAATCGTAGTGATGGTCCCAGCCATCAAAATGTATCTGAAAGAAGCAGAAGTCTCAGGGAAAGATACAGTTCAGGGCGTGACTCAGCTTTTATGTTAACTTCCCCCTTTGTTTCACCTTGCTCAGCTTGGGGTTGATTCATTCAATCTTTCAGATCAATCTTTCAGTCAGACACAGTCATCTCTGTGCTCAGTGTAACTCTTTGTTTTCCTGCACCTGAGTTCTACAGAACAACCAGGTTCTGGTGGCACAGTCTGTCACTCCACAGCCCGTGGGGTGCTTTAACACCCAAAGTCCAAAGCTATGCAAACAAAAATACTTATTTAATTGTTCTGTTTTCTGAGGATCCCAAAACAACATAAAAGCCAACAAGTTTGGTGAGTTTTGCAGTGAACGAGCTACAGTTTTCTGCTGGATGAAGAGACTGGCAATAGTTAGCTCAGATCCAGGTCAGGTTAACAGAGACAGAGGAGCACCGGAGTTTAAAGGCTACTGGGTTGGTCATGCAGCAAAGTTTAAACGTACTAATTGAGTTTCATGCCACTATGGACTGGCAAAGCTTGGCTTTTGTTCACAGCAACGAGACTGAGAATCAACCAGACAACGGGGAGTGGACTCCACTCCTGCCCACGTTATCATCCTTTGGGAAGGAGACCTGTGGCCACGGAGTCTCCATCAGTGCAGCCTCCACTTCAGCTGGCTCGTACTTAATTCCTCAGAAGCCAAAGCACAACAGATTATTTTGGTGACATATGTGCATGGAAAGAGTAGGTTAAAATGCATTTATGTGACAAATTTGTACTGGAGAATGAGGCTGCTTCCCACATGTATCGGGGTTTAAATTGCTTTGGGTTTTCCTTTCTTCGTAGGAAAAGAACACAGTCAGGCAGCTTCCCCCAGCAGAACACTCACGCTGCCTTCAGTCACGGAGATCACACAGAAAATACCAAGAAATGGGACACCACACTGCCAAGTGTTGGTTCAAAACAGTTACATTAAAACAGTAACTAACACCAGGCCGATATCAGATTTCAGCACAACAAAGCAACAGGAACCACTTCCAGTCGGGCAGGCCCGGAGGCCACAGGAGCTGCCAGGCTGTTGTTTGCTGCTCCTCGTTCCCAGGGGTGTTTTCCCTGCACTGCCCATCCCAGGGTTCTCAGCACAGGCTGTGCCCTTGGGAGCAAGGTCGTACCTTAACGCGATGGTTGTCTTTGTCAACGATTGTTGCCACTCTTATCAAGATGGGATTTCGTCTGTCCACAGCCTCTAACTTCGTATTAACCTGGAATCCGTGAGGAGGACGCTGGAAGAGAGGGTTGTAAGCAGAATGCTAAAAAGTCTTAGAGTTCAGAGCTGGTACCTGCTCTGAATGAAATGTGCTCCAGTTTCCATCCACCACGAGCTGCCTTTGGAGCTTTGGGTTATCTCACACGGCAGACTGTTCAGAGGCTAAAATCAGAGTTTCCAAGAGGTTAAAATCAGAGTTCCCAAGAGGACTGAGCTGAGTGCTTGTCAGCAGCCCCAAACTGCTGGAGAGCAGCCTGAGGTGGCCCAGCACAGAGGAGCTGTTCCAGCCAGGGCAAGAGGCCCTTCCCTCACGGACAAAAGGCCAGGGACTGACACGGCCTCCCCAGCCTGACAGCAAACCTCCCACACAGCAGGGACATGGTCTTCCAGAGAAGAGACTGAGAGGGGATCTCAACAGCACATATGAATATCTCCAGGGCAGGTGTCAGAGGATGGTGCCAAACTCTCCAGCAGGGCCCAGTGACAGAAAAAGGAGCAGTGGCCCTAAACTAAAACACAGGAAGTTCCATCTCAACGTGAGGAAGAACTCTCCATGGAGGGTTGCAGAGCACTGGAACAGCTGCCCAGGGAGGGTGTAGAGTCTCCCTCGCTGGAGACATTCCAAACCCATCCGGATGCAGAATTCCAAACCCACCTGTGTCCCCTGCTCCAGGTGACTCTGCCTTGGCAGGGGGGTGGAATGGATGATCTCCAGCCTCTCTTCCAACCCTGACTATTCTGGGCTCTCACACCAGCAGGGACAATGGCCAGTTCTCCTGCACATCTGAACTCACCACTGGGTGAAGTCTCTCTTCACTGCCCTACACCCTCCCTGGCATCAGCCACAGCTCCTGCCTGTCACAGCCACCCTCATCACACAGGTCACCCTCTGCTCCTCATGACAGCACCTGTGCTGCTCGTGAACAACTGCTGGGAGCTGCTGTGCTGGGACTCGGAGCAGCTCTGGCCCTGGAGCCTCCCCCTGCAATGGCTCACTCCCCTTCTCCTCCAACCCCAAAGACTTTGGGAGAACTCCAGAATGCCTTTGACCTGATGTGTGTCCTCTGCAGCACCCAGACATAACCTCTAAGACACAGACAGCTTCTACCAACATTTCCATTTATCTGACTGCAAATTCCTCCTCTGAGCTCCTCAGCTGGGGGTTATGGATACTCATTCAAAACATGTCCCTCTTCACTTCTGCACACAGAGGTCAGGATTTTAGTAAGAAATGATAAATTGTCTATTTGAACATGACCAGGTTAATGAAATGATTATAATCACTCTTCCCTCCCAATCTTCCTTACCCTTTTTACTGCCAGTGGCTGGGGGCAGGAAGGAGGTGCACACCTGAGCGATGGGGTTTAACTCCAAACCTGAAGTTCCTCTTAGGTCATTTCACCTGACACAGACATCTATCTGTGGGCTGTCAGACACCAGATACACCAGAGAACAGACAATCTAAACTGCTTTTATTTTCAAGAGCATCTTACTGAACCAGCCAACCTTGTCTGTCCTCCCTGAAGAAGGAGCTGAGTGCTCGAGGTCCAAATCCTGCCCAGAAGAGGAGCCAGGCTCTTTGTTTTAAGCCTTGCTGAAGGGTTGCTGCCCTTCTGGCAATAGATTATCAATGTTTTGGAATTGCCAGCCCAAGAGGATGGGCTGAAATAGCAGTGCTTACATTGGAGCTGTCTCCTGAGTTTTTGGGTGGAGAGGGCAGAAATCCAGACCCAAGACCTGCTATTTGTGCTGATGACCTGTGTCTCCAGACTACATAAGACAGCTCTCTAAAATTGTTAAAAGCTAATTCAGTGAGAAATGCCTGTTCTGGCTCTCAACCTGCACTTTTATGTACTGATTTCCTGTAATTGCTAGCTGGAGTAATAATAATAATTTTTTAAAAATCGATAGCTTTGCCATTTATTTGCACCTCAGTCCAACAAAGCCAGAAAAATAACGAGGTTTGGTCTTGAAAGAGTTCTATTAACTGCTGATACATCAAATACCTTTTCTTTTCTGTCTCATTTTTGAAACACAGTTTTAGATGCTAATTTGCACTCTGGAATTTCATGAGAGCCAGAACTGGTCCTTCCACTCTTCTCTCAAAGCCCAATACCTGAAGGAGCAGAACAATGGCTGCGGAAATGTCTGGAAAACAGGAAAGGAGGCAGACAAGGCAGCTGCATCCCCCTTGGGAACACTTCAGAAGAATCCAAAGAAGGGAGTTCTCAGTACTGAACAGGGTCCCCATCCTGAGCAAAGCCCTCATGTTCAGATGACATTTCTCACCACATTTTAGACCCTGGAAATCTGAGGGAAGAAACCACAGTGGCAGATTACTGAGGACTTGGGCTGGGAGTTTAAGTTCACATTATCCAGCTCTATTGGGATTTTAGGAGCTCAAAAAAGCTTAGCCCACCCTTGGGGGCAACAGCTGTGTCCCACTGACAGGCTTCACTCTTCATCCTGCCCACTGGCTCCCAGGTGCTTCCCAGCTATGGGAAACCTCAATCCCAGGGATGTTCTGGAGTTCCACTGTGCTGCAGGTAATTCCAGTTCAAGCCTTACACTTCTCTAAAGAGGCAAAAACCTCTTCCACCTCCCTGACACCACCTTGCAGCCTGCACCAACCTCACGTGGACACCACTGAAATCTGGCAATTATCAAACCTGTCTGGCTGGATTTTTGCCTCCCTTATCTGAGGCCTCCCTGATTGCTTTTCCTCCTCAGTCCCAAAGACCTTTCCACAAAAATACACAGGAGGGCAGCAGGTATTAACCTGCAACTCCACTTCAGCAAAAGGAACCAAGACAAGTGTCACAATGGCATGGAGGAGTTTTTAAACATATTGCAAAGTTTACCAAGGTGAGCCAGCAGAGTGGAAGGAAAAAAAGCAATTTAAAAATACAGGTATTTTAAAGGCTTTTGTTTTTTTTCTGCTCACAGTGAGATTCCAGATAAACACACCGAACTGCAAGGAAAGAAACAAAAGCTCACAATCCCAAGGTTGAGAGAAGCACCTTCACACTGAGCCTGCAGGGTGGTCCTAGTGCACACAGGGGTTTGGCAGAGATGCTCTTTCATCTGTTAATACATTTATTTCTGTGGAGGGCACAGCTGGCTCCTCCCCAGAAGGACTAAGATCTGCATTAGCACACGCAAATCCTTGATATGAACTTCTCTACCTTGATTCCAGCCTCACCAGCCACGGAAATATGGATTTGCACAACTGCAAGGTGAATTTTAGAGAGGCTTTTAAAACTTCACATGGAGGGGACACCAGATGACTGCACTTTTTTTCCTCTCTGTGCCCTCTGTGAGGCACTCCCCACATTCCTCTGGAAGCCACAGTTACCTGTGTGGACTGAAGGCCCTTCCCTTAAACCTGCTAATGGAGCCACTGAAGATATTTAGTCCAAAATCCTTTCCAAGCCAGCTCTCCATAGTATTAAAAAACCCCAAATCTCATATTTTGCTGTGTGTTCTTGTTTTAGCAGCACTGAGATGATCTTAAAGTAAACCACAGTTTCACCCTCCTGGCACAGACGAGGTGAACCACCCTCAAATAAAGCCTCTAGCAAAAAAAGGGTGGATAACAGCACCTGAGCAAGAACAATCAAAGAGATTCACCCACCAGTTTAAAGGCTCTTGCTGGGGCTGCTTGGGAATTAGTTTCTTCCAAGTATTTCTCCCATGAGAAGCCTTTGTAATCTCTGTATCCTGAAAAAACAGATAATTAACATTTAGGTAAGAAAAACCCCACATTTATTGTTACAAACAGCAAAAAGGCAGCTCTGTGACGCTGTAATTAGCACTTACAGTGGGTGGTGCTGGGAAGTGGCCTGTTTGCTCCTACCCACCACCTCCAGCACCCAGAGCAGCTCTGCCAGTGCCCCAGTTTTGGACTGGGCTTGAACCCTGGCAAGTCCATTTCTGTACAGCTTAATCAATTCTTATTCTCTAGAGAAAGCTCCAACTAGGAGCCAGTCAGAGGATTCTGTGATGTGCAGTGGCAGCACTAAATTAATTTCCTGTTTTATTAACTGCTCTGTGTGAGTGTCTGTAGGACCGTAGAACCTTCTCCTCTCCTGCTGCCCGCTCATCCAGGCTGAGTGAAACCAGCAGCCTGGAGAGAAAAGGCTCCCCGGGTGTGCTGCTCTAACAACACTGGGATGTCTCTCCCTGGCAATCACATTTAAGAAATTGCTCTACTTTTTTCCTCTTTCTATTTCAGTAATTTTTACCCCCAGGACAGTTCCTTTTGGCAGGAGGGTGCAGTGACTAAGTGCAGAGCAGAGTCTGCAAACTGCTGCACTGAAGTCCCTCAGCAGAGAGCCCAGAACTGGCTGCAGGTTTTGTTGGGGACACAGGAAATCCTGACATGAGCAGAGAACCGCAGAGCCCAGCCCTGCTGAACCTTCCAGGAGCAGGGACAGATGTGGTGCTGCTGAGAGGGAACATTCACAAACCCCTTTTACATCTACAGCGAAGGCACTGAGGCCAATCCCACCCGTGCAGAGGGATCGTGCAGTGCTTCCCGCTCCACTGAACCTGGAACGCAGTAAATACAGGAATTCTTGCTCCAGGGCTGTCAGTCTGACAAATGTCAGGCTTAATTTTTTTTGTTTGCTATTTTAAGGTGAACGAGCACTTCCAAGGCCTGAAAACAACACTGGTTCCTCTGCACATTCTGCCCTCTCTCACTTGCCAACATTCTCTTCATTTACCAAACTCCAGCCCAGCAGAAAGAGATGTGGCTTCACTTACTCCAGAAATTCCATCTAGGAAATCATTACAGCATGATGGTAATAATGCCAAGGCTGTAGTTCAATCCCTGTATGGGCCATTCACTTAAAGAGTTGGACTCAATGATTCCTGTGGGTCCTTCCAGCTCAGAGGATTCTGTGATTTCCAGAAATTCCATCTAGGAAATCATGATACTGTTCCCTTTTTCTCCCAGCTCACCTTGAAGGAAATGCTGGAAATCCTTCCCACTTTTTCCCTTCTAAACTCAAACTCAATTATAAATTACCAAACCCTGTTCCATTTCTTGAAAGAACTATGAAACAACATAAATTGCAGTGGCAAAAAGCAGGAACAATAATGTTGTTCAGGCAGTAAAGAGTTCTGAAGCCAACCTGGAACTTGCAAATATGTAATTACATGGAAGATACAGTTTGCAGGTTTTTTGGCTGAGGCAGGAAGTAAGTCTCACTTGCAACCTACCAGGTGGTGTTGTCAGTGGGGTTCCAGTTTCTTGGCAGTAGCCGACAGGACGGATATATGGGCTGCTCGTTTCACACCTGAATCAAAGAGGGAAAGTTGGCACCAGTCAGATGGAAAGCAAAAAGAAAGGCAGGATCTCAAACGCTGCCTGATAGGCGTTTGCTGGGTGAGCAGATGCTGTCAGTGGGTGTGAACACGGTGTAGAAGACAAGCACTACCTCGTTAGAATGTGTAACACCGGGTTTTCAAGGCATTCAAGCTGTCCCAAAAGAAAGGGAAATATAAAGAAAAATCTTGCAATGGTTTGGTTGGAAGAGACCTTAAAGCCCATCCAGTGCCACCCCTGACATGGGCAGGGACACCTCCCACTGTCCCAGGCTGCTCCCAGCCCCGTCCAGCCTGGCCTTAGGCACTGCCAGGGATCCAGGGGCAGCCACAGCTGCTCTGGGAATTCCATCCCAGCCCCTCCCCACCCTCCCAGGGAACAATTCCTTCCCAATATCCCATCCAGACCTGCCCTCTGGCAGTGGGAAGCCAATCCCTGTATCCTGTCCCTCCATGCCTTGTCCCCAGTCCCTCTCCAGCTCTCCTGGAGCCCCTTCAGGCACTACAAGGAGTTTTCTTACTCCAATGCTTCCCACACAGCTCAGGCCATCCCCACTGGTTCTGCACTGAGCTGCCCGAACGGGAAGGGAACTACTTGGGCAACTGGCTCTTTGTGAAAACCCCAAGTAATTATTCAGATGCCTGGAAACTGACATGATCCCAACTCTAGTCCCTGCATTTAAAATCTCAGCTGTTACCCACAGACAAAAAGCAGAACAAAGCCAGTCTAGCTGCAGACATGTATCAGAAACAGAATCTTTTACCAGTAGTCGTAGCTCTCATCCCAGTTATCGAAATGGATCAGCAGCCGGTTTTCCGCCATGTCCATGACGGTGGCGACACAAACCAGCGATGGATTCTTCTTGTCCACTGCCTCCAGTTTCATTCCCAGGCGAAACCCAGAAGGTGTGACAGGCTGAGGAACAGGACACCAGGAAAGGGAAATCAGCCACGTTCTTGGTCAAGCCATTGAAATCCCCCTCACAAACTCCTTTGACCCCAAAATCCACAGATCAGAACACACTACAGTTACTGCCACGAGGTCTGCAGACAGGATTTCCATGAGTTCTGGCAATGACTGTTACTGTTGCTAAAAAAGAGCTCATGTGGCTCAAAAACCAGCATTTCCAGGTACACCCACCACTGCAGACCTGCAGGCAGAGACCCCTTGCAGTGATTTGCTGGGGATAACGAGCACTGCACATCCTTTTTACTGGTGGAAAAGTCAAGAGAGTCTTCAAGGAGAAGTGACGGAGTGGGAAGCAGGGCAGAGCTGGGCCCTGATCCTGCTGGAGTCAGGGACTGTCCACGTGCAGCTTCCAATCCACCAGCCCATGGGCTTGGTGTCATCACGTGAAATGAGACCAAGGATTTCACAGGAACTGAGGTTAACAACCACTGAGAAAGCACCAGTGGGGGAAGGATGACAAATGCTCAAGATCCACAGCACCATAATGAACCCCATGGCACACATGAGCATGCTGCTGGAAACCAGAAATTATTTTGGAAATTATTAAATTAGAGGGAAGTGACACAAATATCTCGACTGTAGGGGCACAGCAAAACAGACGGTTGTAATATATTTAATAAATGGTTTCGTAAATCTTTTCCTCCGGCATTAAGGTGGAAGGGAAATACAAATTCTTCCTCCAGAAAGTCAGTGACTGGGGAAAGGAAGAAAAATTGTACTAGTTTTCCTTCTTAAAAATAAAACACAGCAGGAAGCAGTTTGCATCTGATTGTACCGTGGTTGTACCTCTGACATGAGCATATTAAAACCATATAAATATTCTGGTCAAAACTCACTTAGCACCAGACCTACTGAAAACCCTTCTATTCCACATCACCACTTACACTGCTGAGGGTCTTAAAAAGGTTTTTTGGAGCTGCTTGAGCTTTGCAGTTCTTCAGATAGGAAGTCCAATTAAATTCTCCTTCCTTGAAACCTAGGAAGAGAGAGAAAAAGATTGTTTTACATGGCCCTGGTACATTCCGGTAGGTTTTTCAGAAATGGAAATTACCTGGAAAGAATATGAACTTTGCATGATAACTGCCCTGCTATGATCTCCAGGGGCTGTGCATTTCAGCTAAACCAGCTCTCTCTTGTTCACCATAATGGCCAATCATTAATCTCAACCTTCAAATGTTTCTAGGAAATTGAATGCAGGAAAGAATTGAACGCAGGAAAGAATCAAGTTCTGAAGCCCAGAGAGACATCCAATCCAGAGTTTCTAATGTGACTAACAACGTCAGTCTTTGGGAACATCACAGAGAAGATATTTTGCTCTTTTGTGAGTCACTGTGTTAGTTAAACCTCTTCCCTTCAGCCCCTCAGATCGAGTTCCACGATGAGATCACACTAAAAATGAAATATGCAGAGCCAGGACATCTAGTTCTTAGCAGAATTTATGGTTTCTTGTACAGCACTCTATTTTCTTTCATACCTTTAGGAGGGAGCAGCTTATGGCTTGTTTTTTCACACCAGCCCACAGGATGGATGTCTGAGGAATCAGCATTAGCCCAGAAGTCGTAGCACTCTGGGTAACCATCAAAGTGCAGCCGCATCCTGTACCCCTGGACCTACCGTGAGAAAAGCTCTGATTATCACCAAGGGTCACAGAGAAGAAAGAAAATCACTATTAAAACACCCCCTCAGATTTGCACTTACACAGAAAGTAAATTAGGATCTTGTTTATTCCTCAGAAAGTCTAGCTGTATTTTAAGTCATTTGCTCTCCCAGTTTCCACGCTCCTCTTTCCCCACTTCAAACAGCTGGAAATAGAACTGGTCAGTGGAACCTCCCCGGGCTCCCATGCACATGTTCCTGGGGTACAAAAGCAGCCCCAGAACTTTCATGCCTAGACCAGATCAACCCAGATTTCCCATAACTGAAGCTGCATAAAAGCATCCTGACTTGCTCATATTTACTAAATCTTAGAGCCCCGTGGCATTGTTCTTTTTCAGATTTGTTCACTACAGGCAATTAATAGGTTTGCTATTCTTAGTTAAAAGTGCAAAAATCTGACAGTACGATTTCAGGCAAAGATCTTTAATCATATAACACCATTCCTTCAGTGTCACCTTGAACTCCATTTAGTTAATTACCATTAATTAACTAATTACAGTACTATTACTCTTATGTTTCTACTTTTTATTGAAAAAAACCCTAAATGTACATGGGACTTTTGGAGTCAAAGACAAGAAAAGCAACTACCTCAGCCACTGTGAGAACACAGAATCGAGAGGGATGTTCAGGATCCACCCCTTCCAACTTCATTCCAACTTTAAAACCATTTCGGCCTTGTGGGAATGATTGATACTGTGAGGGGGGAAGAAACATTTAATTCCTAAAGACAAAATCTATTGCAGAGCAGTCATCAGATACTTAAGGCTTCAAATTTTTATATTTCAGGCTTCAAATGTTCAACTCAGAGAAGAAAATCCCATCCCCAAGTGATTGCTGCTCCAACAGACAGGTGCAGGCTCAGGGATCAGTAACGGCACCATCACAGTATTTCACATTTACTCATTATTCTAATTAATCTCTCAAAAATACTGAACTGTTGCAATTAGCTATGAACATATCCTTGAGCAGATGCAGGAATAAGCTCTTCTCAAACACAAAAGAATCCCCTTCCCAGCTCAACGCAGAACCAAAGAGCTGGGAAAGCTACCCGAGAAAAACAGAGCAAGAGCGAAAAAAGCTGCCAACCTCTCTGAACAGCTTTTGGGGAGCAGCTGGCATCTGTTCCTCTTCCAAGTAGGAAGACCAGTTCCATACCTTCTTCTTTCCAGGAAGCACTAATTAATAAAAACAAAGAGGAAATGAACATTTCCCTCCCGATGCCTCCTGCTCTTCTCCTCCTCTCTTCTCCTTCTCCTCCCACATTTGCTGTGGCACCCCAGAAGAGGCAGCGTTACTCAAATTTGAGGAAAGGTAGGAATTCCAGCAGTAGGAAAACCGTGCTCATTCCTCAGGAAATGAACATTTATTGTATCACAGGTCAAATGAACTGCAGCACCTGGACTGCTGGCAAGCTGCCCACGGAGAGGTGCCACGGGAAAGTCTGGACAAGACAGAGTAACTTAAAATTGTGGGAATAAATTCCTCCTCCTGATACTTCACAGAGGAATAAGGGGTTAAATATAAACTAACAGGCAGCACAGAGAGGCATATAATTGCAGCTAAAATAAGCCTAAAATAAAATAAATGAAGAAACCAAGTGAATTTTTGCTCAGTTCACAAGATTTTTTTTCTATATACACACACATATATTTAAAACCTCCCAAAAACACAATGCATCTACCAGAGAGGCAGCTCCCACATGATGAGAACAACTTGGATTCATGCTGGTAGAACCACAGTCATACATACAGAAAATTACATTCTAAATGTATATTAAAACTCTCCCCCCAGCTACACACTAACTGATTTAAGGTACATAATAGGTTTAACTCATAGTCTAGAATCAACCACGTTGTTTACAATTTATTTTCTACTTAGCACTGTAGGCTGTGGCTGAAGCTCTCCAAAGTCAATGGAAAAAAGATTCTTATTGTCTTCAGTGAGCTCTGGGTGAAGCTGACTCCTTCCAGATCCTCACCCTGTGCCCATCACGCAGGCAAATCCAGGATATTCCTGCTAATACACCTCGGGAGCTGACTGTGCTAAGAGGGTTATGTACCTAATAAGCTGTTCTGAATGTGAAATGGGCTCTACTGTCCTTTCCTCTTCTGTTTATTATTATTCACTTTATAATAGCTACTAAAAAAAATCTATAAACATTAAAGAAAAAGAGACTATGAGCTTAGCTCACCTTGTTTTATTGGTTTAGTGTTTCTGCGGCTTTTCATATTATTTGATTTATTCTTCTCCTAGACACAGATACGTTAAAAAGAAGTTTAGCAAGATTGTTTTTCCCTCCCTCTGATCATCTCACCACGCAGGTACAACACGGATGCAACAGGTAACTAACAGGACTATTAGCCAGCATTGCTGTCTCTTGAACAATCCTGCAAGAACATCAGGAGGGAATGTTACACAGATGACGCTGATCCTGGTATCCCAAAGTGCTGTACAAGTTATTTCATATATGCTACCGAAGTTCATCTAAATGTGGCTGCTGAAGAGCAGCACAGGACCAAAATCTCCATTACAATACAGAGGATTTGCCTTCTGCAATGCAGGACTTGCTGCTCACGTCAGCAGCCTCACTGGAACACCCCTTTTTCCTTTCCCTTTCTTACGTCCATCTACGCCAGGGAATGGATAAGGGGGAAAAGAAGGAATTTATGAAGCCCTGAAGGAAGCAGAAGCTTCAAGTAACTCCTGTCACAGATGAGCACCCCAGACAACGTGGTCTCCCTGTGTCACACTCCAAGCCCGACTGTCATTCCCATTTCCTCTGTGTGTTTGCAAACTCGGGTCTGATTCCTCCCAGGCTGTCATTCCTCAGAGCAAACCAAAAAAAGGCAAAATGTGCCATGCAAAGCTGCCTGCCGAACATTCCCCAGAAGGGACAGGGGGGCAGTTTCTAATGAGGATGAGGAAAAGGGGGAAGAGACTGCGAGGACTTCTGAAAACATCCATCCCCTAAAACACCTCACCCACATCACAGAGAAAAGCTGAGTGAGACGATGACTTAAACAGCTCATGACAGCAGAGCTGCAGCTTTATTGCCCACAAACACCTACCCCAGTGGCTCTGCTGTACAGAACCCTGCACTGTGTGAATAAACAGAAAATGGCTCAGAGAGGCTCTGATGGGTGGGAGCAGAGCACTGGGGGGCACAAAGGGCCCCGAGAGGGGGTCAGGGGCTGCAGGAAACTGAAGGGAAGATCAGCTCAGGACTGAGGCACTGCTATTTATGCACCACTAACACAGGTTTCAGGTGGTGCAGTGAGAGCGCATGCAAGTAATAAAAACCAAACAAACCCTGTGGTTTGACACTCCAATATCACACAGCAGTATCTGAGTGTAGTTATTCTGGAGACGTGTGGTTTTATCGCTGTGAACTCCTGACTTTCAGTTCACCTGAGCAGTTCATTCACCCCTGGGACTCCTCAGAACAGATATTCCTATCACTGATGCAAATCAGGATCAGACCCAGGCCATTCCCTGGGTACAGAACAACCTCCCTCAGCCCAGTCTGCACTGCACAAGGAACGCTGAGACAAACAACTGCCCCTGCTTTCCACAGCTCTCTTTAAAGGAAGTACATGCAGCCTCATTTACCTCATCCTCATATGCATTTTCCTCCTCATCCTCTGAATCCAGAGGCAATCTTCTCTTCCTCCGGAGACGTCTGACAGGTCTGCCAGCCTCAGTCACCTGACAGCCACTGCTGGTAGTAAGATTTCCATTATTTCCCATTTCTGCAATCATCTGGAATGTCTCTGATATCATTAAACATCCAAAATTAAAACTAATATCAAACTAAAAGTGCAACATTATTCCTGCAGTGCTCCCAGTGTCTCTGAACCTCTTGGAATGAGGAGGCCTGGGCTGAGGACCTGAGGAAATGAGTGGTGTCTGCAGGATTTCCTGGATGCAGAACTGTAACACTTGGTCTGACGGGTTCATTCGACTCACCATGTTCCCTTTAAATGCTTTCAAACAAAAAATGGGATAATCTGGGATTTCTGTACCTCTCCCTGTGCTGCTGGGAGCCCGTTTGAGTACAAATCTTTCCATTCTCAAAGCAATCCATTTGCCCACGAGTTTGGGAATCAGAGCAGGGCACGGCTTGTCTGGGCACTGCAGAAGCAAAGAAAAAGACAACTATTAAATTAAAATGTTAAACATCTTTCAGGAAGTGAACTCTATCAAAGTCCTTTACAAACTTTCATTAACTGACACTCAGTATCCCATTGTGAGGGAAGTAATTACCATCTGTGTGCTGCCACACCACCTCAGTAGGGAAAACCCCCTTTTATTGGTAATGTTGTAATTTTGGAGCACTGGTCTCCAACAGTACTCTCAGGCACATCTTGGCTGACCTGATGATCTTAAAGGTCTTTTCCAACCTTAATGACCCTGTGATACTATCCGTGAGGGAGCTCTACTGAAACAGCGAGTAATTTAACCAAAGGAAACTGGTGCTTTACAAAGTAAGCGATGCTGAACAGCCTGAAGGACTGGCCCCGGGGAAGAGTGACCCACGTTGCAGCAGTCTGTGGAGAGCTGTTGCCCGTGGGATGGACTCATGTTGGACAAGTTCATGAAAAACTGTCTCCCACGAGAGGAAATCCCTGCTGGAGCAAGGACGGACTCTGACTCCTCTCCTGAGCAGCAAAAGAAACAACCTGTGATGAGATGACCATAACCCCCATCCCCATCTCCCTGCACCACTGAGGGGAGGAGGGAGAGCTGGGAATGAGGGAGGGGTTTGACACCCTCCAGCACAGCTCTGCACACACATGGCCTGTCCTGCCAGGGACATCACAGGAAATCCAGATGCAGAACTAGAAAACCCCTCCAGATGCACACGGGGCAGCTTTGGAAAAGGAATAGTACGTGGCAGACTTCAGAGATTCATCCTTGGAGCTTAAAACATGGGCCGTGAAGGAACACTTTATTGGTCCAGATAAAATTAATAAAGTGTGTTAAACAGTGTCACTGTGCATATTTTATTATTCCTGACCTGCAAATGCAACCAAGCATCAAAAGAAACCAAGCCAAACCAAAACTAAACTGAAAAACCACCTTTCTAATGAGCAAATGGCTGCAAAGATTACTCACTCCTTGATCTTCTTTACGGTCTGCATTATGGAGCTACTGAACTCCAGAATGAAAGAGGCAAGTCAAAGGTGGTTGCATTTGCAAGATCTATTCCAAAGCTTTTATCCCAAGCACTTCATAAGCCTGAGATCTTTTCTCAGCCATCTACACTTCACTGAAACCTCAGTCTGAAAGCTTTAGTTCACTCTGAAGCAGGGCTCCTTGTTGAGTGGAGAAGCCCTCTCTGTCTTCTACTCCTGCATGCTTCCTGGCCTCGGGATCCTGCCTCCACACCCTATCAAAGCTTCATGCCAAATGTTCTTCCCTCTCTTTATCTAAAGCTTTTATTTCTTAAAGCCTCAAAGATGCTGGACTTGCTTCTGAAAGGCTCACGTCCTCCTCTGCAGCCCCAAGGAGACAGAGCACCATTTCCACTTCAACACAAAGAGAAACATTCCATTTTGAAGAAATGATAATTCTAAGTGGATTCAGCTTCCTGCACGATTCCATCCCGTTCACTTCCCTCAAACACTTCAAGAGCAGCAGCATCGTGGCGCAGACTCCAGGGGCTCCTTGCTGCAGCTGATGGACAGCTCGGTGTCACGGCAAGAGGGCAGGGAGCATCTCCAAGCTCCATGTGCTGTTCCAGACAGAGTTCCTGTGCCCTGGAGCTGGGAAGGTGCCCGTGGCACTGCAGGAGCAGAGGTCTCCGGGGCAGGGACGCTCCTGCACACAAATGAACAGTTCTGGTTCTGCCCAAACCGGTGCAGACAGAGCTGGGGCTCCCTCCTGCCACAATCTCACAGCGCTCCTGCCGCCAGGGGAGCTGGGGAAGCCCAACCCCAACCCCAGAACACATAAATTTGTATCAGAAAAACAACGAGCACCTGCAGGTGCGGAACTTCTGCAGGCGGTGTCCGTGTTCAGGGTCACAGAACACATCCACATCCCCACGGCTGCAGGGAGAGGCAGGAATTGGACTAAAGGAGCCTCGTGTAGGTTGTATTGAATATATTAATACTTGATGTAGCCTTGTACATCTATAAACGTTTGCTTGTAGCAAATGTTTGGATGCCAGTTTCAACAAGGGCAAACCCATCCCTTTTTAGATGTTATTCTTTGCGTTCAGGCTTTAAAAATAAAGAAGCTCAAGCACCAAGACTATTTACAAAGCTCCCTCTGGGAGAAGGAGTTTGGTAGGTACTTGGACAGAAGTAATTAACTTGGAGAATTTACTGCAAACTGGGCCAGGAAAACTGTCAAAAGTCACAATGTAGAAAATAATCTTGAACTTAACCAGAGAAGACCTGATAAAATAATTGGTCTTTCTCATCTCTGCATTTTATAAATCCAGTAAAACCCACAGAAAAATATAATAAAGAAATGGCTTTTCTCATAATGCTCCCTATCAGTAAAATCTACAATAAAATCAAGACAACTCAATAAAAGGAAGCAAATGGTGCAATTAAAAAGACAGCAGAAACTAACTTGAAACATTTTGACGAACCATAGTCAGGCCCGAACATTCCTCATTTGTCCCAATTTGTGATTTCTTTTCATCTTTAGCATTTTAAGGCTCAGAAACATTAAGGCAAAAGAAGATACTGCAAAACTGAGATGAGTCATTCAGTTCCAAGTTGCAGATTCAGATTTACGAAACGATAAATGATTGCCAGGCTGGCAGAGATGATGGAGCCTAATTAATATGCTCCCACCCAGACCTCTATGCTTTATCTTTAGACACGGAATCCACAGGAAGAGGTCAGAAATACTCAGGTTTTGATCTCATTTCTGCCCCTGAACCAGTGCAGCCTTGGGAAACCACCTCATTGTTACTGTAGAAAACCACCTTTGGCTTTTAACATCCATCTTACCTTCGTTAGGAGAGCAAAAATCTAAAAAAAAAAGGAAGAAAAAAGGGCACAAGTTCACACAAACTAAGTGTGAAGGCTGAATGAGTGGATGGGGTTCACTCTACTTCTGTAAACACCATCAGACTTAATGGGAAGAGAAACATTTCAACAGAAATCCCATTTCAGGTGCTGCCAGGATCACTTCCAACGACATGAGGACTTCAGTGTCTCTCTCTGGTGAGGAATGCAATGGTGCAATAAACCCAAAGAGCTGTAAATCAATAATAACACAAAGTTTGCAGCCCTTCTGGCTAAGCCTCCATGGACCAGGAGGCAAAATCCCATTCAAGAAGCAGCTGGCATCAAAAGAACCATCTGATACTGTGCTGTCCTGGGAATAACTGACTTACAAATCACCTTTCTGCCCTGAAACAGGGCGGGAGCTGAGCAAAGCTGCTCCTCTCACTCAGAGTGAGCTGGCTCTGAGAACTCTCCTGGGAGCATCTCCGTCTCCTGAGAGCTCCACAGCGGCGTCTGACACCCGACGTGTGACATCTGCCAGGCACTCCTGTGCCACCAGTGAGGAACAGAGCTGCAGTTTAAACAGAAACACACAAACCCCACCACAACTCCTTGCAGCACAACTAAACTGGGCTCAGAACTGCTCGGAACACTCGGGAGCTCAGACACAACCACCTCGCCTGTACTTTGCCATGACGATGATAGATGACGCTTTACTCGCCCGTCAAAATCTGTTACTCACTTCAGGCAAGTAATATTTTGCAAGGCTGAACTAATACCATTACCAGAAAGCACCCCAGCCTCACCTCCAGGAACCTCATCAGTCAGGGATTGAAACGAACCTTCAGAGCCTGCAATGGAATTGTACCAATGGCTCAAGAGAAAGTGTCAGTAGCCACCGGCAAGCATTTAACGGCGTGAAGAGACTATGTCAGTGAAGGGAAAAAAAGACAAAACTCAGAATTGAGGAATTCCAAGCTCCACCCATTGCACTTCCTACTACTTTTTGTTTCTCATGAAGAGAGAAAAATTGTAACTACAAATCAAGGAAAATATTGCTCTGAAAGATTAGAGGGGGAAAAGGTCTAGGAAGGGAGAAGGATGCTTTGGCTGGTATGGAGGAGAAGCCAACACTTTGTGTCTCAGTTCTGCCACAGGACCACAAGAAGTACTTGGGCTTTCAGGAGTTTGTCCAGTTCATTTGTACAACAGAGCCCTTCCAAGCTTCCCCACAGCACACGGTAACATATGGATTATGGTAGGAGCTACTGCACTGGGAGAAAATAAACAGCACCATGGCAATGCAACCTCAATCAGCTCATAAGATCACAGAGCAAAATTGTGAGTTTACTCTGAACCAGCAGCTCATCCTAGAACGAAGCCCAAAGCAGGCTTGGAGCCTGTGAGCTGCTCATCTCGGTTTGCTGACACAGCTGTGTCAAACACACACACACACACACACGTATCTACTTCAGCAGTCGAAAGAAAAGCACTGGCACAGGCTGTGGCTGCTGAACGTGTGCCCGTTCCACACCCAGCCCCTCAGCTGGCATTCCAGCGTTCCCACAGAGCACACGGACCAGCACGCCTGACAGTGCTGCCTTTCCTCGTGTCTGACTGTCCCCCTTTGCCATCACACCCCTCTGCTGCCTGTCCCTGTAGGTTTATGTGACACCGTGACGGTCGTGTGGCAGCAGCTCCTCTCTCCTGTCCTCACGGGCACTCTGTGCCATGCTGGACAGCATTCTGACCTACTCCAAACAGAACGGGAGGGACGCAAAAGAAGGCACAAAACCTTATTCCACGCCCACAGGGCTAATGCTTTCTGTTCCTTTATGGAAAGTGAGGAGCAGAAACAGAGGGTACTTCCAGTTTTATGGCTTTCACTAAGAGCCCTTGGTGCTGAGCTGCTTTCCCCAACTCTCATCTCCTCCTGCTCAGGAAGAGCAGTGGCTCTGGGGAGGGCACCCAGCCACTGTCCCAGCCCTGCACAAACCTCACACTCCATGGGGCTCAGCTGGGATCCCCAGGAATGTCTCCTCCAGGCTTGAAACCAGGAGCTGCTAATCCCAGTCCCTGGGAATCACTCGTAACCACTGTAACACTGACACACACTCCCGAACGTCACCTGGTGCCACACAGAAATCACACACCTTAGAAATCTTCACATTCTGCAGGAGGGACCCAAAGTAGAATCACAGAATCCTGGAATGGTTTGGGGTTGGAAGGGACCTTAAATCCCATCCAGTGCCACCCCTGCCATGGGCAGGGACACCTCCCACTGTCCCAGGCTGCTCCCAGCCCCATCCAGCCTGGCCTTGGACACTGCCAGGGATCCAGGGGCAGCCACAGCTGCTCTGGGAATTCCATCCCAGCCCCTCCCCACCCTCCCAGGGAACAATTCCTCCCTAATATCCCGTCTAAACCTGCCTCTGTCAGCATGAAGCATTCCCCCCTATCCTGTCGCTCCAGGCCCTTGCAAATAGTCTCTCTCCAGCTTTCTTGTAGGCTCCCTTTAGGCACTGGAAAGCTGCAATTAGGTCACCTCAAAGCCTTCTCTTCTGCAGGCTGAACAATCCCAATTCTCTCAGCCTTTCAAAAAGTTTAAAAGCTACAGCATAAATAGGGTTGTCAAAACAAATCCTGTGTGATTCATGAACACAACCTCTACCTGTTTGCTTAGCTCTACCATGCATTTATCCCATCACTTTGCTGGATTCAATCAGAAATTTAAAAAAACAAAACAAAACAAATAGGAGATGAGCCAAAAGATGCTGCATCTAATAATAAAACACCCCATTCCTTGGGGGTAAAGTATTTTACCAGTAAATTGAACCATTCTCTGGAAAATAATCTGCCAAATTCAGCAAGGCACATCTGCCCTCACACCTCACCTGTGGAGCACGGTGAGTGACGCTAATTAGGAGAAACAGGGTTTGGTCAGATCTCTGCTGGCTTTGGCTGCCGATCGATTCCACGTGCAGGAGCGTGCAGCTGCCAGCCTTCTCTAACAAGGACGCACTTGGTCATTTTCCCCCCAAGTCTCCAATCTAATTTTTCATCCCACCATGTCTCCTTCTTCCCGTTCTTCTGCCCATGCAGCACAATTGGGAGGGCTTGAGGAAAGGCTGAAATAGATTAAAAATTACAGAAAATATGGGAGAGAGGGAAGAGTGTGGGGAAGAACTGACACTGTAACTCAGGAATCACCTTGTTATTTCACAGAGAGACTATAAATGTCCAGAGTAATTACTGCTGTGGGTCAATCTCGTTTTGATCCAGTTTGTCTGTATTTTCTTGATATTCAAATTGTGCAATTCTGAGAATGGGATTTAGGCCTCCAGAACACTTTCCTGTGCAGAGATGGGGCATGGACTGGCAAGTGGACACTCCACACCTAATCCTCTGACAACACTCACAGTGGGATTGCTGGGGTGTCCTGTGCCAGAAGTTGGACTCGATGATCCCTGTGGGTCTCTTCCAACTCAGGGTATTCCATGATTTTATGATCTCCATCACCACTCAGAGTCTGATCCCATGTCCCAGTGTCAGGCTTGCAGCACACGTCATCTCTCACAAAACACCAGCACTCATGGAAAAGGACAAGGGAGTTACACTGAAGCTTCACCCTCAAATCCACATCCCCCAACACCAACGGAAGATATCGTCATACCCAGAAGTATCTGCACTAAAAGCTTTGCATGAAGATAAGAGCGAGATAAGAGCCAGCCAGACCTTCTCCTGCAGATAAACCAACACAATTTTAAGTATATTTTAAAGTAAGACTGCAGACACTGCTTCAAATAAATTCAAAATGCTACTTTTAAAAATCAGTGTAAAGTCTTAAAATTTCAGTAAATAAAGAATTGGTGACAAAATTGCTGACAAACAGCATGGCTGAGGCAAGGAAAACACACCCTGGGTCCTGAGGAGTCAGCGGGGCAGGAATGGTCTGCAGAGCACATCTGGCTGTACCCACTCACCTCCTGCAACTTGTTCATTACAGAATGAAACCCCTGAAGACAGAGTAAATCACCTCTGGCCAAGACAAACGGAGCTGGCCCTGCACAACCTGCCCAGCAGTTGCACCCAGTTGTCCTCAGCAGCTCAAGTTCAGCTCTGATTCCACCCCAGCACTCACCGGGAATTGCAATTCATTTCACACACGTTCAGCTTTAATAGGATTACTTGCAGTATAAGGTGCAATCAATTTTAGGGCAAAACTAGTGCACAGAGGCTAAAAACGTCCTCTGTTTTAATTGCATCTGTAATTACTTTATAACACTACACTCCAGCAAACTACCCTGGGGACTCCTACTAATCATTATTACATATCTCCCATCGCCAAGCAGGACTATTTGCTCAGGAAAAGACTGTTCCCATCCTCAAAAACACGTAATTTGAGTAGATTATAGATCATAAAGTGAGGAAGCAAAATGCTGGTGAGACCACGTCAGACTGTTCTTAATTGCTGCGTAGGAAGGAAAGTTTGAAGCATCAAGTCCCTGTTTTCCCTCCTTTTTACTACTGTTTTACTACATAACAGAACACAAACCAGAAAGGTCTTTTATAACTTGGAACAAAATATCAGAGCTCTTTATCCCTTAATCCCAGTTACAGGCCATTTTTAAAAATTTATCTGGGCAGTAATTGAATAAATTAAACGTTTTCATAGTATAAATCTAATCCGATTCCTTGCGGCACCAGAAGTCCATAAAACTGTCCTAATCCCTTTCTCCTGACACCAAACATCACTCAGATTGTCCCACACCGATCCCTACTCGCAGCCGATCGATACTTTTGAAGGATTATATTTATCCCTCTATTTACTCAGCACCGACTTCCCCTCTCAAAATCCCCATTCCATTAGTTCTGCACTTTGAATTTGCTGCCAGAAAGTTTGATGGTTTTTTTGCTTTTGTTTTTCCCGTCACGTAAAATCTCTGTCTTCAAACTCAAATCTTTCTGGTTTTGGGGAAGTCTCCAAGAACTGTTTCTACTGCACTGGATTTATATGTTTGTTAACATTTTTGAGTTGTCACAGTCCCGCGAAGTTTCACCGGAGCGGCGCCGGGCGGGATAACCCCGATTTTCTCCACCACTTCTTGCGTCAAAATTGGGCAAAGACCACCCCAGGAACTGTAAATACTTTATGACTGTGCCCCGCACCGTGCGAAGCACTTAAACCCGCGTTCTGCCCGCGCCCACCGCTGGGTTTGCCGTGTTTCCCCCCTCGGGGTCAAACGCACTTTCCGCCCCGCGGGGGCCGCGGCAGCCCCGACCCGGCGGCGCCATTTGCGCTCCCGGCGCCCCCCCCAAGATGGCGGCGGCGCCCCCGGCCGGGCCCGCGGGCCCCCCGCCCTCACGCACTCACCG
>VZTE01005041.1:515145-527171 GCA_013397775.1 Eulacestoma nigropectus | reverse complement strand
TGGGGATCGGGAGGGGGGCGGTACTGGGGTGTGGGGTCCTGGGACGGAGAGGTCCTAGGACGGGAGTGGCACGGGGATGGGGATGCACTGGGGTAGGGCCGGTACTGGGACGGGACTGCCGCTGGAGTAGGCGTGAACTGGGACGGGGCAGGCGCAGGGCACTGGGGCACTGGGAGGGGGCAGTGGGGTGTGAGGCGCCCAGCCCCGCTCCCGGTGCTGCTCCTGAGCCGGCCGGGTGAAGCCCGGGCACGGCCGCGGGCGCCGGGGCACAGTCACGGCTGAGATGGAGATTTGGGAAGGGGAGGTTCGGGAAGGGGAGCTGTAAATCGCCGGCAGCCAGCAAATCGTGAGCACGGCGTCCCGCTGCCTCCCACGCCCAGGAGTAACAGAGGATATTGCCCTCTCTTCTCTGCATTTGTTAAAGTTGTTTGTCTTCTCATCTGGGAATGTTATTTTCCTTTGTATTTGAGTTTTGGAACAATAAAAGAGGTGGGGGTAGGATTTTTTAATGATGCGTCGGGGTTTTTACGCCACGGTGAGCGAGGAAAAAGCATAAGCGGGCCCCAAGCTGTGACAGCTTAAATGGAATGGGATTTCGGGAAAATAATAAATTGAGATTTGCAATGGCTCATTTGAAATACACATCACAATATTCTTCATCCCTCGAGCGAGGCACATAAAATACCCTTTAGAATCTTTAAATTTAGTCAGAAAACAAATACATTTCTCACCTCATCTGCGCCAGCAAGTTCCAGATAAAACGCAACTCCTGCAGATGCTTGCAGCCGGTGTTGAAGCATTTGCTGGGTCTGGGTTTACAGGGGTGTTGGAGGCAAAAAGTTTTACAAATAATTGAACCATCCATATTTATTTAGACTCTTAGTCTGGTTTTAATTGTTGTAAGTTTTGTTGAGAGATCCCTATTTTAGGTATTCCTGCCCTTTTATCTCGCTGCTCTACCGATTGCTTTGCCAGAACCTGCCCCGTGCCCACCACACGCATTCCTGCCTTCCCTCCTCAGAGCTCACCTCCGAGGTGCTTTTGCCCCATAAGACAGGTACCCCAACACTAAATCAGATTTGGAGCTGGTTTTCAGTGTATCTGAGTAGATACTTCCAGCCTAAAGCTGAGTTCTCACTTTGTATTTAATTATTCACACAGAAACGTTACTTGGGAACATTGCAGAATTATTGCAGACATTCTACTGACCTTCCTCTCTGGCCATGCAAATATAATTATTATTGTTAATATTTTATATTATTACCATTGCCCTGGCTTCACACCTGGTGCCAGGCAGATCCCTGCAGCTTCAGGAGACCATGATTGCAGCAACTCCAGGCTGGGAAAGGCAAAGTGCCCACACCAGGGAGCCACGTAAGCTGGCGGTTTTGATGCAAAACCTACACTTTAATGCAAAATTGATAGGGGAGACTCCCTCAGTGACGTTCATGAGACAGAAATGAACATTAAATGATGCAGCAGAGCCCAACTGGGGCGTGTGCCTGGCCCTGCCCATGGAATCACTGCTGTGGGGGCACTTCCAATGCTTGACACTAATTCTCAGCAGTAAGATGTCCCAGGGGGTCCATTCCCCGGGAATTCCTGCTTCAACACTCCAACCCACACGCGGTGGTCGGGGAGGATGAGCCCATCCCAGGGTCTGTCCCTACTCTGGGTAGTAAAGCACCAGTGCTCCTGCAAGGGGGTGGCGTGTCCAAACCCTGCAGTGCACACCCAGGAACCGCCACCGCTCCAGGTGCTCGCACAGGAAGGATTTTTGGCTTTCCCTCTTCTTGCTGCACACAGTGACAATCTACACCTCAGACAGGTTTCCCACACACCTCCCTCCAAGGGCCTGTCCTCAGGTACTTAAGGAGTGGATGCTTCTCGCAAAGGGCTCACTAAAACCTGGCTCGGTCATTCGGAACAGAGTTGCCAGACAGCAGAAACTGGAGTCACTTTTTAGTCTTTGCCTAGACTGTAAAATTTGCAGATTTTCTTAAAAGTATTTTTCAGTTAATTATCCCCTATTAGCAAACATCTTGCCTTGGCTGGTTTGCTTCTGTACTAAGATTAAGCAGCAAAAAGGATTAAAAATGTCATTATGAGAGTCTAAGATGTTACAGCACTAAATACATATAGCTGGAAAATGCTTTTCCTTCTGAAGAAATTAAATATCGCTTCCACAGAGCTTTCTCATGCTGCTGTGGTAATATGACATTTGATAAAGTCTAAGCCACTCGCCAAGCCCTGACCCCTCTCAAAGTGTGGGGAAATATTTTGTGTTGAAAGCAATGCTGATGATCTATTACCCTTTCATCTTTTTAATATGGCAGGACAAGTTCCAAATGATCAAATTATACAGAATTACTTGCACGTATGAAGTGACTCTCGCTGGAGAGCTGCTGCCATCAGTTGTGAGCAGTTTGGAACTGGCTAAAGGGAAGTTTTAGGGGAAGCTGTAACTAACCTTTTTATTCCAGACCAAGAACTCACAAAACACGTTTCGCCTTCTATTTTTCAGAATGTTGCTGGCAGGCAGAACAGGTGCTGGGGATGTCACTTCTTCATTCAAAACCAATTGTGCAGGAGCACAGCTTGTAGGAAGTTCAGTCTGAGCAATTTGCAAATGGCCCAAGTCTCAATTTGGGATATTATTCAGGAACACCTACACACCTACAAAACTCTTGCTGCCCTCTCTTCTCCCCAGGTGCCTAGGGATGCTGGGGACATGCCACAGAACAGCCAGCACCCTCCGTGCTTCCAAGCCCAGAAGCACATCCTGAGCTTTTTCTTTTATCAAGGGTCCTCCCAAGCACAGGTGTTTTATTAGGAGGAAAAACTCCTGGAAAATATGCTGGAGAAATAAGTCCTTTATCTGGACTGTACTCAAGTGTTGCGCCCACACGGAATATGAAGTGACTTTCTGAATTAAGAAGCTTCTCTCTGTGAGTGACTCTACAAATTCAGGCTTACCTTGAGCAAAGAAAACGTTGACAATCACAACACAGCATCACGTAACCAAATGTCATCAAGCAAAAATAGTCTTTATTCAAATTTCATGGAAACGGGAATCACTGTACTTTGCAAGACAGGGAAAAATAAAATAAAAAAATTTAATATAAAACAAGGATATTGTCACAATACCAGAATATGGAACTATAGTTCTTTTCCCTATAGATTACTGCAAGTACCTCTATTTTTTTTTCCTTTTGACTGTGCTATTCACAACTTTGTCAGTCCAAAAAATATGGAACAAAAGTAGTATGAAACTTAAGACTTAGCACTTCCACTAAATGGCAGACATCAAAGGGCATCAATCGAGGGCAAAGACTGTTGAATCCGTCATACCTACCTATCAGTCATCACTGTAATCCCATAAACCCACCAGGGCGCAGTGCTCATTCCCTGCAAGGCTCTCCCTGGGAAACAGGGCAATCTGGGGGCTCTAGGCAGAGCTGTGTGTAAAGAGAACCTTTCTATCGGATAGAAAATGAGTGGAGCAGCCTCACGCCAGGGAGCGCTGCAGGAAGGGAGCGCTGCAGTTAATGACAGACAGACCATCAGGTTGTTAAAAATACACAGCATCGACAGGGTTTCTACTTCAATCACTTGGTTACAGCTACTAAACACGTACAAAAGACTTTTCCAACCATTCCAAGTGGGGTTGCAGCAAGGTTAGGATCTGGAGCGGGACCTTGACCGCGACCGGGAGCGTGACCTAGAGGCAGACCTAGACCTGGACTTGGATCGGGACCTCGGCTTTGAAACAGATTTGGACCTGGAACGAGAATCTGATTTAACATTTGGTTTGGACTTGGAAATGGACCTAGACCTGGAGCGGGACACTGCATCCTCCCCCTCGCCTTTCACCTCCTTCTTGTCTGACTCGGATTTGAGCAGCTCCTTTTCTTTGGAGCCTGACCTGGACCGCTCGTGGCTGTCCTTCCTTCTCTTCTTGCTGCTGCCTTTGCTGTCTCGCTTGCTGCGCCTCTTGCTTTTCTCACTCTTGCTGCGGCTCCGGCTTCTACTTCTGCTGTCATCCCTGCTCCTCTTCCTACTTTTCCTTTTGTCCTTGCTGTGGCTCCTGCTCCTGCTCTCATCCCTGCTTTTGCTCCTGCTTCTAGCCTTGCTAATGCTCTTCTCCCTGTCTTTGCTTCTACTCTTCTCCTTGCTTCTGCTCCTCATGCTCTCCCTCGCCTCTCCTCTGTCCTTACTCCCACTCCTGCTCCTGCTCTTTTCCTTGCTGTGGCTCCTGCTCTTGGCTTTCTCATCGCTGTTATGGAGAGAGCCCTCAGATTTATCCTTGCTCTTGTTTCGGGATTTCTCTGCACTCCTGCTGCGGCTCCTACTTTTATCCTCTTTACTTGGAGTCCTGCTTTTCTCTTTCTGGCCTCTGCTACGGCTCTTGCTTCGACTACGGCTCTTGCTTCTGGAACGGGACACAGACCTGGAAGTGCAAAGGCAACAGACAGCTCTGCTTTAGTGCGGCGAGGGTTTGAGCAGAGCGTGCAAAGAACGAGAGGGAAAAGAAAAACAAAGTGTTCCTGCTGCAAATTTAACATGATGCTTCTCACTGAAGTGGGAGCCCCCAGTTCTCCCAAAACAAAGACATACCTGGATCTGGATCTACTCTTGGAGCGGCTGCTGCTGGCACTGCGGCTCCTGCTCTTATGGGAGTGTCTGCTTCGAGAGCGAGACCTGCAACACAAGGAACCAGCTTCACATTAGCACGGGTCCACGGGGAGCTCGTGGCCCCTGTGGACAGAACCCCACGGGGTTAAAGCACCTTTCAGCAGCCAAATGTTCAGTTACACAACACAGTCACAAACTTGGAGCACCCTTCTCCCCACCTCTCATCCCTGCTGCCACATCTGGCTGTGAGCAGGGTGCTAATCTGGAAGAAAAGATGCCAGTTTATTTAAGGGATAATCACTTTCCCAATCAAATCACAGTTTGAATATGGTAAGACACTGGCATAAAGCTTTGACTTCAGATTTCGATTTCATAAGCAAGTTTTTCTAGGAACAGTAAAGATTTGCCTGAGTTTTCTTGCAACAAGTTCTACCCTGGAATGGAAAGGGGAGAACACTAGGTGCTGCTGAAGCAGCTCTTGGTCAGATAAGGAAAGCAACAAATCTCTGAGAAACAGGGAACAGGTGGAGGTTTCCAAGCTGAGAAAGAACTGTTAGTCCTGGTGCTTGGAGCAGAACACAGTGTTCAGAGCTGAAGTGTTAGAAGCACCTTCTGTTTCATTCCATGTGCACAGCTCCACCGGCCACGCAGCTGCTCCCACAAGGAGCGAGGGCTGAGTACCAGGGAAGAACAGTCACAGGTGTTCAGGGAGCAGGTCCACACATCCACCAAGGGAGACACCTCAGAACATAGCTCTCCTTTGCCCTGGATACTAATACATTCTCGAAAAACTAGACCTGTTGAGAATTCTAAACATTTCCAAGGTGTTTTGGAACCCAAAAGTTTTAATCCACTGCATGTTCATGTAACTGCAGCCTGAGATACATCACAGACATACCTCGAATGGCTTCGGCTTCTGGAGTAAGAGCGGCGCCGTCTCGATCCAGGTCTGTCTTCCACTAATCTAATCTTTCTGCCATTTACTTCTGTCCCGTCCAGCTTTTCAAGGGCTCTTTTCATGTCAGAATAGGATTTGAACTCAATCACACCTTCATTTTTCCTTCCTTTGTGTGCATCTGCATATGTCACTTCCCCTGCCTGACGCATATAATCCTAGGGGAAGAGGACAGAATCACCATCGCCTTGAATCCAGAGCCAGGCTTCCAGCTGACCCTGCTCACTTCTGACACGATGCTCCCTGAGCCTCTTCTATTCACAGGGATGTCAGCAAGAGTTTGACCCAAACAGCATCTGTAGTGCCAAATAACACACTATGACTTCACAGAGTTGGTGTGATTAGAACCAGGTTGATAGTTTTGAGCCAAATGATAACTTAAGGTCTCCCACCTCGAGTCCAAGATCAAATATGCTCTGGACCCTAAGTTTCACATTACAGAAGTGATTGAAGAAGTAAAATGCTTCCTCTCTAAATCATGTTTTCAAAAATAATTAGGGAAGTTGATAAAGGTTGAATATGAAAAGGCAAGAAGCCATAAAGAAGCAGACCTCGCTTCATCCTCCACCTCGTCAACACAGCTCGTTCTGCTGGAAAAACCCCCCACAGAACTCCAAACTCAATTCATTTTCCCATTTCATGCTTCCTGGCTTCTCCGTTTCCATTCCTAAACCCCTCTGTTTATTGGGGGTCTGTTCTGCCCTGCTTTGAGCAAGCTGCCAGGCCAGGGTATCTTTCAGCCCCTGTGGAATTTGGCTGCAGTGGGAACAGGGCAGGGAGCTCTGGTTTGGTTTGTTTTCAACCCAGCTACTCCCCTTTTAAGTACACTGAAATGAACGCTATTCCCAAAGAAGCAGCAATGCATCCATTGGAGGATTAATCATGCCATGCTCTACTTACAATTTTAATACCAGAAGCAAAGACAAGCTACTGATGGTGTGAAGCATTAACAACAAAGACACTGGAAGCATCTCCGTACGTACCTGAACTAGTGTAACAATTCAATTACAGACCAGTTTCTACTACGTCAAAGTTTGTTTAGAACAAATTTTACACACCCTTAAAAGAGAACCATAAGAGAAAGTGTTCCAGTAAGAACGAGTGGGTTTAACCATTGCTGCTCAGTTTGATAAGGAAGCACTAATCTTTTTGCATCTGCTATTGAAATCCTGCTCCCTGAATCCACGATGGGGATAATCACGAGCCAACACGTCACCTCCAGAGCACTCAGAGGTACCGTGGGCTCCACAGTGTCACTCAACACCTCCACTACTGAGAATCACCTGCCACTCCTTTGGACTTCAAAAATAAGTTTCTGGCAGAGATTTTGCATGATTACTCATTCTGGAAGCGTCTTTCCCTGAAACTCTCCTTAAAACAGCTTTAGATGGGGTGGAAATTCCTAAGAGAGACTGTGCAGGAACAATGCTGTTGTTTCAAACAGCTGTAGCACCGTATGCATTGATGGGTTAAATCCAAACTGACAAGGGCAAACTCCTCCATCTCTAGTGAATCCTACCCCTGGCATGATTTGAGTCTGTTTTGACAGCGCTTAAGAGAAGATAAAACACATCTGTACATGATGTTGGCTGATGCTAAGGATAAAATTATTCTCTCACTGTCCAGTGCCAGCAGTTCTGGGGGTGCAACTCCCAACCTCTCATTAATTGGTTTCATATACACAAATATACTCCTGTGTTAAGGTGTGCATTACTTCCATAATCTACTCCACATGGAGTTGCTCAGGAGTTGGAGCAAAGCAGAGCTGCACACTGCTTTGCCTTGCTGAAGATGGCTTTTACCCTTTGTGCTCTGTAACAGAGGGAGGGTAAGGAAAGGGGCCCCATACCTTCAGATCCTGCCAACTGCAGCGGCTTGACAAATTTTCCACAATCAATCTGTATTCTGTACGGGTTGGGGGACCGTACTTATCTCTTCCGCTTCTTCTATAACCATATCCACCTTTAGGAGGTGACAAGCAGACAGCAGAGCTTCAGCCAGGGAAATGGAGCCTCGCTCTCCGCCCCGACGGAACTGCTCTGCCCCGCGTGTTCCCAAAGACATCACAGACCCCCCCTCAAGGCTAAACCCCACCCCCCTTATGTAACACCTTACAAAGACCCAAAGCATTAAAAAAGTTTTACTACAAGCTCATAATTAAACAAGGCACAGAACTATAATTACACTAGAATTAACATGCAATTATATTTAGTATTATTTTAAAAACAGTTTGAAAGAAGAAACTGAATAAAGACGGTTGACTAATGTTACTTACATTGCTTAAAGGCTTTCTGAATATCTGACATGAATAAAGCTTTTCAGGCACCTATTTCAGATTACTCTCATCTGTCTCTAACCCTTGGGATCCTCACCACCCAGGTCTAATGGGAAAAGCTTGCGGTCGTCACATGGCTTCCTTTTTTTTTGGTCAGCCAAGGGCCACAAAGGTCAAAGAGCCACTCATGGAAAGGTACCCCAAGGTCAGCAAATGGAACGGGCAGTCATCTTAGCCTCAAAGGACTCTTTCAATTAAAACATTGAGGTCTTTGTTAAATCTATGTTAAACATCACATTGCAAATAAACCATTCAAATAGTTAAACGAAATGATAATAATAAAAATTGTACAAGAAATTGTGTTTATTAATGTATCAATTAAAATAGTTTAATACAACAAACAAATTAATAAATATTCAGATCAACAGTTACATTTACAGTTACAGAACACTAGTCACAACTTTGTATCGCTCTCCTCTTAAATTACTTTTTAAAAAAAGAGTAAAACAATGTTTTATTTAAAATAAGCCATGGATACAAATGCACAAGTGCTTACTGCGTCCAGAACCGTAACTGCTGTCACGACGTGGGCCCCGGGCGTGCTCCACGATCACTCTCTCCCCACACAGATCTTTCCCATTCAGCTCATAAACGGCATCGTCAGCGTCTCGCAGATCATCAAACTCCACAAAGCCATACCTAGGGAGAGGGAGGGAAGAGGGATCACTGGGAAGGAACTGAACCTGAGGTATCTGTGCTCAAAAGCAACTCATGGGTTCCTGCAGAGCCCTGTGAGTGCTGTCCTGCAGATGAGCCTCCCGAGCAGACCCTGAGGGTTCAAGGCCTTGAGCCTTGAAAAAAAACTAAAAAAACTTAAAACACCTCCAAAAACAGGGGGAGAAATAGGAAGGCGTGAAAACATGTCTCTTGATTTGCTGAATTGTACCCAAAGTCATTTTCCATCAACAAAATGATAAATCATGTGAGAGTGTAATGGCTGAATTCATTCATGTTAGCAAAAAGATTACTATTATGGCATAATCTTTGATGAAATTAAGGGTGTCATCTAACTTTTTAAAGGTAGAAGTTAAAACCCCAACCATTAAAAGTGAGCACTACCCCACACACCAAATAAACACAGAATCACAAAACTGTTCAGGTTGGAAAAGCCCTCCAACCTCCAAGGTCAGGGAGTCCGACCATGATCTTGGAGATGGCCACAGTCATCCCTGGAAGCATCCAAGGCCGGGGCTCGGAGCAACCTGGGATAGCAGAAGGTGTCCCTGCCCATGGAACGGGGTGGAATGGGATGGGCTTTGGGGTCCCTTCCCACCCAAACCACTTCTCTTTGGAAAGCAAACACTGATTCTGAACGGAGGCAGATGAAAGAATGGAAGTTTGAAGCTTTGACCTGTGCTCCTCAGTCCACTGCAGGAGTGACATCCCTCTGTCCTGCGGGTATTGTATGAGGATGAAGCCTTGAATTCTTCAGAGCTGCCCAGAGTAAGGCAGGCAGGTAAGTACGTGAGTAGAACTAGTTTGGTTTTTTCCTTAGAGGCATCACAAACAGCTTTTAGTGTGTTCATAGAAGATAAAAAGCAGGCTGAAAAGTCCAATTTTCTGGTCACTTCATACCTTCACTACAGACACAGAGCTGTGATTGCCAGTGCAGCTCTGAGCAGGAAAGAGTATGAAAACTAAGAGCATACAATTAAAAACTGCAATTTGGAATAGAGAATCCTACAGGACCTACATTTTCATTTCCCCATCCTTCCCTCAGGTAATAATTGCTTTAAGCCATTGATTTTCAATCTTAAATTACAATCAGTGAGCCCCAGCTAAGCTTTTAGAGCTCTGTGGTATCACTTTGCACTCCATCCTCTCGCTCCAGCATTCCAGTTTAGCTGCTGAAGCCCAGTGGATGATCCACTTAGGAGAACCCCCAGATTTCCAGAAGCAACTGCAAGAATCTCTCCAGTCAAACACCATGCAGGAAGTTTGAATTGTTTCCTAAGCAATACCAGAAATAAGCCATGGAGGAAGGCTCAAGAGAGCACAGCTCAGCCCAGGGCTTCCCAAGCACAGACACAAAACCTGACTGCTCAAGTTCCATTTTTAACAAGGAATTTAACTCCAAACCTGTCAAAAGACTTCAGAATATAAAATTAAAAAACCAATTAAATTGACTTAAAAGCAGGAAGACAAGTCCCTTTGCCACATCAGCCACGTAACTCAGCAGTTCTACATCTGTTAAGAAAGTTAGTTGGCTTCCCCGCCCCTCAACATGTATGAAACAGAAACACTGAATTTGGGGTTTACTCAGCAACAGGAAAACTGACCCCGCCAAACATTTCCAAGGATACACAGCAGGACTAGAAAACAGCAGCCTCGGATCTTTCAGCTAATCTTCAACAACACCTGAGGCTGTGTGGGTTAAAACACTGACACATGAACACTTGTTTGCTTTAATAATGGATTTTATTCAGCTTATAAACCTCTTAAGTGTCCACCTGCCAGCACAAGCAGCACTAAAACTTAATGAGCCTCTTTCACTTTAATACTCAAGGACTAACTTGTACAAGAAATTCCTCTTCTCCACTTCTAAGGTGGAATTAATACCTGGCTTTCCTGGCTACATAATAATAAATCCGTATTCCATTCAGCCTTCCTAAGGAAGACTTCAAGCTGGGTTTCTTGGAAAAAGCAAAGGCAGCAGCACTCATGAGACTTTGGGTGTTGGGGAAAAACCCACCAAAAATAGCAATTTGTTTTTTCTTGAAAACTCCACACTTGAATGTCTTGGCCAAGTCCTGGTGGAGCAGGATCCGACCCTTGGACCTGCAGTGAGAGCTCGGCTGCTGGAACAGCACAGGTGAGAACACAGAGGTGTGGTGGGTTTGGGGTGTTTGGGGGGGCAGGACACCCCCCCCGACAGCCTGGAGGCTCTGGGAGCGGCTCTGCACCCCCCACCCAAAACACTGGGGTTCTTTTTGGGGGGGTGTTACCCTGGGGTGCACCCTGGCTCACCCTGCAGTGCTTACCCTGGGGTGCAGAGGGGTCGGGGGAACCCCTCAGGGTGACACCCCCTCCCTGCAGAAGGGGGAGCAGGACAGAGCTGAGCTGCCCCCCAAGAACTGAGGCAGGGCCCAGCCATCCTGCCCCCCAGTTGTCACAGAAACCCAGGTGTCCTGCCTTCCAAAATGGAGAAACCCACCCATCCCGGCCCCTCCCCAAAGGGGGAAGCCCACGTGTTCTGCATCCATCCCAAAAAAGGGGGAACCCAATCGTCCAGCCTCCCTCACCCCCACCCAAAGGAGAGTCCAGGCATCTGCATCCCCCCAAGAGTAGAGCCCAGCCATCCTGCCTCCCCCGAAAAAGGCCCAGAGCTCGTGTGCCCCCTTCTCAAGAGGGGGAGCCCAGGCATCCTGCCCCCACTCCAAAAGGGAACCCGGGCATCCTACTTCCCCCAAAGGGAGAGCCGAGGCGTCTTGCCCCTCCCTCCCAAGGGGATCCCAAGCAACCTGTCCCTCTCACCAGAATAGGGAACCCGGGCGTACTGTCCCCCCCCGAGAAGGGGCCCAGACGCCCTGGCCCCCCCGGCCGCTCCAAAAAAAGGAGCAACCCAGACGTTCTGTCGCCCAAAAAGCAGGCTGCCTTTTCCCAATAAAAGCCCAGCCATCCTCTCCCCCCGAAAAAGTGAGGACCCAGCCGCCCTGTCCCTCGTCCTACGGCAATTCAGGCATCCTGCCCACTCCCCAAAAGAGAGAACCCAAGACGCCCCAATGAAGGCCCAGGCTTCGCGTCCCCCCAGCAAGCGGGAGCTCAAGCGTCCTGCCCCCCTCCCCCCCACCCAAAGGGGGCGACCCAGCCGTCCTGCCCCCACCACTGCCCAGAGCGCCCCGGCGGCCTCTTCCCCCCCGAGCCCTCCAAGGGGCTCAGGCGCCCGGGCCCTCCCCTCGCGGCGGCCGGGCCGGGCCCGCGCTCACCCGTTCTTGAGATCCACCTCGAGGATCTTGCCGTAGCCCTTGAAGAAGCGCTCCACGTCGCGCTCCCGGGCCTGGTAGCTGAGGCGGCCGATGTAGACCCGCGGCATCGCGGGGCCGGGGCTGGGCCCGGGGGCGTGAGGGGCCCGCGGGCCGCGCGGCCGCCTGACGTCACGGC
>VZTE01005041.1:494492-515060 GCA_013397775.1 Eulacestoma nigropectus | reverse complement strand
GGCCGGCTCTTAAAGGGGCCACGCCGAGCTGTGGGCCCCACCGGCTCCGAGGGCGGGGTCCCGTTCCGCGGGGAGAGGATGGATCGGGCCCCCCTTCCCACGGGCAGGGCACTGCTGGGAGTGCCGAGGGGCCTGTGGGGCCCCCTCTATGGCAGGGGCTCATGGAGTGCCCCCTTCCCAAAATGCTGGAGCCTGATGGGACCCCAAAGGCGGGCAGGGACGGGGATCCCCCCATGGCGCTCCCCATCCGTGGCCAGGCTCGGCTGCTCCTCATTCCCGCTGACGAGCAACAACATCCCTCTTGCAGAACCCTAAATGCCACTTTTGGGGAATTATTTTTATCCTTTTCGGTTGACACGTCAGATGCCTAAATCACACCAAATCCCAGCAGAGGCTCCTGGAACATTCCAGCATTAGCAGCCACCCCCCTAAAAAAACCCACAATCACCTCCAAAACCATTAATATTGTGTAGGTGCAACACCAGCAGCTGGATTTCTAACCACGATCCTGCTCATTTGACAAGGAGAATTAAATTTATTTATTTATTCCTTCGTGCCCTGGTGTAGGAGTGAGAGGTCGGAACATTCTGTGAAAAGAGTTCTCTAAAGCTTGTTGGGTTTTATCGCTGAGCCAAATAAACAAAGGGAGATAAAAGCTTTGCATTAATGTTTCTGGTTTATGTCATGCTTAATAGTGCTTGTAACGATCTCAAAATTCTTTTCTTGCTGTTTTTCCCCACTTTATCCATCGATCAGGAAGCTCTGAGGCACAGGATGGGGCTCTGCCTCCAATGCTGGCAGGGGGAAGGGAAATGCAAAATATTGGGGGATTTATTAGGGGTGGAGGAGCAGAAGGGAGTTTATCCTGAGGCACACCTGCTCTGTGCTAAGGGAGGTCTCAGTGTGAGGGGCTTTAGGGGGGATGAAATGGCTTTGACACGTCCATTTAGTTGCCAGCACGGCTGTGGGGTTTCATTTCAGAGTTTTGCTCTTCCAAACGCACACGGAGTTGTGCAGTGCTCCCTCCAACCCTGAGCAACATTCCCGTCCTGCTCTTCTCCTCTCCTGCTCTTGGGACTCAGAAAATCCCCAAATGAAGGTACAACTTCCTGGGCCGTCCCTCACAGCCTCCCTGTGCACGGGAATGACACTGCCAGCTCCCAGTGAGGCGGGACCTCCCCGGACCCCCCAGGCCTTTGGTAGATCCAGAGGGGCCCTGCCATAACCCCACCAGCTCATCCAGGACTTGGGGATGAATCCCAGCAGAGCCTTCAGCTGACACAGCCAGTCCCCCACAACTCCTCTGTCCACACACAATTCCACAGCCGCGGTCCTCCCACTCGGAGCGTGCTGGGAACGGGGCACAGTGTGGGAGAACCCCAGTGAGGTCCCTGGGCTGGGCTCTGAAGGTTCTCAGGCAAAGGAAGTTGGAGGAACCCAACCCAAGGGAGGTTATTTCCACTGCAAGACGTGTTTGGGGAACATTTCCCCTATAGTTCAGCCTAGGGATCAGCATGGAGAGTCTGCTGGGATCCGAGAGCACCGCCCGGGAACAGGGACAGCCGCAGCAGCAGCAGCTCTGTGGACACCACACACCTGGGTTGTTCCAGAGGAATTCCATACAGGCATTTCTGCATGGGGGAGAAGGTGCCCAAGTGAAAATCCTCAGGTCTGGGGCACTTGGCTGCCCAATGCTGTCCCCTTCCCCATCCCTCCCTGGGCACTGCTCCCAGGGGCACCGGGACACAGCCCTGCCCTGGCAGGACATTCCACATGGGAATACAGCTGGAATCAGCTCTGGGCTCAGACAGCTCTCTGGGAAATCAGGGGTTTGGGGTTATTTCTGCATCTCCCACCTGGTGCTGCCAGGAGCCAGGTGCCACGCTGTGATGTCACTGGGATGGAACACAGGCTGGAGACCTTCCCAGGCAGCTGGAGCCACGAACTCCACCCTGCTGACTGCCAGGACCAAGAAGCCAGTTGGAGGCAGCCAAGCTGTGGAAAAATAAGCCAAAATGGAGCTGTCTTCACAGGAGACATCCCGTGCTTCTGACCTGGAGGATCCACCAGCTTGGTGGGTGGCTTCAGCTTCTCCCGACCATCCCGGAGATGACACGGGACTGTCTTGGGATGCTGCCGCTGGACCCCCCGCAGACAAAAATGCCCTTGAAGGTTGGCCTGATGAATCCTGGGATCCCAACATGAAATTTTGCTCCTTGGATATCTCTTGCTAGCACCAAACCTTCGGCTGACTCCTTCCTGGAGAAGCTCTGGGAAATCCTGAGCAGCCAGAGCTTCGAGTCGATCTGGTGGGGCAACGACGGGAACTGCGTCGTGATCGGAGAAAAACTCTTCAGGAAGGAAGTGCTGGGCAGGAGGGGGCCCCGGAAGATCTTTGAAACTGAGTCCATGAGAGGCTTCCTTCTCCAGCTCATGTTCCATGGATTCCGCAGGATGGAAGGGGATTCTCCCCTTCTGACCTCCATGGAGGAGCTCCGAGCAGTAGCAGCAGCCGGGTCTGCGCTGGGAAAGGTACGTCAGCTCCTCCTGACTTAGAGACTCCTTGGGACACTTGGGGGAAGTTCAAGTTCAGATAAAATGAGCCTTGACAAGGCTGGAGACGGGACGGGAGAAAACAGTCTGGTTTTGTCTTGGGATCAGTTACTTTGGACACGCTGAGGGGCCTGAAAACTAGCAGGATTTGGGTTTCTCCAGCAGTTTTCTGGCTTTTGAAAACCCTACACTTCACTGCTCCCAAATGCTCAAAACATGAGGGTGGTTGTGACTTAACAGAGCTCTGTCCTAAGGCTTTACTCACCCAAAGCCTGAGGTGTGAAATGCTCCTGAGAGTCCTTTGAACTTTCTTGTATTTGTCCTTTCTTGTGCCAGCTCCTGGATCTCCCTCGGATCTCTCCCTCCTCCTTGCAGCAAACAACTCCTTCCCTTTGCCTTTTGCAGCTGCTGTTCTACTCCAACCCCTTTTTCACGAGGGATGACCTGCCCTGTGTCTGGCAGGGCGTGCAGGGTGTTGGGGAAAGCACAAACCCCCTGGCTGTGTCCCCCGCGGGCACCGGGATCCAGGCACAGCTCCCGAGGAGAAGGTGGGACGCTGAGCCGGCGGCAGGAGCGGACGAGGAGGAGGATGAGGACACCCAGACAGCCACGAGCAGCAGCTCCACGGTGCCCGGGCCCCGGGCAGACACAGCCCCGCGGCCGGGCAGTGCCGGGCCCTCCCCACACAAGCGGCCCTGCAGACGCGGCCCCGCCGGCACCCGGGAGGCAGCTCCGGCTCCAGCCACGGCTCCTCTGCCCCACGCCACCCCTCCTGCCCCGCGCTGGCCCCTCACACTCCCGGGACTGCCCACGCTCCGCCCTGGGCAGCCAAACCCAGGTGCTGGGCAGGCGCCCGGGGCTGCGCTGCCCCCGGCCTGCCCTCCCTGGTTTGCGATGGCCACGCTGGGGCCGGGGCCAGCGCCCGGCCACCCCCCGGCCCACGGCCACTGCCCCACCTGCACCTGCACGGCCAACCCCGCCGGACCTCGGCCGGAGCTGGGCTGGGAAGAGCAGGGCCCATTGGGAGCTCTGGGGTCACAGAGGTAGAAAAAGCAGCACAGGAGGAAGCAAGAACACGCTGTTGGTTGTTTTCAATAATAAATCTTTTCACATTGCTCTGCAGTGTCACAGTCACTGTCCCGCCCCCGGGCGGGAGGGCCTTCAGGGACACTGAGGGCTGGCTCCAGCCCGGGATGGCCAAAGGCTCCGGCCCTTGCAGTGCCCTTGGCAAAACCCAGCCAGGGGTGACCCAGGGCTCCTTCAGGAGCTGCAGCAGCACCCAGGGCCACTCCAGCCACAGCACCCCTTCATCATTTGGGGCAGTCTGTGCCCCTTCCTCACCCTGCTTGGAGCAGGCCTGGAGGCAGTGGGGCTGCAGGGAGATGACTTGGGCTTCCCTGTCCATCCCATATTCCAGCTGGGATAACGACAGCCCTGCCAGCCCCGAAAGCACTTGTGGGGGGGAGCTGCTGCTCTTTTCACACCCTGAGCTGAGCGAGCCATCATTTGGGCTCCCAAACTCCCCCCAGCCACAGCGAGATGCAGCCTTCCTCCAACAGCACTTCCACACAAAGCTGTGGAGGCTTTTAAAGCTTTCACTGAGCACCCAAAATGTGAAAAACAAAGAAAAAAAGAAAATCAATTGATCTGGAGGGTTTTCCCCCCCTCAATTCCGTGGACAAGCAGGTGGAGCAGGACAGGGCTCCAGGAGCTGCAGGTCAGAGGAGGAGGATCTGCTTGGAGGACACGAAGGGCTTCATGGAGGCCTCCAGCGCTGCCCTGTAGTCCTGGAGTGGGACCTCGGTGCAGGCCGGCGCTGTGAGCTGGCCCCTGCGGATGAGCTGGCACAGGGCGTCCATCATCCCGGCCACGCTCCCCTGGTCTGCATGGGAAGGAGGGAGCTCTCACTGTGCTGTGCAGTGCCTCCACCACCCCTGGAACCACCCGCCCGAAGCCATGCGGGTTCTCTGGGTGTGATGTGCCCACAGCTCAGGCACGTGGGATGAGGGAAGAGCCACCGGCAGGATCCCTGCCTGAGCCCAGCACCGGTGTCTCAGCACCCTGGGACAAGCAGAGATGGCTCCATGAGTGGGAGCAAGGATGGTGCTGGGTGGGGTTTGGCCCCGCTCCCACCCCCTGCACTGGGATGGATCCTCAGTCCCCCGGCTCAGGTCCCTCAGCCCCCCGGCTCACCCTGCGCGTGGTCCTTCCGCCACTGTGTCATCCAGAACCCGCGGAGCCGCACGTCCCGGAAGATGAAGGCGCTCTGTGGATAGGGAAGGTGCACCCAGTGACACCCCTGTGTCCTGTTGGGCACCCAGTGACATCTGTGTGTCCTCCTGGTACCCAGTGACACTCCTGTGTCCTCTTGTGCAAGTGACACCAGTGTCCCCTGGTGTGCCCAGCGACTCCCGTGTCCCCTCACACATCCAGTGACATGCGTGTGTCCCCTCCTAGCGGGACACTGGTGGAAAGCGGCACAGGTGACTCCGAGGTGTGGAGTCAGGGCAGGTTTGGTGCTCAGCACCTGCGGGGCCATTTCCCCACTGGAATTCTCCAGCAGCCCAAACCCTCCATATAGAAAGCCAAGAGCCCAGCAGTGGGACGCAGCTTGTCCTGTAACGGACCCCATCAGGCAAATAAGAAAGGCTGGAGGGTCTCAATCTGCAGCTGGGGAGAGCCGGGTGCCCATAGCACCGAGGGGATGGGGACACACGGTGGAGCACAGGGGACAAAGGAGGGGCATCCCCAGTACTCACCACAGGCACCATCACAGGCTGCTTTGCCATCCCGCCATAGGTGACCATGGTCCCCTTGGGCCTGGAGTAGGAAAGGGGTAGTGGGTTATGTGGTCCCAAAAGTACAGCTCTGACCTTGCCACCTCCCCCTCTGCCGTCCCCAACCCCCCTGGGGCTGTCCTCACACCCAGGGCTCCCCAGATACCCCTCAGATCCCACTTTCCAGGCTCTCCTCTTCCATGCAGCTCAACACACCATTTACACCTGGCCAGGACCTGGGGGACCTTCACAGCTGGACCCCAGCTGCCCCCAGCCACCAGCAGCGTGAGACTTTAAATCACTGTTGTTATCCAAAACCACTTTCCCACTCATCTTCCCTCTCCAAAAGTTCAACAGACTCCGGAGCAGGACCCTCTATTGCCAGTTTCTGTCCCCAAGCTTGCACCCAAGCCACCACCCAGCCAAACTTACTGCAGGTGCCGCAGCATCTCCGTGGTGCTTTTGCCTCCGACACAGTTCAGGGCGAGACGGGGCCTCGGGATGCTCTGCAAGGGTTTATGACAAAAGTTCCCAAATTTTATGGCTCCTTTAGGGGACACGACTGTGGTTCTTGACAAAGCAGCTGCATTCACCTCAACGCTTACCTGAGGGCTGCTGAGAGTAGTAGAGCTAAAATCTATCAGAGCCAAGGAACAGCTGGGGTTGGACAGGACTCATTCCAATCCCTGCCATGTGCAGGGAGACACCTTCAGCTAGACCAGGCTGCTTCAAGCCCAGTCCAATCAGACCTAAAATCTGTGATCCTGCCCTTGTGGCAGCAGCAAAATCCCTCCACTCCTGGGGCTAAATCCTGATCTAGAGAGAAGTTTGTCCTTCCCACCATCCCTGCACTTTTCCCCAGTGCTGAACAGCAGCGAGAGCCTTGGATCCCTCCAATGGGATCAGCATTGAGGTACCTTAAATATATCTTTCATCTCTGGCTTTCTCAGCATCTCCTCTGTGACGACGTGGTCAGCACCCAGGGCCATCAGCCTCTCCACCAGCTTTGGGAGATCAGGTCTGGGGAGGGAAAAAGGAGATGAAAATAGAGGACTCGATGAGCCAGGAAGCAGAGTGTCACCTTCTCCTTCCTCCTGCTCTAGTGTCATGTGGGGACAACAGGGGAGAGGCTGAAGGACAACTTGGAGGAGCAAACGGGAGAAGATCCTGGGTTGGATGGGCAGGATGAGCAGATCCAGCTCCCAGACTCACTCCTCCCCAGGGGACCCACCTGTCCCTCACCACGTTGATGGTCTTGATGCCGGAGGCCCTGGCGATCTGGATGACGGCCTGGCCTACGCCGCTGTTGGCGGCGTTCTGGATGACGGAGTCACCTGGAGGAGAAGAAACCCAGATTCCCACTGCAGAGGCAGCCAGGATACCCACGTGGAACTGCGCTCTCATGGCAGGGCCGTACCGGGTGCCAGGCTCTCGAAGTCAGCCAGCACACGGAACGCCGTGCAGGGGTTGACGCTCAGAGTGGCAGCACAGAGCACCGGGATGTCGCTGGGCACCTTCAGCAGCATCTCCTCAGGGAACAGCCCCCGTGTCCGCCACGTCCCTGGGCCCGGCAGCACCGCGGGCACAGCCACGGCAGGGGGGAAGCAAAGGAAAACCGTCAGTTCACACCGCAGCCTCAGCGCCGGCAGCATCGCCCCGCCGGGAACCGGCTGCATCCCGGAGAGGGAATTACGGAATGTGTGCCCATATGGGTACAGTCAAAATACTCCAAGAGGCAAGGAATGGATTCCTCGCTGCCTGCCAAGATTTATCACCCAGCAAAGCCTGATCATTTCCCAGAGGGATAATGGGACTGGGGCTCCCTGGGCGTGTGTGCAGAGATAATGGAAATACTCTCCATCCTATGGATGAGCCCATATATTCCAAGCCAATTTAGTCAGCTTTACTCCCTCTACACTTATATCCAATTTAACCCTCTATCATCTATTTACAGGGTTTTTATGCTTAAAAATATCCCATTTGGCTCTTAACGCCATCATTTTCCTTCTCTCATTTAGCAAAAAGCCTTTTAAGAAGAAATAGGCAAAGAACAAGCTGTGACACTAAACCAGAACCAGCAAATATCAGGCCATTGGCATTTTGGAGGAGCATGGGAGACATTTGTAGGGAAATAAATTCCCACACTTTCCCAGCAGAGCATTATTAAAGAGAAAACTACAGTGAGAGGCCACCACGACCTTGCCCGGGTGAAATGTTTTATCCCAGGTCTTTAGGGAAGCTCTAAGTGGATGGGACAAAACGTGGTTGTTTCCAGAGAAACACAGATTGCTGCAATGCTTTACAATGGCACAGACACCCCATAAAGGACCTGTGCTACAGAAAAGAAGATTATTGCTACATTTAAGTTTGGCATAAGCAATGGCATTGCCACTGCTCCTATTCCTATTCACTCACTGTGGCTGGGGAGCAAGAACTGAGCTTGCTTTAAAAAAATGCATTAAAAAAATAAAATTAAAATAAATAAAATTAAAAATAGATGGTGAAAATAAACCAAGGTATAAACAGGTAAGAAATAACTCCATCAATTATCCCAACAGTCTCATTATATTTATGATTGGTCTCATACAGCACTAAATGGGTTCCAGCTCCTGCTTCCCTCGCCCAGCATTCCCTAATGGCGCTTTGTTCCCTGTTTTGAGTCCCATCCCATCAGGTGTAATTGCTGTAAGTGGAGGGGCTCACGACTCTACCCACACCCTGCAAAGACGGTGCTTTGGAGAGCTGTGCTTTTGCTCTGGGACCCCCAAAATCCCTACAGCAGCTTACACAGGAGCACAACCATGGGTTTGCTCTCTGGGCAAGCCTGGGCACCTCCCAGAGGCTCCAGCATCCCAAAAATCCCCTGGGAAGATGCTTTGCAGGTGGGGGGTGAGCGAGGACCGAATGGTGCCGAGGATGCCGGGGATGAACTCACCGAGCCCGGCGTCCGCAGGGATGACCCAGTCCCCGGGCTTCAGAGCCGTCACACAGCGCCCGACCTCCAGCACCTCCCCGACACCTTCGTTCCCTCCCACGGCCGGCAGCGGCGACAGGAGGGGGTAGGTCCCTGTAGGGAAGCTGGAGGTGAGCTGGAGACCCCGTCATACCCAACGTCCCCCCGCCAGGAGCCATCTCCAAACCCTCTGAGACAGGAGCTGGGCTTTGGTGATCCTCGTGGGTCTCTTCCAACTCAGAGCATCCTGCAAGAATTAATGTGCCAAGTATTAATCCGACACATTACCCTGGATCATGTTGATGTCCGCGGGATTGATGGGGGCTGCCAACATCTTGACGTGGACATCGGAGTCCCCCAGCTTGGGCACTTCCAGATCCTTCAGCCTGAACAGGGAGACACAAAGGAAAAGAGCATTAAGACCAGTTTGGTGATGTCTGCTGTGCTGTGGCTGAAGCTGGAGGGCGCCTGTACCACCTACACACCACACCCAAACCAACAGCACCGGATGCCCCATCCCATTAAAAAATCAGATTCATGTTAGACAGATGGACAGATTTTTGGAGGAGGCTGCTAAAAGCCAACCACCCAACACAATCCCGTGTCACCAAGCCCAGTGATGCTCACTAAACTTAACAAACTCAGCAGGTTGCGTAAAAAAGCCACTGTTTTGGCCGGGGAATTTATGGCTAGACCTGCCCCACTCGAGCGTTATGGGAACCTGGGATATTTTTGGAAATCTCTGAAAAAGGAGAAGTCACGAAGCACAAGGCAAGACCAGCCTTGCACAAGCAATGGGGTGACAGCAGCAAATCTCAGGAAGTGGCAGTGGTGACAAGCACCATTGCACAACTGAACAATCATTTGGAAAAGCAACAGTCCTTCTCCAAAAAATCAGGGGGTTGGTGTCTGGATGCACTTGGATAACACATCAGCACGACCTGAGCTGGTTCCAGAGGGACAGCAAGACCTCAAAGTCTCCTCCCTTAAAAAAAAAGGCCTAAAATCCACCAAGCTACGACTTTCTCCTTGCTAGGCTTTTTGATGCTGAGCATCAGCTGCTGTCCCAAAAAATGCTTGTGATGCTGCTTTGGTCCCTTAACTGGGACCTCAAAGAGAATCCCCATCAATGGGACGCAACCCAGGATGAAGTTGGGGCACAGCAATGCTGGAGCTCAGAGCTCCCTGTCGTACCCCAAATTAAGCAAGAATGCGCATTTTGGGAAGAACATGTGGTGTAAGGTAAATTGAAGGAGCAGCAGCAGGAGGGTGGGGGATGTGGAGGCATCACCCCCAGCATCCGCCTGTGAGACCACGGCACCGGGAGAACATCGGGGCATCCCAGGGTCCTCCCGCCCCCTGCGTGTTCGGGGGTCCCACAGGGAGCTGCACCCCATCCCCACCCCCTACGCCTGGGGTGGGCAAGTCCTGACCCCCTGCACTGCACCCCCAAAGCAGCCCTGCAGCACCCCAAAACCTCACCTGCACCCCCGCCCCTCTCTGCACTCTGTGCCAGCCCCCACTGCAGATCTCTGCCCCGACAGTGCCTCCCCCAGCCTTGGCCCTACACCTGCACCGCTCCCTGCAATGCCCCCCCCCAAATTCACCCCATCCCTGCAATGCACCCCCGCGTCCCCCCCTTACTGCACGACGGCTGCGGGCTCCCCGTGCCGCTCATACAGCAGCCCGAGCGGGGGGGTCGCCGCCGTGGCCGATCGCGCCCGCACGGGGGGCGCCCGACCCGGGGGGATCCGAACCGGGGGGATCCGAACCGGGGGGATCCGACCCGGGGGGATCCGAACCGGGGGGATCCGCGCCCCGCGCAGCACCCGCGCTGCCGCCCGCTGCATTCGGCTGCGCTCGGCTGAACTCGGCACCTCTCGGCACCTCTCGGCGCTCCTCGGCTGAGCCCGGCGCGGCCGCCGGTGACGCTCCAGGTTGGCCCCGCCCCGGGCGGCCCCGCCCCCTCCGTCCTTAAGGCGGCGCGGGCGCTCCCGCGCGGAGGGGGCGGGGCCTCAGCGGGGCCGCCGCGCGCCCTTACGGGCCCCGCTTCCCGCTGGTTCGTCCCCAAAGCGCTCCTGAAATGATGAACTGTGTCCGTGTCGGCGCGGCCAAGCTCCCTGTGCGAGGGGCATCGGTGACGGGCACAGGAGCACCTTGGTCCACGTGGTCACTGGGTCGCGGAATCGTGAAGGTTGGAAAAGACCTCCCAGATCCCCGCTGAGACACCCCCGGGTCCCCGGCAATGCCCACGGCCGGGCTGGACGAGGCTTGGAGCACCCTGGGACAGTGGAAGGTGTCCCTGCCCGTGGCAGGGGATGGAATGGGATGAGCTGTAGGGTCCCTTCCAACCCAAACCATTCCACGATTCTCTGATTTTGGGGAGAAAAGTCGCTTTTCTCTGATTTATTACGCAGAGCCCTCCAGCTGCCCTGTCCGGCAGCAGGGAGAGCTGCAGGGAAATGTTCGTCAGATGATTATTTAAAACAACAGATGCCTGACACAAGTGGTGAGAAAAAAATTCCTGATAGTAATTTAATTCAATGTTTTGTATAATTATCTTGAAGGAAAGGTCTCATTTATTATTCCAATTAAAACTGATTAGATCGGAGGAGGAAAACAGAAGCGGCGCCTCCTGCCTTCCTGACAGACCTGTCAGAAAGAACCGTGGGGCTTAAAACATTTCTTCTCTCATGTGGGATCGGACTTCTCCATCTGGGTGCTGGGAGCAGCTCCCTAAATCCTGGTTTGCCCAGCACAGGCTGTGTAATTAGCAGATTCCTTCGTTAACATCATCCCTCCCTGCCAGCGCGGGAGCTTCGCTGGTCCTATGGCCTGGAGCATCCAGGGTGGGTGAGACCCCCTCGGGGGTGCCGGGGCGGGTTGGGGGCTCCAGCGGGAGCCTCTGGCCAGATCCTGCCCCTCCCAGACTTCGGCCCCTGCAGTTCGGGGGGGTCAGTTCCAAGTTCCCTCCCCGCTCTGCATTGTTGGGGTTCAAAGGCCACCAGCATCACCCCAAAATCCAAATGCTTTCCCTGACTGCTCACCCCATTCCATTCTCAAGCACATGGTATTTTATTCCCATAGAATTGCTTTGCAAAGGATCGATACCCAAGGGAGGAGCTGCTCGGTTCAGCCCCACAGATTCCTGCTGGCAGATCCTCCCAAGACTCCCCATTCCGGAGATACGGCACACACAGGCCCTGGTGGGCCCTGAAGCAAGTCCAGGAGCTCAGGGCAGGCTCCTTTCTGGCTCAGGTGACCCATCTCTAAGGCTGTCATGATCCTAAATAAAAGATTTAGTCAACCTGCTTGGTAGTTCACATAATTTTTTAATAAGAAAGGAAAACACCATTTTCTTTGGGGTGTGAATTCACGTGAATTCGGGTTCAAGATGAAGGAAAAGTTCAGGTTTGGAAAAAACTCTCTTCCGAAGTGCTGGTGGGGGGTTTTCTGCCTTTCTGGGGTATGATTTGCTTTTGGGGGTGCCTTAGAGGGCTCAGGGAGCTCCCAGCAGAGCCTCTGTGACAACGTGGGGGAGAGAGAGGAAAAGAACTTTTGTCACCGGCTTCTTCAATTTATGAGAAGTTTTGAGGCCATTTGTAGGTGGATGTGAAAGTCTCCCGTGTGATGGCACCGCAAGTACAGCAGAGTCAGAGGGCTTTTCCCACCTGGTGAGATCCTGGGCACACCCAGGTCCTGACAGCACCTTCACCTCCCCGGCTGAGCAGGATGTGCTGCCTCCAGCATGAAATCAGCGTTTTAATCTAATCACAGCAATAAAATAATGGGATTTTAATAACCTCAAAACCTGCAGCTTTCCAAGGACGCCAGGAATGCCTCAGATATTTTGTGCTGGGGTGGATGCACGGGCAATCCATGGTGGAGGATACTGGAGGTGCCCATGCTCTGCCCCGCGTGGCAAAGGGTTAATCACTAATTACAGCAGCCAAATGAGAGGCCTCTCCATCCCCTTGCAAACGCGTGCACCCGCAAATCAGGGCTGGCAGGCGATTTATGATTATTTTGTTAATGTTTCTCCTGTAACAAGCACAATTTCCGGGTGATTAATGACTACTTCGTATCCTGGAACTGCACTTTTTTATAGGAGCGATGCACGAAAATCCACTTTGCAGTTGAGGGTTTAGGAGTGGGTGGGGAGAGGAGGAAGAGGAGATGATTCCTCAGCACCCGGGGTGGGGGGAAGGAGTGATGTCCTCTGCTCCCCTCCGCTTTAACCCCTGTTGTTGCTGATGAGCTCTGGTTTATCACATCATCGTGATTTATGCAGCCACTGATTGATTGGAGTTGTTCGCACCTGGGCGTGGCTGGAAAGCCAAAGTGCTGCCGATAAGTTGGGTTTGTTCCTGCAGACGTGAGGGGATGCAGGGTGGGAAGAAGCACCTTCGTGACACCAGGGTGACATTTGCTGGGATTTTATCCCTGAATCCCATTGAGGACAGAGATTTTATCCCCTGGTTTAGGAGTTGAGCCCAGCAGGTTCAGCCTGACCCCGGGAGCCTCGTGTGGGCTGTGCTGCCTCCAGCTCTCCCGGTGCTTAATCAAGTTAATGTGGAATTACTAATTACCTGCTTATAAGATTGACACACTTTTTAATTAAAGGGAATAATAATTTATTGCTTTTCCCTTTTTGGTGGAGAAATGGAAGGTGTGTCTGCTTTGCTTAGGAACAAATAAGAAAGCTGAGGCTGGAGAGATCGCTGGGAAGGGTTTTAGGGGGGGATTTTGATGTTGCCTCTCAGTGGCCATCCCAGGGCAGCCAGATGTGGTCCCAGCCCTGCTGGATCCCCTGGACATCGGGTCAGGATGCTGGGCTGGGACCTCAGGGCTGGGATGCACCAAAAGGACAAGGCTTGTGAAACAAGCTGCAAAATAACTTCCTTGTCCAGGCAGAGCAGGGGATGCTCGGAATCCCCCACGGGGAAGGCAGCAGAGGGGCTTCCCTGGCCTCCGAGCACTGAGCTCCTGTGTCCTCGAGCCCTTCTCCCTCTTCCCAGTCACTGCAGCCACCACCCTCCTCCTGCGTCCATTGCAGGCTCCTGGAGCCAGTCCCTCCCCACCTCTTGCATTTTGTAAGGCTTAGGAACGGCTCAGCTGGTTATTTTCCCATTTTGAGCCTCATTCCCCCCAAACCCAGCAGTGCTGGCAGAGCCCCATTGCTCTGACATCAATCCCTTTTTATTAGACGTGCCTGAATCTTTGAATGGAAAACACATTGTCCTTAAAGACCTGCTTTACATAATCCGTAGTTTATCCCTGAATCCCTCATTTAACACCTCTGATGGAGCTGGACAATCCCATAAACTATTGAATCCTTCACCTCAAAACTTGCGCCCCATGCTCCCAGCTCCACAGGGGGATGAGGGTGGTGGGATGGGATGCCCAGAGAGGTTTTATTTTTTAAGCACACTGATGGCTGTTTCTTGCCTCTGATTTTTTTTTAATCTCCCTTTAAATTGTTTCATTGTCAGATAATTAAGAAAAAAATGTATAGGAAGAAACACAACGCTCGGCGGCGAATGGAGAATTGATGAGTTCTGATCCTCTGCCAAGGAGATGAACAAGGAGGATTCAGCTCCAGCCGTAAATAAGGAAGGAGAGGGAGATGCTGAGAGGATCCAGCTGTGCTGGGACATCGTCCTTGCTTGCTCCTTGCTTTTCCCATCATGGCTTTTTCCCGTGCCACCAATGTTCAGGTTGTGCAGTGGAGCTGGGCCATCCCTGGACTTTCATGGGTGATTGATGCCAAAATCATCCTGTTCAGGCATCTTTCCAGCTGGGACGGTGCAGGGCTGGTCCCGGGAGTTGGTGTTTGGGAGGTGACACAGAACTGAGGTGTGGTGTCCACAGGGCATCCTCCAGCTGGGTGAGGAAGAGCACGGCCGGGATGGGGAGGGGAGATGCTGCTTTTGGGCCCCGTGTTGCCACAATGGCACCCAAAGGCATCATCCCGAGTGACTTGGCAGGAGAGAGCTCTTGACACAGCTTGAAAAGTTGCCCAGGTGAAGAAAGGCACCAAATCGGTGTCTTTTATCCTTTTTTAACTGTATTTTAACTTCTCTTTTTTCCTTCTGTTGTCTGCAGACCTGAAATACTCCCAGCATTGCAGGAAACTGTGAGCATAAACGATTATTTGGGAAAAGAACTGGTGGATGTCTGGGTTCTGTGGGTTTCAAAGCCAGTTGGATTTGTTTGTTCCCATGGAATGCCCAATGAACTCTTTTTGTCACAAACTGCCGAGCGCATCCTTTCCCCAACGGGGTTTGGAAAAGCACCAGAGCAGAGCTGCTGGTGCTCAGAGCAGGGCAAACAAGAGGGACGAGAGCTGACACTTCCCCTGCGCATACAACTGAACAAAATAAATCTGAACAAGATGTAAAACCGAATTAAAAATGATAATAAATAAATGTTGGATACGATACTGTTCCCTCCTCTCCTTGCAGTTGGATTTTAAATGGAGCTGGTTGCACACCCAGCTCTGTGCTCAGGCTCCAGCCTGTCAGCGCCGAGACATGATTATGAGAAATTTGAGCAATAGCCAAACCTCAGGTCTGAAAATAAATGACATTTGTAATTTTGGATGTGACCAGAGACCCAAAATGCCTTGGCTGATTTACATCCCCCCTCAAAAAACCTCCATCCTGAGGCAATACCGAAGGAGCAGCACAAAGAGTTTTGGTGTAGAACTGCTGGGGTTCGATGCCTTCGTTCTGGTTGGTTTTTGATCAAGGTCATTTTCTTGCGAGGTTTAGGGATGGGCAAATCCCCGCAGCTGGAATGGCAGCTGGGCTGGGTGAAGTGCTGAGCAGATGGACAGACGGATGGTGCACGGTGCTGTGGAATATTTTGGGGTTAAAAGCAGTTTGTGACAATTCCAGGAGCATTTATGATATTCCCAGAGGGCTCCAGAAGCAGGGAAGAGACTAAAATTGACCCTTGTGTCCCCAGTAATGTGATTTTTAACTGTTTTACATGACAGTTCCGGGTTAGGGACCACAGTAATGCAGAGCTATTCCTGCATTTCAACCCCACACTCACAGAGGTCTTTTCAGGAATAAAAGAAAAGAGACAAAAATGATCTGAACGGAGATAAATTATTCCAAAACAAGGTGGCATGGAGGAAACATTTGGGCTATTCCTGCACGGGTGGCCAGGAAGCAGCTGCGGCTCCAGGGCCCGTGGATGCAGCCGCAGGAGCATCACAGTGTGCCCAGAGGTGATTGCACTGGTGGTGCCGGTGTCCCCACGTCTGTCGTGATGACAGAAATGGGGGGGTTTAGTGAGGTAGCAGAGGGGGAACAAGCAGAGTCCCAATAAGTGTTGGGATTTTAAATTTTGAAGTGGAGCTGCTGCCTCAGGCTGTTCCTCACCAGCCCAGGAGGGAGGACCTGGGGGTTTGCATCCCTCTAAGGAAATCCCTGTAAAACCCCACTGGGGGAATTGGTGGCACTGGGAGGTCAGTCGGGGCTGGCCGGGGCAGTGGTGCCCTGCAGGGCTGGCCCAGGGGCTCTGGCTGGCTCCGGAGCATCTCCCACAGGGGCTGGATGCTGCCCGGGGCCGGGCTGGACATTCCACCTGCAGATCTGGGGACATTGCATGGAGCACGTGGGAAATGCAGGGACAGCTTCTTCTGAGACGAAAAGCAAAGTTTCTCCTTGGAATTGGTGCCTGGGGTGAGAAAACAGCATTTTGCTGGATGCAAGTGGTGTGAGGATTCAGCCACATGTGGGAGATTCATGAGGTTGTGCCACCGAGCACTCAAAAAACGCAGTTGGAGCAGCACCTGGGTGAGGATTTAGCTCTGGGTGTTGGCACTGATCCTTGGGCTTCCCAATTCCCCATGGAGAAACCCCAGAGCCCCTTGAGCCTAAACCAAGAGATGGCTTGGCAAAGGGTCGGATCTCAAATAACATCTTCTAACACCTCCTAACATCATCTAACATTTTCCTGGCTATTTCCCCTGGGAACTCTTGTTCATTCGTTGGATTGAACAGGAATGGGGAGTTTTATTTGGATGAAGGCACAGAAGTTATTTCATCCTTTCAGGCTGTGATAACTCATCTAATAGCCCTATTACATCCGGCCACGGCACCGCGGCGGGCGTCTGACCGCTCGGGGCTGGACAGACGGGGAGGAGAACAGCAGGATGAGATAATCTATTTTGTCTGTTAAGAAAGAAAAAGGATTTTTGGCATTAGCAAAAGGCAGGTGATTTGAGAAAATAGCAGAGTTGTTAGAAAGAGCTGGATGGGGGTGTAATAGGTGGAGGTATAGAAAAAGGGGATATGGGAAGAAGAGGAAGAGAGACTGGAGTAAAGGGAAAAGGAGGAAAAAAATCCTGAAGGCAAAAATTTTGGGGGGGTGAAATTGCTCAAAATTCAGTGTGGGGGTTGTGTCCCAGCAGCTCCTCAAAAGCCGTTTGCTGCAGGGGAGGCACTGCCGGGAGCGATGCTGGGGAGGGACTGAGGGCTCTGTGTCCTGTGGGTTTAATGGGGGAAAATGGGGAATTACTGCGCTGGCAGCAAAGGGTGGTATTCTGAAATGAGTCAAAAGTTAAAGGGTTTTGGTGTGGGAAGCCCTGGTCAGTGTGGAGATGCTCGTCCAGTGGTTTGGGTGGGACCGGTGGGTGCTGCAGCTCCGTCCCAGGGCTCAGGGCAGCCCCTCTCCCTGAACCTGCCATTTTACAGAGATATCTGAGAGCAAAAGAATCCTCCCGAGAATACTGCTGGCTCCTAAGAGATTCAAAGCCCCAAATCCCAGCTCTTTACCCCCAGCCTGGGAGAAGCCACAAGATGTGCTGTGGCCACACTGGCTGCATTGAGGCTGCTGTCACCGAGCACCCCGGAGTTGAAAACATTTCTCCCTCGAGTGGGAGGGATGGTTCCAGTGGAGACCATTTGCAATCACAGCAAGGCCTATATTTTTCCTGCAAATGACTGTACTTGAAGAGTGATTACTTCATGTTAACTCGATTGCTCCTGCAAGACACTTGGGGCTAATGGCACAGGGAGACAGGGCAGGGGACTGCGGGCTCATCCTGCCCGTGCTCAGGGCGGGAGGAGACGCTTGGGAAGGGACGGGAAAGGATTTGCATCCCGGGAATGGGATGGAGCTTGGTCCTGATGGGTTCCATCCCTGCAGCTGCACGGAGCAGTGCTGGCTGCCCATCTGTCTTTCCTTCCTTACTGCTTCCCTCTGTCCCTCTTTTCCTTCGGTGCAGGATTGGTCCCAGGCCGTGCATGATGGGGCTGTGCTGTGCCACCTCCAAACCCATCCCTGTGTCCCCCTGGCCCTGTCAGTGCCAGGCAGGTCCCCCCCAGCTCGGGGAAGTGGTGATGGGTCCTTGGCCAAGCTTTCCTCCCTTTCGGCCCTGTTGGACAGGTGGGATTTGAGCTGGGTGCGCTGGAGGGGCAATGGTCCGTAACTGTCCTCATGCAGAGCCCTGGGGACAATTCCTGCTTGTCCCCACACCTGGTGGCAATATGAACGCACACCCTCCGTGCATGCACCGACCCCTCCAGGCATCCTTCAGCTCCATCATCCCGGGAGGCTCCCCCAAGCCCCTTTCCCCGGGGAGGAGCCCCGGGAGGTGCCGCCCGCCTGCCCCGCCGTGCCCGGGGCCAGCGCCCGCCCTCGCGGGGACAAGGAGCCTTTGTGGCACCCGTCCCGCTCCGCTCATGCAGAATTCGGGCCGCGCCCCCCGTGCGGGGCAGGTCCCGGGTGCATCAATGATCCCCGCGGAGAAGCACGGGAGGGTCACCGAATGAATCCCGGGGCTCACCCGAGGAGGCGGCGCCGCTGGGATCGGGCTGTGGAGCGTTGGAGCGGGATGGTGACCCCCAGGGAACGGGGAACAGTTCTGTTGTGACACGAGGGCTGCAACAAAACCCCTTTTTATTGTTTTGTGAAGCGATTGGTTTGGGAATACAGTTCTGGGGTTTAAAAGGTGGTAGAAAGCACAGCGCAGTGCTCCAACGGGCTCGCACAGCTTAAAAACTCCATGTTTCCTGGTTGATTCCCCCAGAATCCTGGGAATATCCTGCTGCTGCTTGCCCTTGGCTGCATTCCCCCCCTGAACTGAGATGCTTCAGTTCAGCTGGGGGGACAAGACTCCCCCAAATTGCTCCCCAGTCTGGGCAGAGACTGTCCCCAGCTCATCCCTCAGCTGCTGCGTCACCCAGCTCCTCTTCCCAGAAGGATTTTGGAGATTTTTCTCCAAAAAGCTCCAGGGGGACCCTGCAGAGTTAGCACCGTGCCAGCCCTCTCCTGCCTTCATGCCACACATCTAAGCAGCTTAATTCCCTTATCGGGCATTATTTTAACAGGCTTTTAGTGTCGCTGGGAGAGGATTTGTCGGGATCACTCCATGCTCAGCATGGGGCAACGTGGCTTGGAGAGGGGTGTCCATCACCCTCCGCCCTCACCCCAAATGTGCTGTCCTGGCTGGGGACACACGGGGCTGGTCTGGTTTGTCCCCATATCCACGGGGACTGATGCATCCCTGCCAGAAGTGTTACCATGGCGCTAACCTGCTTGGGGAGCTGCTGGGAGCAACTGGGGACAACTGGGAATGGAAGGGAAACGTTTTGTACCCCCATGGCTCAGGGAGGGGTGGCACTGGGGACACCACCAGGAGGAGTGTTTGGGGCTGGCAGCTCTGAGGTGACCCCAGATGTGCTGAATCCCAGGGAGGAGGGGGCCGGGAGGGGGCTCTGCAGTGTCCCGGGGTCAGTGCAGTGTCCCGGGGTCAGTGCAGTGTCCCGGGGTCAGTGCAGCGTCTCCGGGTCAGTGCAGCATCCCCAGGGCTGTGCAGTGTCCCTGGGCCTGTGCAGTGTCCCCAGATAACGAAGCCAGCCCACCACAGAAGCAGCACGGCAGCATCCCCAGGGATGAGCTGAGCTTGGATGAAGCTGGCAGGCAGTGCTGTCCTACTTCCAGGGCTGGGAGCTTCCCAGTGGGCTCACCGGGCTCAGCGACACCCAGGTACCGTCCCTGTCCCTCTGTCACCACTGGGTGCTGTCTTTCAGGACAGGGCTGAATCATTGTGGGGTGATGCAAGTGCCAGGGATTCTCCCTGTGTGATTTGGGGTAAGAAGTCCCAATATTTCCAGCGTTGTTCCCTCTGCTTTCCAAGTTTTCCTGTGCCCAAGCAGTTTCCCACCCTGGAGTCGCAGCCGGGGCTGGGTGACCCAAGCAGGGATCACGCCGGAAAGCTGATGCAAAGTTCCCCTCCTCCTCACCCCAAACCTTTGGGAAAACATTTTCCTCCAGAAATAGGGCTGGAGAGGATGTCAACGAACAAGAGGCCTTTCATCCCCGCTGGCACTGCCGGCAGGGACACCAGGGGCTGCCAGCGCTCTGTGCCTGATCCTGCGCACTCAGCTGGGAAACGGACGGAGATTTTCCTCCTTTTGAATCCTTTTGGGTTTTTCTCCTTTCTGCTCGCTCTGAGTTAGGTCTTGCACCTCCCTCTGCCACCCCATTCCCCCCCCCCGGGGACGGTGGCTTTGCTGGGTGTCACCGGGGGCTCAGGTGCCACTGCCACTCCCATACAGCCTCGTCCGGCTTTCCCTGTCACCATCCTGCAGGGCAAAGCATCCTGTCCCTGTCCCTCAAGGACATCCAGCCTGTGGTGGGGGACCAGGGGGGTTTCAGGGTCCGAGGACACCCCGGGATGGGCAGGAGGCTCTGTCCCCAACGTCCAGCCCGTGGGCTCTTGTCTCTGCCCCACAGCCTCGGGCAGAGCCCAAGGGTGATGGGGGGCACTCGAGCGGCTGGGGGCACCCACCCCAGAGCGGGTGTCACCATCACCTCCCCCTGTCCCCGCCTCCTCCCAGCATCCGTCCTGCAGCTGGAAATCCCGCAGGATGCACTCCAGCTTGGTAGGGACCCTCCAGCTGGGACCCCTGAGAGCACCCCCTGCATTTGGGGGTCCTGGGGACCCTTCTGCAGGCAGGGCCCCCCCAAGCTGGGGACTGTCCCTACATCCCTGCACACCCCGAAAACCAGGGACCCCCCAAAGCCTGACAGCCCGCAGAGAACCCCTCTTCCCCCTGCAGCTGGGTCCCCCCCGCTGCAACAGGAGACACCCCAGCAACGGGACCCCTCCGCAACGGGGGACCCTCCCCACAACGCACCACCCCGCAGGCAAGAGGCGCTCCCGGGCAGCCCAGGCCCCTCTCCCCCGGCACCGGAGACCTCCCCTCCCTTAACCGTGCACCACCCTCAGTCCCGTAACTACCGGGACCTCCATTCCCAGCCTCC
>VZTE01005041.1:435653-485739 GCA_013397775.1 Eulacestoma nigropectus | reverse complement strand
TGGGTGGATGCCCAGGCCAGCGCTGACTGGGGTGGCTGAGCCAAATTCATGGACTGGTAAAAACAAACCTGGTTTTTGGGGGGCTTGATTTGCCATTTCCCTACCTTTGCCTGGCTGAAGGGTGCCTGGCAGGGCCCAGCGTGTTCCCCAGAGCTGTGACAGACCCACTGGGCACAGGGCTCCTTCCTGTCCCCCCACCAGGGCTCCCGTCCCACAGCAGCGGCTCAGCCGAGCCCGGCGCTGGCTGTGCCCACGTCTCACGCCGTCACCTTCCAGCCCGCGTCAGTCAGCCCACGCTGCTGCTCCCGGCTCTCCCGGTGGCGCGGAAGGAAGAGGAGGACGGCGACCTGGATTTTGCATGGCGTTGAGCCTTGCTCCTCTGCTTCCCACCTTTATCCCGCCCAGGGCTGGCTGGGAGGCCGGGCACGGTGGGGATGCTGCGGCCCCGTCGCTGGATGGGGGCCGAGGGCTCTCCGGCTCCGTTCTCTGCCCTGAAAGGCCATAAATGACCCTCGGAGCTGCCCCCCGAGGCCCTCCCAGCGCTGGCATGTGCTCCATCCCGGGAGGATGAGCCTCCCGGCGCCCGCATCCGTCACTGCGGAGATGTGGGACCTGCTGTGGGAGGGGAGACCGAGGGTTCCCCCCTTGTATCCCCTGCAGAGTGGGGTTGCTTTGGAAAACTTGGTCTTTCCCATGATTGCTGCAGCTGCAGCTGGTGTTGGAGTCCCCCAGGGCTTTGGTGGTGCTGCTGTGTCCTGGGGCATCTGCTTTTCCTGCTGGAATTCGTGCCAAGGGAGCATCTCCGTGTCCTCAGGCGTCCCCTGAAAGCAGCGTGTCCCCCTCGGGGCTCACGGCTCTGGTCTCTTGGGGTCCCTGGGCTTGTGGGGTGGATGGTCCTCAGCAGGGACCTGGGGGGCCTGATGGTAATAAAAGGAGCCAGGGGTAGAAATGAGCTTTCCTTGCCCCCGCCTTTTCCAGTTTATTTTAATTCGTTCCCTTTTTTTTTACCCCAAGGTGTCGCACAGCTCTGCAGCCCGTGAGCTGTAACTGCACAGGGAGCGATCGATAGCGGCAGGACGGAGGTTTCCAAAGGTTTCCTGCCTTGTTTTTCTTCCCGTGGAGTCCAAGAGGCAGCACTGACGATGTTAATTAAGTGATGGTTCATTACTAAAACACTTGTGCTGCGGGTTAGTGGCCTCGTGGCTGTGCAGCTCGAGGTGGTGTTGTGCTGCAGGACCTCTCCTGAGGGGGTTCGAGTAATGGGGTGATGCTGGTCCTTCCTTGGGGACGGCACGGGCTGGATCCGGGTGCTGGGCACCAACGAGCCTTGCATGGGATCTTAAATCCCCACATCCCCTCTGGGCATGGAGCTAAAACCTCTTAACCCCCTGGAGCTGCTTTGGGGTGAGAGGGAAGAGCATGTGGAGCTGCAACTGGCAGCTAGATTTGCCCCAAGGAGGATTCTGGCAAGATTAATTATTCCCTTTTGCTTTCAAACGCATTTTCACCACACAGTGATGTATGGCACACTTGGTCCTTGCCCAAGCCTTCCCTGTGGCACTGCAAACTCTTTGGAGTTGTATTTTCCCAGTTGTATTTGCTTCAAAATGCCTGCAATGAATCCATATTTCCCAATTCTCCCCCATCCCTGGGGTTCCTCGGAGGCTGCTGGGGCTCAGTGCTCGCTGCAAGGGCTTTGACAACTCCATGGGGACCTGCAGGTAAAAGCCATAAAGAGTCTTTACCAGTCCAAAAAAAAAAAAAAAAAGGAAAAAAGGAGATTTATGTCTTCTGTAGTTGCTGGCAGATGGATATTGTTCTCTAGTCCTGCGTGTTCCAAACACTGAGGTTATCAGGCATAAGTGACTTATTATGCAAATCCTCTGTCTTAATATCTGGCTGCTCTCTCCCTGGAATTGCATTGGCCAAACCCCACGCGTTCCTGGAGCTGCTGATGTTTACACATTAGCTTCTCTGGCTAATATACAAGGCTTCAAGTTGCAAATTGATGTTTCTTACAGCTGAGCAAATTATTTTTCTATTAAATACAATATTTTGAATGATTTGGAGAACCAAAACAAACTACTGGTGAGAATTCTAATGGTGCTGCTTTCCATATTCTTCCAAACAGCTTTTGTTGGGGCTGAGACGTCAGTGATAGTTCTCTTAAAGGTTTCTCTTTGGCAGAAGTGGGGAGCAGAGGAGCAGGGAGGGGTTTGTGGCCATCTCCGGGGTGTGATGCACAGAAACACTTCCTGTGTTGTGCCGCTGCCCCAGGCCCTCAGAGTGTGCCCAGATTCAGCTCCCCTTTGCCTGGGCTGGAAGAGGTTTGTCCATGAAATCTTGGGGTGTTTGGGCTTGGCTGGGTTTGGCTGTGGAGCTGTTGGGCGTGGTGGGGTCCCTGTCAGTGTGAGGTGTTGGGGTGCTGGCACACAGGACCCTCTCCCTGTCTGGATCTTCTCTCTGAGCTGGATTCCGCAGTGCCAAACAGCCCCAGCCCCTGGAACATCCCGCCCTGGGAATCTGAGCCCCCCGCAGATGGAAACGACCCCGGATCCCTTGACCTCGCCCGGAGCCTGCGGGGGGCCCTGCACAGGATCTCGCTGGCTGAGAAGTGCACCTGATTTTAGTTGAGCTGCAGAACGCGCTCCCTGTCCCCCGTGTCTGCCGGCACCCGGAGGGAAGCAGCTCCCAGCGTTTCCTTGCTGGGGCACGTTCCCGTGGGAGTGTGCCAAGGAAAGCACCTTTAAATAGCAGCTGGGATCCGGGAGGTGAAGGCTGGCTCTGCTCCGGGGGCGCTGGGGAAGGGGTGGCTCCTTGCCGGGACCTGCTGGAGCTGTGGTTCTGGATCCCAGCAAACCCAGCTCCCTGGGCTTGCTGCCATCCCTGGGGTGATCCGGGCTGCTGCTGTTCTGGGACTGCACCACATCCCCCTGTGCCCTGATCTGCAGCAGCTCATTGACCATTTATCCTGGGAAAAGAGCTTCCTCCTTTGGTGCAGACACAGAACATCCTCCCCATGCGCGTTTGGGTGTGATAATTAGGGGCTGTGCAACCGCAAAGCCTCCGGCTCCATCCCTTCTCCTGGGAGGCAGTGAAAACTCTGGATTTGATGGCAGAAGAGCTCTGATCATCCCCTGCCACATCTCGGTGTGGTCAGGTGATGGTTTCACTCTGCAGGGTGTTTGCACTTGGCTGCCAGGGTATTGTGTGGTGTCTCCTGTGGGTACCTGAATCCTCCCCATTGCCTGCTGAGAATTACTTGGGATGGAGGGCAGGGGCTGCTGGAAAAGGCCAGGGATAAAAAATTTATCCTGACTCTGAAAGATGACCAGTGTTCTCTCCCCTGGCCTGTGCCTGTGCCGCTGTGGCTTGTGCCCCCAAGGTGCTGCACCCCCAAGATGACCACGGGGCTGATCCAGTCCTAGCTAAGCCAAGATAGGAGCAAAATGGGCTTTTTCCCATCAGGACTGGGAGTCTGCACCGTATTTTGTAGTTCTGGGGAAGCAGCACTTGCCGAAGTTCTGGTATGAGCCCGTTTTTCAAAAAGCCTGTCCCCATTTGGGGATGTTATTGGTGTAACACCCCATCAGATGATACCCCAGAGGGTCTGGGCGGTGTCATTGTCCCCTTGGGTGGGGGAGAGCACGATCCCATCCCGGGTGGTGCTGGGCTGTGATCCCATCCCGGGTGGTGCCAGGGCTGTGATCCCATCCCGGGTGGTGCTGGGCTGTGATCCCATCCCGGGTGGTGCCAGGGCTGTGATCCCATCCCAGGTGGTGCCGGGGCTGTGATCCCATCCCGGATGGTCCCGGGCTGTGATCCCATCCCGGGTGGTGCCGGGGCTGTGATCCCATCCTGGGTGGTCCTGGGCTGTGATCCCATCCCGGGTGGTGCTGGGCTGCCCTTTGGCGCGGGAGCCTTCTCGAGGCTGCTCGATGAAAGGCAGGAGGAGGCATGGATCATGTCCCATGGTGCAGGAGGTTAAACAGGAAAGGTTTAAGTGTGTAATTAACTTTGAAGCGAGAGCAGCACAGACTCTGCGGATGAAAGAGCGCGGGGTGGGCTGTGGGCAGGCGGCCACGTTCCTCGGTGGCCACGGAGAATTAATTAGATGCTGTCCTTTGTACTTGGCTGTTTGGTCTTTCTTTGCCTCCCTCTTCTTTGTGAATCCCTCGTCCCTCCCCTCCCCAGACTTCCTCCTTTCCATCCCTGTGGAGGGGGATGCTGGGTGGCAGTGGTGCCCTTCTCCCTGGTGAATCCATTAAGCCACCTTCTTTTCTTTTTCTTTAGGAAAATTTGGCCTATCTGGTGTTTAACCCTCGTATTGATGCCCGTGCCTCTGCTCCCTCTGCCCTGGTGCTGCAGTGGTACCAGGGGGATGCTGAGCCTGCTGCCAGGCTCCCTGACAAACCCCTCAACCACCTTTTTTCGCTTTCTTTTAAACAATTTTGCTTCATCCGGTGTTTAACCTCTGCGTTGGTGCTTGTCCCTGTGCTCCCTCCTGCCTGGCCACGCGGTGGATCTGCGGAGGTGGCAGAGGGACCTGGAGGAGGCTGAGCAGCGCTGGTACCCATCTCCCTGGCAAATCTCTCAAACCACCTCTTTTTTCTTTCTTTTTTTAAAAATTTTGGTCCATGAGGTGTTAAAGCCCCGTGCTGGGGCTCATCCCTCTCTCCCCTCGGCCCAGGAGCGCTGTGCTGCTCTGGGGGCTTCCTGTGGGGTGTTCAACGGGGCACGGCTGCCTCTGCTGCATGGGGCAGGCTCTGTGTTTGGGGTGATTTAGGCAGCCTTGGGGTGCTCAGGCTGTGTCTTGGGCACATCCCACCCCCGGGGGCAGACCCCCAGCTCCCTGCAGTATTTTTAGCCGCGCTCGCGGTGGGATCGCACCTCCCGCGCTCGCTGCCTTCACCTCCGCGCCCGGCGCTGCTGTCACCGCCCTGGCCTGGAGCCAGCACAGGCAGCCCGGGGCTCCTCGGTTCCTTTTTAGGGCGTATCCCTGCCCGGAGCAGTCTCACCCAGCTCCCACAGTCCCTGTCCCGCTGCCCCTGGGATGGAATAACCCTCCCACTGCTGCTGGCGGATATTTTGGGTTGCAGCCTCCCTGCCCTCCGTGCCAACGTTGTGATGAAACATTAATTTTCTGCGGGTTGCTCTGGGTTCCCCCCTCTTCTGACTTTCCACAACTGCTGGAGCACCTTCAGCCACCCCCTGTGGAGTTGGGCTGTTGCCATTTAATTGCTCCGGTGTTGCTTTCCATGCCCTTCATCTTGCGATGGGGAGGGAGAACCCGCTGGAGGTCGAGCTTCTCCCGGCCCTGTCCTTGGCAGGGGAGAGGCGGTGCCAGCAGCATCGCACAGCTCACGGAGGCCAGGGCTCTGCGAAACCCTCTGGGCGTGTTCCCCGCGTGTACGGACGGTCGGGGAAGCGGAGCGGCCGGTGGAGCTGCCTTCGCTCCGTGCCGGGAGCAGCCACGGCAAGAAACCTGTCCGAGGGGGGATGGATCGGCTCGGGCAGCTGTGCCTCTGCCAGCACAGCACCTGCTCTGCAGGGCAGGTTAAACTCCTGCAGCCTGGGCACCGTCTCGTGGGGGCGAGGATGGAGCCGGGGGGGAGCTGCGGCGCGGGGTTGGGTGGTGGCAGTGGCTGCGCTGCCTTTGGGCGGGGGGCTGCAGTCCAGGAGGAGGAGGAGGGAACAGCTCTCCTGACGTTTTCGGCGTCTGGGAATAGTTTATTGGGGGTGAAGGAATCGCTTTTCCCTGGGAAATGGGGCTCTGCCAGCCTGAAACGTTGTTTGTCTCTGCTCTGGTTTCTCAGGCCAAAAAAAATCCCCCAAGAACAAATTTCTGCCTCCCAGAATATCCCGCTCAGCAGATCTTGGAAAGAAACACTTGGGCTTTTTTTTCTTTTAAATCACTTGGCACTTAGTCTCTGACACTGTTTTATTTTGAAATTTATTTTATTTTCCTTCCTTCCTGGAAAATTTTGACAGATCTGTGCTTTTCCTCCCATTAGAAAGTGCAGCCAAGTTCCAGACTCTAAAATCTGACACGTCTCGTGGTGAGAGCTGAGGACCAGGGGCTGCGGTGCGGGGGCACATCCGCACGTGGGCTGGGCAGACGCTCCATTTCGGGAAGGGCTTTAAGAAAGCTGTGATGTCTCAGTGCCTCCAGACATATGAATAGGAGAGAATTTGCTTTCAGTTTGTTAAAAAGAAGTTTCTTACGGCTCTGAGAGGAAAAAACAGTTGGTGACGGAGCTGGAATGTGCCCTCGTGCTTTAAAAAACGAGTGCAAAGGGGCGAAAAAGCCACAAATGTCTTCTTATATATGGAAGGGTTGGGAATTGAAATTTCCTGGGCATCTTATGGGCTTTTTTCCCAGTGTTTGGACTCGTGCTTGACTAAGTGTTGCATCCAAGCATCCCTGAGCACAGGGAGGCACAACCCGTGCCGGCAGCGAGGCCATTAACTGCCAAATCCCCGGGTGGCGGGGGGAATTACTGATGTAATTTGGGATAAAATAGGAAGAAAACAGCAGAAATAATCCCTTGGCCCAGCTCTGTTTTCCTGCCGGCCCATTAGGGGATATTTGCCTTTGTTCATTCCGCTTGCTCAGGGCTTCCCGGGGCCCCTCGTCAGCCCGGGCCCGTTAATTAGCGCTGTGCCCTGGTCCCTGTAATCGTGGGTTTAATGGGACAATGGGGCAGTGTGAACCAAGCGGCCCCGGTGGCCCCACGGGCAAAGCCGGCCCCGAGCTCCAGGGCTGGATGGATGTGGGATGGTGGGGGAGGTGGATGTGGGATGATGGGAGAGGTGGATGTGGAATGATGTGGGGTGGCTGGAATGTGGGATGACGGCAGGGGGCTGGGTGCGGCATGGGGGGCTCTCTCTGTGTCCCCTCCCATGGGAACAAGTGGCCTTTTGGCATTTATTCCACTTCTCCGTGCTCAGCCGAGCACGCTGTGGGCCAGGGAGGAGCTGTGTAAACACCCTCGGACCCCCAGGAGATAAATCTGTAATAAAGTGAAACTGCTGGAAGGACTCCGCAGTGCCGGGGGGGCTCAGGGGTGCATTCGGGGGGGTTGGGGGCTCAGAACTGCCACGCTCACATCAGGCCATGGACAGACCCCAGGAGCCCAACCCCATGCAGAGGGTTGGGGTCAAAGCAGGAATTTTGTGTGGCTACCACAGCCAGGTGCTGTTTGTTGGGGGAACCCCTGGGGTTACCGACCCCTGAGGAGCGAAGCTGGGAGCTGCACCCTGCTCCTGTGCATCCTGCACCCCTCCTGAGGCCTCCCCGGGAGCTGAGACCGGGAGTCGTGGGGCCCTGGCAGCACCCAGGAGCAGACCCTGCTCACGGTGCCCTCAGGGGATGCCTGGAGTCCCCCAGCGTTGCAGGGGCATTTCAGGAACATCATCCCAGTGGGGCATTCCAGGAACATCATCCCAGTGGGGCATTCTGGGGACATGTCCCAGTGGGGCATTCCGGNTGCACCCTGCTCCTGTGCATCCTGCACCCCTCCTGAGGCCTCCCCGGGAGCTGAGACCGGGAGTCGTGGGGCCCTGGCAGCACCCAGGAGCAGACCCTGCTCACGGTGCCCTCAGGGGATGCCTGGAGTCCCCCAGCGTTGCAGGGGCATTTCAGGAACATCATCCCAGTGGGGCATTCCAGGAACATCATCCCAGTGGGGCATTCTGGGGACATGTCCCAGTGGGGCATTCCGGGGACATCGTCCCAGTGGGGCATTTCAGGGGCATCGCACCCTCCTGTCGGGGCTTTTGGGGAGGGAGCAGCCGCCCTGGGGCTCGGGGCTGACGGGTCTGTCCCCACAGCTGGCTGCACCTTCGAGGAGGACAGTGACCCCAACCAGTGCGAGTACAGCCAGGGCGAGGACGATGACTTCGACTGGGAGCTCATCCGCAGTTACCTGATGCCTCACCTGACTCCTGACCTGCCCCACGGTGAGTCCCGGGGTCTCCCCGTGTCCCTGGGGACCTCTGTCCCCACCCCACCTCTGTGTCCTGTACCCCAGGGCTGGACCGTGTGGCTCCTCCTGGTTTCATTCCTGCAGTGTTTTAGGCTTGGCTTCTCCCTGGTTGTGTGGGAAACGGGGGGGAAAACCCTGTATTTCTGGCTTTTTCAAATGTGGGGAAGGGCTTGTGAGTTGGAGGCACCTCCGAAGTCTTGGGAATTGTAAGGAAGAAAATGAAAATGGACTTTCTAAAAAATCTCACTGGTTTTAAACCATTTTTTGTTATTTTCTGGGTCCACCTCCTCTCTGGTGGCCAGGCTGGGGGAGCAGGGCCAGCCAGGCAGCCGTGGGGAGCTCCCCTCCCCATGAAGATGGTGTGGGCACCGTGCCTGGGTGGCGTCTGCGGGCTTTGCTCCTTCTCTGCTCCGAACTCTGCCCCACTGTGACCCCCTTGAGCCATCCCTGAACCTGTCTGCCCAGTGAGATGCACTGGATTTGGGATGATCCTTGTTTTTGGGACTGCTGGCTCCTGCCCAGCCTGGAGGCCAAGTCCCGTGCTGAGGATGGGCAGGAGGACAGGAGAGCTGGTTTAGAGCTCAGCAGTAAAAATAACCTTTTTTATTTATTAAAATATTACCTGCTTCATAAGGAGCTCTTTACTGCTCCTTCAGCCTGCCTCCAGCTGTTTACCTTGTGCCTTCTTCATGCTTAATTTGGCTTTTCTCCTCCACTGACTCCCCTCTGCCTTTACCTTTTCCCATCACCTTTTCCTTCCATCCCGTCCCTGCTGGCGTGTCCTGGGTGCGGGCAAACGACCCTCAGGGATCTGCTGACAGACCCCTGCTCCTCCCTTGATGGTTTTTCCAAATAATTGCTTTGAGCTGAGCTGTCCTAATTGGTGTGTGTCCAGGGGGCATTTCCAGGGAAAGCAGAGCTGGGGGTTGAGGTGGCTCGTGATGGAGAGTCTGAAACTTGTAATTAGTTGAGTTTTCTGCTCAATATTCAGCTGTAATTTAAAATCCACAGTGAACTGCCCGAGTTTAAAGCCCAGGGGCTTGCAGGGGGCTGGCAGGTCGGGTGGGATGAGATGGGGCTTCTCTCCCTGCTTGTGGGTCAGCAGGAGATGGAGGCTTGAAGGAACGCAAAGAGTTCAAGGATTGAGCTCCAGGGCTGATGGGGACGTGGGTGTGACATCCCGGGCTGGGTGGTGTGAGCCTGAGCATCGCAGTGTCACCCTGGGACGAGGGTGCTCGTCCCCGGAGCTCCCCTGGGACCGGGGAGATGCTGTTTGCTCATGGCCTTGGGCACTGGGGGGATTCAGGGATCCTGATTTTGGGTAGTTTTACTGTGTTTTGGGTGGGGAGCTGTGCAGGAGGCTCCTGGAGCCCCATCACCCCTCGGTCCCTGCAGCAGCTCGGGGGATCAAAGGGATTTCACAGCACCAGGGCCTCTCCAGGGAGCACTTTCCAAAAGAGTCTCGTGGTCTCAGATTAAAATGAGTTTTTATTGGAGATCAGCCAGTTTCAAGGAGTGTAGGATTTATTGGAGCGGGTGCTGGCTGCTGGCCACCTGCTGCTACCTTTCCATCCCACTCTCCTCTTGCTTTCTTGTTTGGTTTGGGGTTTTTCCCCCCCCTTCTCTTGACTTGTCTCTCTTTCACCTAAAGATGATGGATGAGTCTCTCCCACGTTGCAATCATGATTTTTTTTTTTTTTTTTTTTCATCTCCTTATTGTTCTTTTTTTAAAGGAGCAGTTGCAGGGAGCTGGGTAAGGCAGGAGTGAGGCTGCAGTCCCAGACTGGCTTGGGTTGGGAGGGACCTTAAATCCCATCCAGTGCCACCCTTGCCATGGGCAGGGACGCCTCCGACTGTCCCAGGCTGCTCCAAGCCCCGTCCAGCCTGGCCTTGGACACTGCCAGGGATCCAGGGGCAGCCACAGCTGCTCTGGGCACCCTGTGCCAGGGCCTTCCCACCCTTCCAGAGAACAATTCCTTCCCAATATCCCATCTATCCCTCCCCTCTGGCACTGGGAAGCCATTCCCCCTTGTCCCCAGTCCCTCTCCAGCTCTCCTGGAGCCCCTTTAGGCACTGAAAGGGGCTCTGAGGTCCCTCACTCCAAATACTAAACCATCATTTTTGTGGGTGGGTTTTTTCCTCAAACGTGCTTTTTCCTAGATTTTCCTTCCACGTTCACTGACACTGTGAAACCCCCTGTGCATTGGAGCTGCTGCCATGTCCCTGCACAGCCCTGTCCCCTGAGCTGTTATCCCCACCCTGAAGAGCTCTGATGTCTCCCCATCCCATCCAGAGTTGCTCCTTCAGCTCTCAGCTCCAGCACCGCTTCCCAACCAGCTCCTGCTGCTCCATGAAACCCTTGGACAATGAAGGCTGACTGTTTGCTCCCTTGGGAATTGCTGCCCTGTGTCCAAGGACCCCGTGGTGGTGGGAGATCAGCCCTCGGTGCTGGGGATCCTTTGGAGATGCTCAGCACAGGATGGGGAGTGGTTCCCTGGTTCCTGTGCCGGCTCTGACATGGAGAAGGATCTGGCGCACATCAGCTCTGTCTTCCAGCGGGATTTCCTGGAGACAGATGCTGCAATGCTCAGACCTGGTCCCTTGGCACCTCTCGTCTGGCAGTGCCGCCCTCTCCCTGTCATCCCGCCTGCCTTCCCTGCCTTCTGATAGCTCCTGGAAGTTTTTTTTTTAATTTATTTTTATCTCTCGGTGATTTTGTAGGAGGAAAAACTCACCGAGACAGGGAAGCAGGTTCTTCCCTCCCCCTCTTGTGGGGCTGTTTGGGTTTGCCCTGGAGGGATGCAGGGATGGGCAGCACCGTGGGGAGAGCTGCCCCTTCCCTGTGGGCCAGCAGGGCTTCTACTGGCCTTGGGCACTGCCAGAGATCCAGGGGCAGCCACGGCTTCTCTGGGCACCTGTGCCAGGCCCTCCCCACCTCACAGGGAACAATCCCTTCCCAATATCCCATCCAGCCCGGCCCTCTGGCAGTTTGAAGTGCCTCTGCTTCTCTTATGTTTATAAAAGAAACCCAGCCCACACCCTGGGCTTCAGCCTAATGCCAGATATTTACAGCAGAGGAGGATAAAATTAGCACAAAAGTGAGTGGTTGGAACCTGCTTTTCCCAATGCTGCAACACCAGGAAGAAAATTAAGAGGGGAAAATAGAGTGTGTGGGAAGCCCTGCCCGATGAGGGATGCTCAGGTGCATCCCTGCTCCTGGGTGACCTGATGGGCATTCTCTGCCTTTTAAAGTAACTCATCAGTGGTTTAATTTTAGTCTTGGCCTCTTTATTTTGGTCCTGTGGCTTTTTGCTTGCAAAGGGAAGGCAGAGGAAGGGCCCGTGTTTGTTAACGAGAGCCCGTTCGTTAATGAGGTGGCTTTTGGGAGATGTCCCCTGGCGTGGGGTGGGTCAGTGGCCTCTCTCCGCTCCGCTCTCGCCTGGACCAAATGGGGCTGATCTCATTAGAGCAGAAGTAATTTTGCTGGGGGAAATGAGAGGAGGAAAAAGAGAAGCATGGACACAGTGCCTTCCCCTCGGTGGGTGAAACGAGCTGTGCTGGACTCCGAGGAAATAAATTGTCATCGTTTTATTTCACCCTGAGTGGCCACCCCGAAGGGCTGGCAGGGCCAGGCAGCCACGCGGGTCAGTGGTGTGGTGAAAATTCCCCTTTTAGGGGTTTCTTTCCCTTGCCCCAGCTCCCGTCCCTGAGGGATGCACTGGGAGATGCGTGTGGTGCTGGCACTGAGCCCCCACAGCTGCTGCTGTGGCCCTCTGGGGGTTTTGGGGTCCCCCCAGGTGCAAGTCCCAGATGCTGGGGCAGTGGATGGGTGCCCCCGTGATCCCAAATGCTGCAGGGGGATGGATGGGTGCCCCCTGCAATTCCCCTTCACCTTCATTAGGCTTTTCTTGGAGCTGCTCAGTGGGAGTCGATGGGAGGAAAGCGCCTGAGTTTAGAATTAATTAATAACGAAGCACTGACTGTCAGGAAAACAATGGTAGGCTTGAATAAAAGGCCCAGCTTCGTTACTTACGGCTTCTGCTGGTATTAAAATGGAGATTAACAATCCCCTTGCCTTTGGGGAGGGGGAGGATTTGGTGGGGCAGCTTCCCGGCCCTCCTGTGTCCCGGCCCTCCTGTGTCCCAGCCCCGTGGCTGTGGTGGACGGCTCTGGGAGCTGCCACCAAGGGCTGGGGCTCCTGCACCCCCTCCTGCTCCCCCTGGGCTGGAGCATGCAGGACAGGGAACGATGCTGCCTTTGGGATCCCCTTTGGGGTTGTCATCGCGCCTGCCCTGTAAGTACGGCTTCGAGGCCATGCTGGGGCTCCTGGTTTGGCTGCTGGTGATGTTGGGGGGTGGGAGGTGGGATCCCAGCGCTGCTGGTGGTGGGGCAGGTCTGGGAATGACATCCCAGGCATCCCCGAGAGCTCAGGGATGCTGCTGCTCGTTAAGCCAACGAGCCAACGAGCTTTTCCCCCTGCTGAGCACAGTTTAAACGCGATGACAACTGCGTGGTAAATGATACGAGGAGCTGGAATGGAATTAAACAGCTGGGGCCTGGCTGGGAGGGGGATGGATGCGGCCAAAGCTGTGAGAGTTAAAGGAGGGCGGCATCGGAGCCTTTCCTGACCCCGGTGCCCTGGGGAGGCAGCAGCTCTGATCCTCCCCGCCTCGCCCAGCAGCCAGCTCCCACCGCAGTGTCCTGCTGCTGCCCAAAAGGCGTCTGCCCCGACCCATCCCCGGTCCCTCCTGTCCTGCACGTCCTCACGGGCTGTCAGGGACCAGTGCCCTGGGGGACACGAGCGTCTTTGCAGTCCCACATGCTCCACCTTCCCTATCCCTGCTGGCAAAGCTCAGGAGAGGTGGAACAGGGGGATTGGAATAACGGCATCATAGAATCTCCTGAGTGGGGAAGGACCCATAGGGATCAGTGAGTTCAATCCCTGGCCCTGCCCAGACACCCCAACAATCCCACCCTGGGCATCCTTGGCAGCGCTGCCCAAACGCTCCTGGAGCTCTGGCAGCCTCGGGGCCGTGCCCATTCCCTGGGGAGCCTGGGCAGTGCCCAGCACCCTCTGGGGGAAGAACCTTTCCCTGATCTCCAGCCTGAGCCTGCCCTGGCCCAGCTCCAGCCGTTCCCTGGCTCCTGTCCCTGTCCCAGGGAGCAGAGATCGGAGCTGCAGCCCCTGCTGAGCTCTGCCTTCAGTGTCCTCTGCTCCAGCTGGACACACCAAGTGCCCTCAGCCACCTCCTGTATGGCCCCTCCTGACCCTTCACCATCCTCGCAGTTGCTCCATGCTCTCCCCCTTCTCCCCCCACCGCAGGCTCCTACCTGATGGTGAACTCCTCTCAGCACACCCCGGGCCAGAAAGCTCACCTGCTCTTCCAGGCGCTGAGTGAGAATGACACCCACTGCCTGCAGTTCAGCTACTTCATGTTCAGCCGGGACGGCCACAACCCCGGCACCCTCAGCGCCTACGTCCGGGTCACCGGGGGCCTGGTGGGCAGCGCCGTGTGGAACGCGTCCGGCTCGCACGGCCGCCAGTGGCACCAGGCGGAGCTGGCGGTCAGCCTGTTCTGGCCCAGCGAGTACCAGGTGAGCCCCAGCAGCCCCTGCCCCCAGCCCGGCCCCCCGACCGCAGGTGACCCCCTGTTTGGTGCCGCAGGTGCTCTTCGAGGCGGTGGTTTCCAGCGAGCGCAGGGGGTACCTGGGCCTGGATGACATTTTGCTCCTGAATTATCCGTGCTGTGAGTGCCGCGGGATGGGACCTGAGGGGGGATGCGGCTGGGCTGGGCTGGGCTGGGCTGGGCTGGGCAGCGGGGCTTGGAGCTGGTGTCCATTGGGATGGTCCTGGGGGAGTGGAGGGACTGGTGCCAGGGTGCAGCCTGGAGGCACCTGGGTGTCCTGATGTTACCTGGGCTGGTGGAGCTCCATCTCCCGGGCACCTCCGAGGCTCCTTTTTGCACCTCCATCCCCATTCCAAACAGCTCCAACATTGCTTCGGTTTTTATAAAACCTTGGAAAAGCACAGACTGAACGTGAGGCCTGAGTGCCCCCATCCAGAGGGGCTGGTGGGGTCCCGAAATCCCAGACTGTCCCAACGCATTGGCTCTTGGGGGCACCCCCTACTTCTTCCAGGCTGGGCAGGAAACCTGCCCCCTCTGTCAGTCCCATACCCTGCATCTGGCACCAGTGCTGCGAGGGGAGGCTCATCCCTCCCTGGGACCCTGGCTGGTTCTGTGGGGACAGGAGCACATTCCTCACTCGGAGCTGGGCTGTGAGGGCGGGGATCAGGCCTGTCCAGAGCCCGGCTCAGCTGAGACATCCTGGGTGGGTTTTTGGCTGTGGAGGGATTTTTGCAGCAGTGCTGCCGTGGGTCCCTCGGAGCTCGGGTGCTTCCTCACCTCTCGCTTTGTCCTTGGCAGCGAAAGCGCCTCATTTCTCCCGCCTGGGTGACGTGGAGGTGAACGCGGGGCAGAACGCCACCTTCCAGTGTGTGGCCGCTGGCAAGGCCGCCGAGGCCGAGCGCTTCCTCATGCAGGTGAGGAGTGCTGGCGGTGGAACCACCGCAGCCAACCCCACGCACGGCTTTGCTGTGGGAGAAACCCTGCTGGACACGGCGGGAGAAGGGCGATCCCCCTGCTTTTAAGCAGACATCGTTTGGGGACACCCGTGGTGGCTGCGGAGGTGCCCCTGTGATGCCGTGTCTCTCCCCTGGGCAGAGGCAGAGCGGCGAGCTGGTCCCTGCCGCCTCGGTGAAGCACATCAGCCACCGGCGCTTCGTGGCCACGTTCCAGCTGGACGCGGTGTCCAGGGCGGAGCAGGACCTGTACCGCTGCGTCACCCAGTCCGCCCGCGGCGCCGGCGTCTCCAACTTCGCCGAGCTCATCGTCAAAGGTGGGTGAGCTGCCCTCGCCCGCCCTGGGTCGTGGATGCGCCGCTCCTGCTCCCTGTGTGCAGGGAAGGAGGGATGCCCGGGACACTGGGGTTGTGGTTTCTCGCTGTGGATGGGTTGCTACATGTGGACTGTGCAGCATAAAACCAGAAACTCCCTTTCCTGGTGGCCTTAGATCATTTATTTTTGATTGCGGTAGGTGGGAATTAATTAATTATGGTGAAACTGTGTGGCACCACGCTGGGCTGTGTGACTTATAAAGATAATTAAGGTTTGATCAGATGAAACCCTATTGCAGCTGTTAAAGCCTTACTGAAAGTGATGGAGGGCACAGGTACAGACTGAAGTTTGAGGACTGGACGGTGCCTTCCTGTTCTTGGGTGGCTCCCATGTTCTCTGGGTGGGGAATCTGAGTTTGATCTCTGCTCTGCAGCACAAATCCCAGCACAGTTTGGGTGGGAATGGACCTTAAAGCTCATCCAGTCCCACCGCCTGCCATGGCAGGGACACCTTCCAGTATCCCAGCTTGCTCAGAGCCCTCTCCAGCCTGGCCTTGGACACTTCCAGGGATCCAGGGGCAGCCACAGCTTCTCTGGGCACCCTGTGCCAGGGCCTCCCGACCCTCACAGGGAAGAATCTTTTCCTAATATCCAACCTAAACCCACTCTCTCAGTGTGAAGCCATTCCCCCTTGTCCTGTCGCTTCATGCTCTTGTAAAAACTCCCTCTCCATCTCTTTTGTAGCCCCTTTAGATACTGGAAGGCCACAATTAGGTCACCCCAAAGGTTCTCTTCTCCAGTCTGGATGTGGTGGGTTGGTGAGGGAAGAGACATTGGAAATGTGTCGAGATCAGCTTGTAAACAATAAAATAGAGCCGTGGTAGCTGGGGCGGTGCCAGCGCTGGCCTGGCCCTGGGGATGGCACAGCCCCTTCTGCGCTCTCTTCCAGAGCCCCCCACCCCCATCGCCCCCCCCCAGCTGCTCCGGGCCGGCTCCACCTACCTCATCATCCAGCTCAACACCAACTCCATCATCGGCGACGGCCCCATCGTGCGCAAGGAGATCGAGTACCGCATGACCTCGGGGCCCTGGTCGGAGGTCCACGCTGTCAACATGCAGACCTACAAGCTCTGGCACCTGGACCCCGACACGGAGTACGAGATCAGCGTCCTGCTGACCCGGCCCGGCGAGGGGGGCACCGGCAAACCGGGGCCGCCCCTCATCAGCCGCACCAAGTGCGCAGGTGGGTCCCGCGGGGCTGCCTTGGGAGAGCTCCCCTGGCACCCCGAGCCCTCCCCGCTTCCTGTGGTGAGGAGAGGAGTTAGCCCAAGGCACCCGTGTGTCTGTGTGTGTGTCTGTGTGTGTGTGCTGTTGGCAGAGGAGTCCCCTCGTTAACTTCTCCCATTCACGCCAATTGGAGCTGATTAAACTCCCTCTCACTGATGGCACTTGGTCTCTGTCATCTCGAGAGCCTGACTTGGCCTCGGTGACAGCACGGGTCTCCTGTGGCTCGGGCACCTTTCTGTTGTTATGTGGGGCTGCTCGTGGGGCTGATACCCGGCTTCACCTCCGCAGGGAAGGAGGAGCCCGTGGGGGCTGCTGTCCCTGCGAGGTTGGTGGCTGAGAGATGTCCCCAGTGATGTCCCCAGCCCTGTCTGCAGGGCAGCAGCATCCGGGGCTGGTCCCGGTTCTGCGGTCAGGGTTGCGCTCTGCACTCGTCCCTTTTGCCCCTATGCTGTCAAAGGGTTTTCCCTGATAAAACACATAAATCCATGCGATGTTTTGCTTCCTCGCTCACTTCTCCCCAACCCTCTTCCCCCTCAGAGCCCATGCGGGCCCCCAAAGGCCTGGCCTTCTCCGAGATCCAGTCCAGGCAGCTGACGCTGCAGTGGGAGCCGCTGGGCTACAACCTGACCCGCTGCCACACCTACACCGTGTCCCTGTGCTACCGATACTTCGTGGGCAGCGGCCACAACCAGACCTTCCAGGAGTGCGTGAAGATGGAGCGCAACGCCAACCGCTACACCATCAAAAACCTGCTGCCCTACAAGAACATCCACGTCAAGCTCATCCTCGCCAACCCTGAGGGGCGCAAGGAGGGCAAGGAGGTGATATTCCAGACAGATGAGGATGGTGAGTCTGCTCGGGGAGGTGCATCATCCCCAAAATTGGAACTCCCTAGCTGGTGAGCCGCTGGGGTGTTTCCTGTGCTGTGGGGTGCATCCCCGGCTCTTGGCCCGTGGGCGTGAGGGGAATATCTCCGGAGCCAAGGGGGAGGCGAAAAGGATCTTGCAGCCCCAGAGCTGTGCAGGAGGAGGTGAGGGAAAGGGGCGGTGATGGTGTTTGGGGAAGGGAGATGCCTGGGGGGGCTTAGGGGTTGAGTTGTCACTGTGGACACACTGCCCTCACCCTTGGAGTAGAGCTTTACCCATGGCTGGTCCCATGGAGGTCTGAGAGTTGGCTCATACCCAGCTCCTCTCAGCACGAGTCATCCTCGCTCACCCGTTATTGGGAACCACGGCCTGGCAGCCATAATAACTGCAATTAAAGCAATTAATGCTTTGCGCTCAGGTAACATCTTCTATAACATCTGCTGCTGCATTTCTGGGAAGGTGCTGCTCACCAGGGCAGGTGCAGCTTGTCTTGGCTTCCCTGGTGCTCTGCCCTGGTGGAGTTTGCTCTCAGGTGGGTTCGGGTTTGTGCAGAGAGCTCTGCAGTGGTAAGGCCCCGGTTTTTGGCAGCAGCTTTGCTCCTGTTTTCCCCCTGTTCTGGCTGTGCCCTGTGCTGGGTTCCCTGTCACCTGAGCGGGAGTACATCCTCGCTGGAGGCTCCAGGACTTCTTGGTTTTGGAATCTCTTGCTCTGGCCCAGCCCTTCCTTGAGGATCTGCTCAGGCTGAGGCTGCTGGAGGGGTCTCCCGGGTCCAGCCTCACCTGCCCCTCACCCTGGCTGCAGCTCTCCATCAGCAGTGCCTGGGTCACTCTGGCTCTGGAGGTCCAGCGGATGTGGCAGGAGCTGCAGGGCAGAGCTGGCTCCGTGTGTCCAGTGCCACCATCAGTGACAGGCCACGTCCAGGGCTGGCCTGTCCTACTACTGAGTGCTGGGGGCTGAGTGTGGCTGGAGCATCCCCGGCTCTCACAGAGTCATCTGTTAAGCAAGAGCAGAATTAATCTCCAAAGCACTTTTTAGCAACAAGAAGCAGCAATTAAAGTGGAGGAACTGATAATTGTGAAGGACTGAGCTGGCTCCAGAACCCCGGAGGACCCTGAGGAGAGGCCTGCCCTGGAATTCCCCTGCACAGGACTCGCCGTTGTGTGTGTGATGCTCACCCCTCTTTCCCAGGCTGGGAAGCAAAACCTGAAGAGCTGGAGTGGAGCTGGGAGTGTCTCCAGGTCCTTTTTCACCTTCAAAGCCTAAATCCAGCACCTTCCTCTGCACCCCAGCACTTGGCATATCCCCAGCCCTGAGCCTGCCCTGGCGGGCACCCAGCTCCACGTTGCCAGTGGTTTATTTTCCAGCTGTAATTGCTCCAGTTGTTCTCACTGGGCTGTGACTGCTCCAGCTGTTTGCTCATGGAATATTAATACAGGAGCTCCAGATGTCTTTTTGCTGTACTCTAATCACTCCAGCTGTTTTTCCCTGTGCCTCAATTAGCTGGGGCTGGTGGCTTCCCCTTTGGATTGAACTTGAGGCTGTGAATACTTTCAGTCTCATGGAGATGGATCTACGGATAGCCTCATGGATATATGGCAGATACTCCTCACCTATCTGGCCCAGCATCTCCCTGCCTGCCTGGGAAGATGATGAGGATTTGAGCTCCTAGAACTGGGGATGAGCAGCTGCCTGTGCAAGTAAACCAAGGTGCCGAAGGCTCATTAAGGATAGGACCCTTAATTGTGGTTCATTGTGGCACAAGGGCAGTTTTGGAAGCAGCATCCTCTGGGGCTGCTCCTGCTGGGCTGCAAAGATGCACTTCCCCATCCCGAGTGGGAAACCCTGGTTTTGGGCTGGAAAATCCAAGTAACTGGGCCAAACCAAGGCTGTTGTTCACAGCATCCCTCTTGGACCCCGGGCAAAGCAGTCCTGGACGTGTGGGCGCTGTGGGAAGTGTCCTGCATCCATGGGTTGTCCAGCTGGTGTTCCGGTGCCCCCTATGGATCCGGGTGACCCACAGCTGGAGACTGTTCTGAGTGTGCACGAGACGATGGAGCTCAGTCCCAGGGACCTGTGGAAGCATCCCTGCAGCGGGCTGGTGCTGCGGGGGGCCCGTGCTCCCCGTGCAGGCAGCGTGCGTGCGATGCCAGCCCGGATAAATACATGTAATTCCATAAATAAATACGTGTGTGCAAGCATGGACAGCAGAGGGGTGTGTGCCCACCTGGGAGCTGTTGTGGGCATCCTCTGCCTCTCTCAGCCTGGCATAGGAGCACGACACCTGTACTTAGGTACATGAATATATGGGCTTTATATATTATAATACTTAGATAATACATGTATTATCCTATGGACAATAACGATGATACAACATATAATAACAGAAAATAAGATGCAATTGTCTGTATAATGCAGGCTATATATAATAATAGAAAATAGCATATAATTATGTATAGTGTAGGTTCTGTATATTAAAAACCCAATCTCTGTAGGTGCACGCTTTCCTGCCCTACAGGTTTCCGTAACTCTCCCCGAATTTAATAAGCGCCTGTGTACTCGTGTAGGACGCGGTGCCTCTGATTAAATTAACTTGTAAATCAGGTGGAAACGGCGCGTTTGCACGGTGGGAAGCGCGGGAGGTGATCCCTCTCTCCCGGCCCCGTAATTACACCTGAACAAAAGCTGCAGAAAAAGCCAGGCAGAGGGAAGAGCTGCTGTCCCCCTGCAAGGTTTGGGAGCGGGGGATGCTTCCGGTGCCTTCCCGAGCCATCGCCTCCCCTCGCTGACCGCCTCGGGTGGAGAAATCCATCATAAAGGAGCGGATATTGATCCCGGCGCCGCTGATCGCCGTCAGTGATTACAGTTATTACTGTGCTGGTGTTAATTAGAGGGGAGGCCGGGGCACGCCGAGCCCGTCTGCACGTGAGGGTGTTGCTGCTCGCTGGCAGTGTCTCCACAGGACGCTGATGGCTCCAGGGGAATTTGGGTTGTGGGGGAAAAGGGAATTCGTTTCTTTTCCTCGCGCTGGAAAGCTCGGGCCCGCTGTGCTGCTGCCGGTGCCTGGGCTGAGGTGCTGGAAGTGGGACCTGTGGGGTTTGTGCTGGTGTGGGGACCTCCCCCTCCCATGGCAAAGTGTCACCAGCGGGTCCGGGAGCATCGGTGCCTCGGGCGTGTCCCCGGGGAGCCACCAGCCCCGTCCGGTGGCAGTGCTGGAGGTGGGCGGCACGGCAAAGGGAGGGCGGTGGCTCGGGCACAGCTGCCACAGCCGCCCAGACGGGTTTCCTGCAGGATTTCTCCTTCCACACTGGTTTCCTGCTGCATCCAAGCGCATCCCCTTTCCCTCCCCAGTGCCTGGCGGCATCGCCTCCGAGTCCCTCACCTTCACCCCGCTGGAGGACATGATATTCCTGAAATGGGAGGAGCCGGTGGAACCCAACGGCCTCATCACGCAGTACGAGGTAGGTCCTGGCCAGAGCGGCACCCGGGGGACACGGGGGAGCCCCCTGAGGGGCGTTGGAGGGGTCTGGGACAACCTCTGCTCTCGGCCACGGGGATTAGGGGCGGCTGCTGCTGCCCCCGAGCCCTTTGGCTTTTCCTCTGCTTTTGTTTCACCTCAGAAAGTCCCCGGCTGCCTCCAGGCTGCCCCATGACCGTCCTCTCCTCTGAATTCATCGTTTTAACCCCTTCTTCACGCGAATCGGGGCTCTGTCCCCTCTCCCCCGGCCGCGGGTGACGCTGTGCCCTGTCCCTGCAGATCAGCTACCAGAGCATCGAGTCCTCGGACCCTGCGGTGAACGTGCCGGGCCCGCGGCGCACGGTGTCCAAGCTGCGCAACGAGACCTACCACGTGTTCTCCAACCTGCACCCCGGCACCACGTACCTGTTCTCCGTGCGGGCCCGCACCGGCAAGGGCTTCGGCCAGACGGCGCTCACCGAGATCACCACCAACATCTCCGGTGGGTCCCCCTGTCCCTTCCTGCTGCTGGGGCTGCTCCTCGGCTCAGGTGTCCTATGGAGCCTCCGGCTCAGTCCCGTGGCTGGGAGGGTTCTGGTGGCTGGATGCTGCTGTAGAAGGATGCTCTTGGTGGTGGCAGCGGGGCTGTGAGCCCCCGGGCAGTCCCCAGACTGGTCAGTCCCTGTCCGGGGAGTCCGGCCAGCCCAGTGCCGGTGGCTGGTGCTGTCTGAGCTCTCAGTGTACGAGCGAGGGATTAACTGGGCTTCGTTAATGAGCCGTGCAGCACTCGGGGCTCTTTGCTCGTGTCCCAGCATCGTGTTAACTGCAGCAGCTGGGCTGGGCTGAGCGTGAACGGGGGCAGCGAAACACAGCGGCTCCGGCTGGACCCCAGCGACTGCCAGCGATGGATTGGGGACCACAGGGCTGTGCCAGGCGTGCGGGGGGTCCCCCACCTCGGTCTGGGGGTGCTGCTGGCCCGGCTCAGGTGCGTTTCTGCCCCGGGGCGGGGGAAGCTCACACTGTGCCAGTGATTCTGACTGGTGCCATCCACGGGCACGTCTCAGGCTGGAGCATTCGGGTCCTGCCGAGGTTGGATCCCGCTCTCGTTTCCTCCCCTCTGCCAGACTGGCGTTGGTAACCCCTCCTTGTGCACACCAGGGGTCCTGTCCCAGGTCTCACTTTTGTTCAAGACCTGGAGGAGTTTCCTTTATTTGCAGTAATTTGTATTACGCCAGTGGGTGATACCTTGCCCCGGGCTAAGCTGCTCGTGCCTCAGTTTCCCCCCTGAGCCGGGGGAGCCCCGGGACTCACCCCCGCTCCCGTTGCAGCTCCCACCTTCGACTACGGGGACATGCCGTCGCCGCTGAGCGAGTCAGAGAGCACCATCACGGTGCTGCTGCGGCCGGCGCAGGGCAGAGGGGCTCCCATCAGGTAGGTCGGGGCTGCAGGAGGGTGAGACCCCGAAACGGGGTGGGCACAGCGGGGTCCGAGGGAGGGCAGGACCGTTCTTCCCAAAGCTGACCCGTGCCTGGCCCTCGGCAGCACCTACCAGGTGATTGTGGAGGAGGAGCGGCCGAAGAAGCTGAAGCGGGAGCTGGGGGGGCAGGAGTGCTTCCCGGTGCCACTCACCTTCGACGACGCCATGTCCCGCGGCTCCGTGCACTACTTCGGGGCCGAGCTGCCCGCCAGCAGCCTCACCGAGGCCAAGCCCTTCACCGTGGGGGACAACCAGACCTACAGCGGCTACTGGAACCCGCCCCTGGAGCCCAAGAAGGCCTATCTCATCTACTTCCAGGCCATGAGCAACCTCAAAGGGGTGAGTAGCCCTGGCACCCTGCTCCAGCCGGGGGTTGGACCAGGTAAAGGCAGGCTGGGGTGTAAGGGTTGGTAAAGATGGGACTACTTTTAGATCTCTCTGCCTTGGGCCACCCCCTGGGTTCACCCCTGTGTCCTGCCAGGGGGCAGTTGGTCCAGGCCGCCCTTTTGGCACATTGAGATCGTGGATGGGTGTCCTGCTCCAGCACCCCTGGGTGGTGCCTGTCCCCATCCCGGTGCCGATGCTGGGGGTGGAGCAGCCCAATTTCCCCCACCCACGGCAGAACCAGCCAGGACCCCAACAAGCACCAGTGCAGGGGAGACCCCATTTCCTGGGGCTCTCCTGGGCTGGAGAAGGACCCTTCGGGCAGCCAGAGCTGTGTGTCACAGCGGGGACCCAGTGCTGCAGCACGGCCAGTCCCAGCTCCAGGGAGCTCCTGGGAGCTCCTGGCTGCCCTTCCCTCCCTGCTGCTGCCGGTTCCCTCTGCAGAGCTGCACCCCTGTATCCCCTGCGCTGATTCCTCCAAGGCAGGACCCCCGGGACCCTGTGGGGACCCTTCTCGGCATCGCCGGCTCCGGCAGCTCCTGTCCCACCCGCGGGAGCATCCTCATCCTGCACAGCTCGGCCCTGCTGGAAGGGTGCCAGTTACTGAGTCCTCTCCTCTGCTCCGGGGTCGTTCACACCTCGGGAGGGACCAGGAGGATCCCGGCTCTGGCTCGCTCGGCACTGCTGGATAATAACTGGTGGCTGATGCTGTGTTACGGTGTTCCTGCTGGGAGGCAATGGATTTGTCCCAGCTGCTGTCAAATGCTGGAAAAACGCTGGATCGTAGCTGGGGTTTTTCATGGTTTTTGTGCCAGATGAAGCAGGAGAAGGAAAAGCTGGAGACCCTGGGGAGAGCAGTGCTGGAGCTGGCCCTGCCCTGGGCGTGTGGCATGGGCAAGTCTTGGGCCAGGGGTGAATGGAGCAGTGTTGGTGCCTGGTGTCCTGAGAGGTTGGAGGATGCTTGGAGAAGGCAATCCTGCCAAAATGGTGCTTCTTGTTTTGCAACAGAAGTTGGATGCATGGAAAGTGGAATATTTTAGCTGAACCCATCCCTAAACTGCAAGTGTTAAAGCTGTTGGAGACTTGAGCTGGAACCTCGTGGCAACCTCAGCAGGTGCAGAGCACCAGGACTGGGACTTGAAACTTTGACTGCTGGAAGAAAAGCCCCATGAAGCTCTGGATGACAACCTGGGAATGTTTTAGCTGTAGCTGGTGGCACATCGGTGACATGTGGCTTGGCTGCGTCTGCTGGGTCCTCCCACGCTCCTGAGCTTTGCCATCCCCTCTGTGCCAGGAGCAGCGGCTTCAGCTAAACCTGGGAGTGCTGGGGACAGATCATTCCGCAGCATCTCTTGGGATGTGGGTCCCCAGGAGCTCCGTGGGTGCTGCAGCACAAATCCCCCACAGACTCCCTCGGTTTGGGGGCCGAAGCACTCAAGGACCAGCCCCGTGCCCACCCAGCGTCGCCCGGGGCGGGAGTGGGGAGCGGAGCCGGGGGATGCTCACCCAGCACTGACCCCCCCTTTTTACCTCTGTAGGAAACTCGGCTGAACTGTGTCCGGATCGCTCGCAAAGGTGAGCCCTCCCTTTCCCCCGACCCCACCGCGGCTGCTCCGGGGTTCGGGCTGTGCTGGCGGGTCGGGACCAGTGCTGGTGGTGGTTGGGCTGCATGTGATGGGTTATTCCAGCCCCATCTCACAATCCTTTGTTTCCCACTCTCTTTGTGCCTGGGGTTTTCCCTTGGTTGAATTTTCCTTCTTAATGCTGTTACCGTGGTGGGGGTGGCAGGCTGGGGTAGTGGTGCTGGATGCTGAATCCAGGGATGGGTGATCTTAGGTGGGATGTGATGAAAAGGGCACGAAGGGATTGTCTCACCCCACTGGGACTGAGAGAGGGACTTGTCCACGGTCGTAGTGTGGCACTGCAGAGCCCTGTAGCATCTGGTGGAATAACGTGTGTTCATGGAGCAACGAGCATCCCAGGGGATGAACCCCAGGGTTTCCATGTCTGATGTTGCCAACCCCTCTGGAGCTGAGTGCTGACCCCTCCTGCCTGTCCTTGTCTCCTGGCAGCTGCCTGCAAAGAGAGCAAGCGTCCCCTGGAGGTGTCCCAGCACTCGGAGGAGATGGGCCTGATCCTGGGGATCTGTGCCGGGGGGCTCATCGTGCTGATCATTCTGCTGGGAGCCATCATCGTCGCCATTCGGAAAGGGTGAGGAGACTGGTGCCTCCTCTGCCCCTCCCTGCCAGCTCAGCCCTTCTCCACCACCCCAGCACTAACTGGGGGTTACTGGTGGGGATTCTGCTGCGCTGGGCAGGCCCCAGGTGCTCCCTCGAGCTGTGTCTCCGTGTGCCTTTGCACCCCATTGGACACAGACCCCGCGCTCTGCGACACCAGGCACGGCTGGGGACACTGGGGACCGAGCAGCAAAGTCCTGGGGATGTCCCTTCCCCCTCTGCAGCTTTGTTCCGCTGTCTCTCTCCCCCATATTTTTTGGTCTTTTGCCTCTTTTCCTGCTGCTTCTTGGCTTTGTGCTGCTCTGGTGATCCTGCATGGATGGAAAAGCTTCTGGCCGTGCCCGAGCCCTGCGCCGGTGCTGAGCCAGGCTGTCCCCATCCCACCGGCTCTCCCCTGCCAACAGCAGCCAGGGGACCCCAGGCTGTGCAGCCCTGCACCCCCAGCCCAAAATGACAAAAATCAGCTTAACCTGTTGCCTCTGGGCTTCCCCGTTGGCCAGGCCAGCATGAGCACATCCAGCATGGATGTGGCCGTGGCCATCGAGGTGGGCTTGCACTGGGGGAGCTCTGGGGTGGGAGGGAGGAGGGCGAGGGCTTTTGGGGACACTCATCCCCGGGAGCGCCGGGGATGCGGCCGCTGCTTTTCATGTGGATGCAACGCCCTGGAAAAGCGGCTGCTTCCGTGCAGGGCTTGAGGCAGCGCCGGGCCGGGGGGGCTCTCAGAGCTGGGATAAAGGGCAGCAATTAAACACGGGGCTTGGGAGCATGGAGCAAAGTACATGAACAGCCAGAGGGAGAGAAAAACAGCAGGGCACAGCCTCGGCCCCCGTAAATCTGCAAAGCTCTTTATGGCTCCTTGTGCTCTGGAAGGATCCTTGCAGATTTATGCTGCTGGAGGAGCGGGGCTGTAGCATCCCTGCACACTTTGGGGTGCAGGGCTGGCTCGGGACTCCATTGGATCCTCCCTGATGGAGCAAATGCCAGCAGTGCTGATGTGTTTTGGGGAGTGATGCTGTGGGTGGGAAGCTGTGTGTGGCTGCTGCATTCCCACTGCTGGTGCTGTGGGACAGGAGGAGGAGCAGCTCTGCTTTAGCATCCTGGGATGAACCTGTTGAAGGACAAATCAGAGTCACAAATGGGATCTGGTGCTGAGAACCCTGAATTTGGGGCTGTTGGGAGGCTGGGATGAGCTCATAAATCTTCTCCAGAGTGCTTTGCCATTGGAGAAACGCTGATGTGGTGGAATGGAAATGCAGCCTTGGAATATGTTTGTCTCTAGTAAATGGTGCACTGGGAATGTGACACCCTGACCCCATCTCCCCCTCTGGGCCCCTAACCAGCAGCCTGGGGGAGATCCCTATATTTTGGACATCTTTGGTGTTCACTCTTAAAAATGATGGAATAATGCCTTGGACAAGGGTGCTGTGGGCACCCCCCACAGGTGTGATCACCCTGAGAGCCGGTGCTGGTGCTCTCCTGCTGGGATGCCGGCTCCTGCCTGGAGTAAATAACCTGTGAGTGCCAAAGGGGAGCTGGATTCTTTCATGGTGCATTGACTTTTCTGGCAGCTGACTTGCCCCGTAACCTCCCTTCCCTGTGCTGGAGAAAAGCTGCTTATGCAATTTCTGCTGTTCTCTTTGTTTGCACGCTTGCCAGGAGGAACTACTATTCCTACTCCTATTACCCGTAAGTAATTGTCATTCTCCTCCTGCTTTACCCTCCTCCCGGCCGCCCCCCTCACCCCGCTGCTCCAACAAGTCCTTTTCTCTGCCAAGTGCATTTTAAGGGTCTCTTTGGATCAGGGAAAATAATGCTGCCGAGCTTGTTAGAGACTGAAGGCAGCATAAAGGGGAAGGGTCAGCGACTCTTGAGTTGAATTCCGGATTTTAGCGGTGCCTTGCAGTGTTCCAGCCCCACCACGATGCCAGCACAGGCTCAGATCTCCCGTTCATCCCTCTGGTTTAATCGCTGCTCTGGCTTCAGGGCCTGATGCTGCCTCTCAAAAACATTCAGGTTTCTTTGCCAAAATGACTTGGATTTGGGGTGTGAGGTTCTGTCCCAGTGAGAACTCCTGCGATTTCCCAGCACCTTCGATAGGTGCCTAAAAGGACCCTGCATGGGGGGAAGAGCCTCCGCAGTGGGTGCTGAGCACAGGTGCAGTCAGGGGCTCCAGCCCATCCCTTGGGATGGATTTGGCCCCTGACACGGCTTTAAAAATCACAGAATGGTTTGGGTTGGAAGGGACCTTAAAGCTCATCTCATTCCAACCCCTGCCATGGGCAGGGACACCTTTCCCTAGACCAGGGGGTTGTGCCTGGAGAAACGGGGCTGGGAAGGGCTGGGACAGGTCCATGTGATGGGAGATGGCTGGAGAGAGCCTTTGATTGCACAGGGAGCACTCCTGGCTGTCCAAGGGCAGGGGACAGGAGGGGACATTGAGGTTGAGCAGCCGGAGTTGCTGTGGCCAGCGAGGGGTGCTGCGCGTGGGGCTGCGACCGGCTTGGGACAGCGGAGCACCAGAGCGTGATGACCGCCCTGCTGGCAGGATTCCACCCTGCTCCCTGGAATAATCCAAGCCCGGGAGCTTTCAGGGGATCTTGGAGCACCTGATGGTGAGCCCTGCTCACTTGTGCTCCTCCCCCCTGCAGGAAACCCGTGAACATGACCAAAGCCACCATAAACTACCGGCACGAGAAGACGCACATGATGAGCGCCGTCGACAGGAGCTTCACCGACCAGAGCACCCTGCAGGAGGACGAGCGCCTGGGGCTGTCCTTCATGGACACGCACAGCTACGGAAACAGAGGTGAGGCTGGGAGCCCGGCATCCCCCTGCTCCCCTCCAGCCATAGCAAGGATGCCCAGTAAGCCCGAAATACCACAGAAACAGCCTGACAGAGCTCTGGGAGTGCTTGGACGACGCTCTCAGGCACAGGGTGGGATTGTTGGGGTGTCTGTGCAGGGCCAGGAGTTGGACTGGATGATCCCCGTGGGTCCCTTCCAGCTCAGGATATTCTGTGATTCTATGAATGTTGAAGGCTTGGTGTTACATCTGTTTTAGACCAGTGTGTTTGGCATAGCAGGCTCTTCCCTGCCCTGTGTAAATCTCCAGGGGCAGGGATCTCATCGGTGCTGGAGCTTTTGCCACCATCCAGGCTGTGCCAAGGGAAAGCTCTTGTAGGGAGCTGGGTCTCTATCTTCTCGTGGAGATCCAAGCTTGGGCTGGGCAGGTTGAGGCCATTTGTGGCTCAGGATCTGGCTGCAGGCCCCCTGGAACTGGGTGAGTCCCAGCTCTTGGCTTACGCTGAGGGTGGAAGCTTCCCCCAGCCTTCCCCACGCAGCCTGGGTGTTGAAGGGTTAACAAGCCCCCGCGCTCACATCAGAGGGAGACTGATAACTTCACACCCACCGGAGGATGTGTCTCCACGCTGATTTAGTTGTGAAATAACTCGCTGGATGCCCCAGTTTCAGCCATATGCTAATAACATCTGTTACAGTAACTGCGAGATGCTGCCTGCGCGCGGCTCGTCCGCGCCGGCTGCGCGATCCACGCGCCTCCCGCCACTGTCTCATGGATCGTGGAAGCCCAGAGGGCAAGCTTTTCCTCCTCTTAATACACAGAGCTAGGTTAGGTGTATTTTTTTCTTTGGTCGCTGTCCTCGAAACTCTCAGAGGCTGCTGGGGCTGAGCTGGGCTGAGCTGGGGCTGCCTACTCTGGCTGGGAGAGTCCCCACTGCCTGTAAACAACCTTAATTAACGAAGGGACATGAATGATTTGGTGACTGGTTGGTGGCTGTTCCCCCCCCCCGCCCCGTGCTTCAGTTCTGTGCATTTAAAAGAAATTCACTGATCCTCCTGGCAACCCAAGAGGTTCCTCAGTGTGTGGCTGTGGCAGCACCTTGCAAATGCCAGCAATTAATTAATTTCTCATTAATCCCAGTGGCTGATGAGCCTGTTGGTCAGGTCATGGGGTGCGGAGGGACCCTCCTGTGTTGTCCTGTTGGTTCCCACTGCCAGAGGGCAGGGATAGATGGGATATGGGGAAGGAATTGTTCCCTGGGAGGGTGGGAGGCCCTGGCACAGGGTGTCCAGAGCAGCTGTGGCTGCCCCTGGATCCCTGGCAGTGTCCAAGGCCAGGCTGGACATTGGGGCTTGGAGCAGCCTGGGACAGTGGGAGGTGTCCCTGCCATGGCAGGGGTGGAACAGGATGGGCTTTCAGGCCCTTTCCCACCCAAACCATCCCACGGTCCCTGCCCATCTCCCGGGAGCAGTGCAGAGCATGAGGATTTGTGCAAACCCAGATTTTGGGATCTGGTGTGGGAACTTTCCCTGGCAAACACAGGCGAGGTCTCAGCCTGGCTCTGCTGGTACTGACACAGCAAAGGCAGAAACCAGGTAAATCCTGCACAGACTCCCCATCAAACAGCAGCAAGCTCCGTGTGTGGAATCCAGAGCTGGTCTCTAGCAGGGAGGAAAACCAACTGTTAAGCTGTGCTGGAGACCTTGGCAAGGTGATTTTTCAGCTCAGGATCTTGTGTGAATATCTGGGCACGCAGCTCTTGCTTGTCTGCACGGGAGCTCATTGTTCCAGCCGATGGGAAATGAGGTTATTGCCCCCTTACGGCGTTGCCCACTGATTTCTGATGGATCTGCTGGACTCCTAAAAGGCTGTGCTGGGCATTTTTCGCTCTGTGGTGCAGAGAGCACGAGGGGGTGGGTGGGGATTGGGGGCTGGAGCCCTGGTGGTCCCCAGAGAGCGGCTGCAGCTCCAGCATCTCCAGGGGCTGTTTCCCTCAGCCCTCCATGAGGGTGAGGAGGTGATAGGGATGCAGCCCAAGCTTTTGCTGCCCTGATGGCCTCTGGTTGTTCCTCTGGTGCAGGTGACCAGCGCAGCAGTGTGGTCAATGAGTCCAGCAGCCTCCTGGGGGGCTCCCCCCGGCGCCAGTGCGGCCGCAAGGGCTCCCCGTACCACACGGGGCAGCTGCACCCGGCCGTGCGCGTGGCCGACCTCCTGCAGCACATCAACCAGATGAAGACGGCGGAGGGCTACGGCTTCAAGCAGGAGTATGAGGTGGGGACAGCTTGTGCCAGGGTCTCAGGGGAGTGGGAGGTGGGATGGATGGGGGGACACGGATGGGATCCGTGTGCAAGGAGGGGATGTTCCAGGTCTGGAGCTCTGGGTGGGAGCTGGAGCTCACAGCTTTGGGCTGGCACTGTCAGCGTGAGGGGTGTCCCTGGGTCTGGATCCAGTGGCTGGTGCTGGCAGCTCTGGGTTATTTGTCAGCTTGAGCAGGTCCCTGGGATGAGCCAAACCAGCCCTGCCAGCCCTGTCCGCAGTGCATCATCCCAGCTCTCCTGCGAGGGCCAGGGCTGCTCCTTCCGTTCCCCGTCCCTGTCCCTGTCCCTGGGCATCACCACGTCACCTTCTGCTCTCCAGCACACTTGGCCTGTGGTAAGCATGGCCGTAGCCTAAGGACAGGCAAATCCTCTGCAGTCTGGCAGCTCCAAGACCATGAAGACCCTCGGGAGGGTGATGCCAGGGGAGGGATTTCCATCCCAAGAGTTGCTGGCTGCATCGTGTCCATCCCAGCTGGCCAGGTCGGAGCACTCGTAACAGAGCAGGGTATTTCACAAGCCTCTGCCTCAGCACAGCCAGCGGGGTCATTTCCTGGCTCCTTGGTGTCCCACAGGTCTGGAGACTGAAATTTCCCAGTGAAATGACTGTTTAATGCTTGGCTGTTTCAGGAACTAGAGCTCTTCCTCCCTTTCACGCGTTGGACAAAGCAGGGCTTGCGATAATCATTAGTGCTCCTTGAAAAGCTGCCGTGTGTTCTTGGAACTAGTCATTTGAAAGCACTCAGATACTATGGGAGGGAGAAAACATGTAATTTCCTTCCACTTTCCCCCTCTTACGCCAGTCTATGAATGTCACTCTTATTACACACAAACCTGTTCTGTGCTAGGGAGGAAAAGGGGCTGGGGAGGTTTAGGAAAAAAACCACAACCGACTCTGGAGAAAAAAACCCAGGCAGTCTGTAGTTTGCTGGAAAATGGAGCATTTTGTGGACGCAACAGGAGTGTGTAGCTGGCAGTGTGCTGGGGAGGTGGAGCTGGGGCTGCAGGAAACAGGTGTTGGGGTGGAGGGACCACCCTGTCTGCCCTGCTCCCCAGGGAGCTTTTGGGGTTGGGGGGACCCCACAGTCCTGCCCTCGGCTCGGGATGTCCATCCTTTCCTTGCAGAGTTTCTTTGAAGGCTGGGATGCTTCGAAGAAAAAGGACAAGACCAAGGGGAGGCAGGATCACATGTCCACATGTGAGTGCCTTTAGCAAAGGCTTAAACCCCAAAAAAGCTTCAGAAACCCGAGTTCTGCAGGTTCCTGGGGCAGAGTGATGGCCCAGGGTGCCCTGGTGGGTGACCAGCCCTGGCACTGATGGTCCCTTGTCCCCTTGCCCCAGATGACCGTCACCGCGTGAAGCTGCACCCGCTGCTGGGTGACCCCAACTCCGACTACATTAACGCCAACTACATCGACGTAAGTGGGGACAGGGCCCGTGTCCTTGGGGCCTGGGCTGGAGCAGGAGCTTCCTGTGGGTCCTGTGGACTCTCAGGGTCTGACCGGCAGCATTTGGAGGAGTTTGGACAGCCCAGGGTGGGCTGGTCAGTGCATCCATGGAACACATCGTGAAGGACCTGCCTGATTTATTTGTGTTCATCAGCAGTTCCTGCTCATTGCATCTCTCCCTGCTCTGCTCTGCTCTGCTCTGTCCCTCCTTTCTCATTCCCTCTCTGCTTTTCCATCCCTCACCTGCTCATGTGGCCGTGGATCTCCCTCTCCCTGGGTGGAGGATGCAGAGGTTGAGAGGACCACGGGCCCATCTGGGGCTCACACCGGGGTACCCCTGGATCCTGCTGGTGTGTGTGAGCCTGGCGATGTCCCCTGTCACCTCCAGCGACGCTGACACCAGGGCAGGTGCAGGAAGGCTCCAGCATCTCCGGGAAGCAGCAGCAAATCCCACTCTTCCCTCCTGCCCAGAGGGTGTTTGTCAGTGGTGGCCTGATCCCAGTGCCCGAGCAGCGTCCCTCTGCCTGTCCCTGTCCCCTGTGTCCTTTCTGCCCCGTCTCTCCCTGGCCCGCTCCGGGGCCGTGTTCTAACCCCTCTCTGCTCTGTGCCTCACTAATGTCTCTGTCTGATCTTTTTCTCTCAAACCTGTGTCCCAACGGGATCGTTAAGATTCGGATTAACCGAGAAGTAAGTAACTGTTCCCCCCTCCTCCCTTCTCTGCTCCCACCTCCTGCCAGGCCTCGCCCTGGGCAGTGTGGCCTGAATACCATCAGGGAGAGGCAGGCTGGGAAAACGTGACCATAAACCTGGGAATGGTCCAGGGAATGGGAAAGCAGGGCCCGTGTGCTCAGAGAAGGGGTTGAATTCGACCCACAGAAATCCCACAGGGGACGGAGAAGCCACTGTCACCTCCATGTGTGTGCTGGACCCATGGCTGGGGTGTGGGACACTGTTGACAGTCCCTCTGGCAGTGGCCTGGCTGGAGCGTGCTCTTGGGGCTGGCATGGCCTTGCTCAGGGTTGAGCAGCGGGGACGAAGGAGGGGAGCGGGGCTGTCTCTGCACCAGGGGGCTGCTCTGGGGTGGGGGGGTCAGCAATGGGGCTCTCCTGGCAGCAGGAGCTGCAGTGGGGCTCGTGGATCCCTCAGGGTGCTGGTGAAGGATTCTGGTGTAGACCAGGGGTGAGGGTTGGGCATTACCTGAGCCTCTTGTGGGATGCAGGAGATGCACCCTCCCAGGACAGGGTGCACTGAGTGTGGGGTGGCTGCTGAACCTCCTCCTCCTCCTGCAGTGGACCCGCAGGACCTGGCCCAGTGGCTGTGGGAAATTTCTGCCATTTGGGTGGCTGGGAAATGTGTGATGGGTCTGTTCCCCAGCTCCCGGGTGTCTCAGTGTCCCCCACCTTGGGGCTGATGTCTCTGCTTGCCTTGCAGGGCTACCACAGGTCCAACCACTTCATAGCCACACAAGGTGAGCCACGCCTTGCCCTCGCCGCTCCTGATGTAGCAGCCGGGTTTTGTTCCTGGTGGGGTTAAACCTTGCAGGAGCAGGAAAGGAAGGGAGGGGGCCAATGTGGAGCAGCTCCCACCCGCCCCTGCCTCCCCTTGGCACTGCACAGCCCTGGGGAAAGGGCTCTGAGGTGCTGTGGGGCTGTTTGTGCTGCACAGGCAGGAAGGGGGACCTGGTGGCATCGGGGCACTGCCAGGGCTGGGTTCTGCTGGTGGTGCCCATCCATCCGTGGGGGCTTCTCCTGTGTCCCACAGGGCCCAAGCAGGAGATGGTGTACGACTTCTGGCGCATGGTGTGGCAGGAGCACTGTTCCAGCATCGTGATGATCACCAAGCTGGTGGAGGTGGGCCGGGTAAGGATCCCGTCCCATCCCATCCCGTCCTGTCCCATCCCTCTGGGCTCCAGCTCTGCTGGAAGCTGCCTCCACAGAGCCAAATGCCATCCTGTCCTGTCCTTGCAGGTGAAATGCTCCAAATACTGGCCCGATGACTCCGAGATGTACGGGGACATCAAGATCACGCTGGTGGAGTCGGAGACGTTGGCTGAGTACGCTGTGCGCACCTTCGCCCTCGAGAGGGTACGGCCCTGCCCCTGTCCCTGCCCGACCCTGCCTCGGGAGAGACCCCCCCCTCGGGTGCCTCTCACCCTCCACAGCTTGGCGTTTACCAGTTCCCTGTTTATTTAGCCCAATATGGGGTCACCAGTAGCTCCTTCCTTTGCCTTTTCCCTGGCTCTGTGCCCTGTGCCGGCCGAGTGGCTCAGCCCCGTGCTGGTTTGGACAGTGAGTGTTTACTTTTCATGTGAGTGGGGTGGGGTGAAGGATGCTTCCCTCTCCTCTGGGCTGGAGGTGATGCAGCCATCCCTCTGCAGCCTGGGAGCTGGGGATGGAGCCAGTGCAATTTACTCTTGATCTACAGGAATGTCAGTTTCCTGTCTGGTGAGAGGGCAGGGAGACTGAGGCTGCTGCCACTTCCTTTTTCTCCTTGGTGGTTCTTAACCCTCTTGCAGCCAAGAGGAGGGAGCTGTGGGGCTGCCCAAGCGCTGTGTGGTCCATCTGCCTGGGTGCTGAGCTGGCAAAATCCTGGATTCCCGAGAAAATCAGGCGTTTGAGTGACCTTGCCCTCTCACCCTTCCCTTGCAGCGGGGTTACTCGGCCCGGCACGAGGTGAAGCAGTTCCACTTCATGTCGTGGCCCGAGCACGGTGTCCCCTACCACGCCACGGGGCTGCTGGCCTTCATCCGCAGGGTGAAGGCGTCCACGCCGCCGGACGCCGGCCCCATCGTCATCCACTGCAGGTACGGGCGGGGCTCGTGGAATGGGTCGGGGTGGAGGGACCTTAAAGCCCATCCCCAGGGCAGGGACACCTTCCCCTCGTCCAGATTCCTCCAGCCCCTGTCCAGCCTGGCCTTGGTGTCCCTCTGTGATGGCATCTGGCTGTGAAATGTCTCCGCTGGGCTGGTGGCAGCAGGGATGGGGGCTGTGGCTGGTCCAGGGGGACAGGCAGGGAGCAGCACCCTGTTGGGGCTGCCCCAGCCTGTTACTGGTGACACAGCTCTGTCCCCGTGGGCCGGGTGGAATGGCACCGGGCAGCTTGACCACTGCTGATGGTCAGGATGTGGGGTCTGGCTGAAGGGAGAGACAGGAGCTCCTGCAGGGCTTGGCCACGGGGGCACCGGAGCTGGGAGGACACCAGTGACACATCTGAGCAGCTTTGGTGGCTCTCTGTGCCCTGAGCAGGCATTCCCACATGACGGGCTAATGGCTCTTCCTCCACCGGGCAAACCAGGAGGAGCTGATGAGTAGGAGGGATTTTTTTATTTGATTTCTCCCTGTCAACTGCCTCATCAGCTTTCATTCACCAGCCAGTGTGATTAGTGCCCGTAGCCTGTAATCACTGATAATCACGACAAGTGATTCATCAGCCCCAGAAATTGGTTTTTCACTGGAAAAGACTCCGTAGGAAAGGAGCAGGGGGTGGTTCTGTTCCTGACACATCGTGGGGGGGGTCATGGCACAGCAGGTCTCTGACTCTGCCTCCAGCCATGCCAGGGCTTGGGATGTCTCCACTGCTGGGCTGGTTTGGGGCATCCTGCTGGGCTCAGCCTTACCCCGAGGGTGTCCCCTGGGGCATTCAGACCTGCTCATGCCAGGGGAACCTCCCTGCTCTCCCAGGGCTCAGAGCTGAGCCCTCCTTGGCGCTTTTGGGCTGGGATCCTGGAGGACTGTTGGCACTTGGATGGTTTAGTTGTTGGTTTTGTTGCAAAAAAACCACCAACAACTAAACCAACAACAAAAAAACATGTGTTCTGCTGTCTTAAATTAAAAATGAACTTTAGACTGTGGTGCCCACCCACAGCCTGACCATCGCACACCCCTGGGGCTGCAGCAGGGTTGTTTGGGCAGGGTTAAGGCTAAACCAGGCTCTGGAGGTGTGTGGGGTCCAGGCAGCCCTGCGGGGTTGCCCGGTGCAGGGTCCCTGTGTTGAGCCCTCGCCCACACAGACCTTGCTCGGTGCCCAGCAGCCTTTTGGGCCGTGTGTGGGTGCCAGCACAGACTGGGAGTGTGTTTGCTGTTTCCCCTCCATCCCCAGCGCTGGCACAGGGAGGACAGGCTGCTACATTGTCCTGGATGTGATGCTGGACATGGCCGAGTGCGAGGGCGTCGTGGACATCTACAACTGCGTGAAGACCCTCTGCTCGCGGAGGATCAACATGATCCAGACAGAGGTGAGCGGGTGTCGGGGGCACGCGGGGCTGCCGTCACCGGCCGGCTCTGGAGGCTCAGCCCCGTCCCCTCCGCTCCCCGCAGGAGCAGTACATCTTCATCCACGACGCCATCCTGGAGGCCTGTCTGTGCGGGGAGACCAGCATCCCCGCCAGCGAGTTCAAGCCCACCTACAAGGAGATGGTGAGGATAGAGCCGCAGAGCAACTCCTCGCAGCTGCGGGAGGAGTTCCAGGTGAGCGCCCCAAAGCCTCTGCAGCTCCCCCTCGTCCTCACCCTCCCGGTGCCGACCCCGGCTGGGGCCAGGCAGGGCTTTGAGGGGGAGCCGTGTACCCGCAGACCCTGAACTCGGTGACCCCACACCTGGACGTGGAGGAGTGCAGCATCGCGCTCCTGCCCCGCAACCGGGAGCGCAACCGCAGCATGGACGTCCTGCCGCCCGACCGATGCCTTCCCTTCCTCATCTCCGTGGATGGAGACAGCAACAACTACATCAACGCGGCCTTAACTGATGTGAGTGCTCCCTGCGGAGGGACGGGGCCGCTTCCCGTGGGCTCAGGCAACTCTGCATGGCAAAACTTGGCTCGGTTTGGATTTATGGCCTGGTTTTGCACACGGGCAGGAAGGCTCATGGCTGCTGTGTGCAGGGGGAGGAAGGGCTGGGACTGGGGTAACGGGGTCCTGCACCCCTTCTTTTGTGTAGCAGCGCCCTGCAAGAGCTTTCCTCCTGCTCTGACGAGCCAGGCACTGAGGGACTTCAGGATTTTGCAGTGAAACTGGAGCAGGGGAGGGAGAGGAAGCTCCTGGGGGAGTTGGTAGCATTGAGCCCCCCTGTGCTACCAGCTCCCTGTGATCCTCCTGATGCAACTGGGGGGGCTCTGAACTGCTCCCAAAGCCACTGTGCATCCCCCTGCTGCAGTCAGAAAGGACCCCGTGGTGACAGAGCTATCTCCTGGTGGCTGATGATCACACAGCAGAGAAGAGGGTGCTGCAGGCGCCGAGCCCACGCTGAGGGATGGGGTCATTCATCACCAACCCCACTTCCCTTCCCTTGAAATGCTTTGCATGGGCAGCACGGAGCCCCCACACCCCAGGCATCTTCCCCAGACTCTGCTGGTCACAGCTGAGCGCTGGCACCAGGCTGAGCCTTGTGTTTTCCATCCTGTGGCTGATTTATCCCATTGGATCTCTGTGCAGATCCCATCTCCCTGATTCCTGCTCCCACAGCAAAAGCAGTTTGTAAGGCAGACTGGGCTGCTGGTGGTGGGGAGTGGCTCTCGTAGCACTGCAGTGGGATGGGAGTTTTGTTTCCAGCTTGCTTGCTGTTTGCATATCCATTTTATCTTTATGCATCACTGAGCCTCCCTTAATCTCTGCTAAAGGGTCAGTGAATGAAATATTTTTTACAGACAGACAAAGCCCTTTGGATGAAATTCTTGCTGAAGGGATAAAACCCATTTCCCTCTTTGGGTAAAAAAAAAAAAAAGTCTCATTTTCTTTAAGTGCCAAAGTGGTTTGCTTGGTCAGTCTGTCCATCTGTCAGATCAGCTTGGCCTGTGCCACCCATCACCGGTGCTGGTGCCTGTGGAGCCGTGCCCTGCTGCACACCCTGCTGTCACTTGCACCTGTGCCAAAGGCGTGGGTGCCAAGGCAAGCCTGGGCAGCACCTGGTGAAATCTCTTTCCCCCTGCTGCTCTCATGCCCCTCCTCGAGGGTGGAAAGCTCTCGCCGAGCGCTGGGGTCTCGCTGCTGCCCATAGACAAGGCCAAGGGAATGGTTCAATAAAGGCATTTCTGTGAGCTCAGTCAGGGGGTTCTGCAGCAGGCAGAGGAGCCCCCATTAGCAGAGAGCTGTGCTGATTCTGTGTCTGAAGAGGCTTGAGCCAAACTGTGTCAATTTAAGTGAGCCTGATGCAGTGTTGAGCTCAGCTGGCCCTTGGCAAACCAGCAGCAGGATGACCAAGGGGGATGTATCTTGTTCAAAGCATGAACCAGAAATGCAGTAATTTCCTTCCCTCCCACTTCCTTCTTGCAGTCTCTAGGATCTTTCACTTGGGGTTTTCTTTCCTCCCCACAAAAAAAAACCTGAGCCCAGGTCAGTGGTTGTCTCTGCTGCTCTCGGTGCCTGGTGGTGGGGCACTGTGGGTGGGGTGTGATGCTGTGGATGATGCTTCCAGTCAGGGCCAGGGTGCTGAGCTGGGGTCTGGGGTCTTCTGGGAGCCACGGCTTCTGCTTGTTCTTGGCTCAAAGGTGACATCTTTTCCATAATTATTTATGCAAAATACCCTTTCCTGTGAGAGCAGAATGTGGGTGCTTTCAACCTGACCAAGGGCAGGGATCATTTGGATCTCCCCATCAGCAGGGCACGGAGGGACCGAGGCTGTGCCAGGGAGACCAGCTCTGCTCAGGCATGGAGGAGGGGGGTTTGGTCCCACTCATCCGGTCGCACTGGTTCTTCGGGGTGTGACAACAGTGGCTCTAGTGTCACCGCCATGTCCTTACTGGTGTTCATCTCCCCTCTCCACAGAGCTACACCAAGAGTGCTGCTTTCATCGTCACCCTGCACCCGCTGCAGAACACCACCACCGACTTCTGGCGGCTGGTGTACGACTATGGCTGCACCTCCATCGTCATGCTCAACCAGCTCAACCAGTCCAACTCTGCCTGGGTGAGTGCTGCTGCCCCGGGGACTGCGCCGGCCCCAAGGGTGGCTTTGTCCTGCCCCGTCCCTGTTGCCCTGACAGCACTGCGGCCCCTGCCTTGCTCACTCAGCAGCTTCTCCTCTGCAAGGGGATGCGGCTCTGTCTGCTGCACTCAGGATTTGTCCCCTGTAACCACAGGGCTGGCCAGTTGAAGCCAGAGAGGTGTTGAGCAACAGCCCAGCCTGGCTGCATGGAGTTGGTGTTGCACTGACATTGCGTTGGCATTGAGCTGGCGTTGGTGTTGTGGTGGCATTGACATTGCCTTGGTGTTGGCGTAAGAGTTGGTGTTGGCGGTGTAGTGGTGTTACTGTTGCATTGGTGTTGGCATTGTGCTGGTGTTGGCGTTCCATTGGTGCTGACACTGCAATAGTGTTGCATTGGCATTGTGTTGGTGTTGACATTGCCTTGGCGTTGTGTTGGCATTGGCTTTGAGTTGGTGTTCCATTGGTGTTGACATTCCATTGGTGTTGGCTTTGAGTTGGCATTGGTGTTCCACTGGCATTGGCGTTCCATTGGCATTGGCATTCCGTTGGCGTTCCGTTGGCATTCCATTGGCATTGGCATTCCATTGGTGTTCCATTGGCTTTGAATTGGTGTTTGCTTTGAGTTGGCATTGGTGTTTCGTTGGCGTGGCATTGGCGTTTCATTGGCAGTCCATTGGCGTTTCGTTGGCGGTCCATTGGCGTTCAGTTGGCGTTCCATTGGCATTGGCATTCCATTGGCGTTCCATTGCTGTTGGCGTTCCGTTGGTGTTCCATTGGCGTTGGCGTTCCACTGGCGTTGGCGTTCTGTTGGCATTGTCATTGCTCCAACAGGTCCATGTCCCCTGAGCTGGAGGAGCTCTGCAGGTGGGGTCTCACCTGAGCAGGGCAGAGGGACAGGATCCCTTCCCTTCCCTTCCCTTCCCTCTGCCATTTTCCTCGTTGCTCAGCCCTGCCCCTCTCCTCTTCAGGGGTGTCTGGTTACAGTATTTAGCTGGATCCTAAATGTTTACTGGTGTAAGACCAACAGGTAATAAATCAACCTTTCCAGCAGGCAGCTCCGAAAGGTGACTTTGAGGGTACAGCCCTCACTTGAACTACACCTTGCCAAGGGAAGTTTTAATACCCAAATTATAGTTCTGAGTCTGCAAGGCTCAGAGATCTCGGAGATTTATAGCCCCTATTAATAACCAATTATTCCTCAGACACGTTTGCCGTGCGGTTGGGCCCAGGCCGTGGCTGACCTCCGTTGCTAAATGCCCTGTGAAAGTGCGGTGACAAACATCGTATATTTTGTGTCGGTGCTGGTTTCCCAGCTGTCACACTGTGAAAACAATTTCACCCGTGCTCCAGGGACCGAGCCATCCATCAATGCCATGACGGACTCGGGGAGGGGGAGTTGCTCCCCAGGGATGCAAGTTGGGATTGCTGTGGCTTGGTGGGATGTCCTGGCCATGGGACAAGGAGCACCGACATCCCACGTTGCTGTCGCCGCTGCTGGCAGAGTGGCTCCTAAAGCCGACAGGGCTTTAGAGCCAACTGGGAGCAGCCCAGCCCTGCTCCGTCGCTGTGCAGGATCAGGTCTGTGCTGGAAGCAGGGCACAGCCCATCCCACATCCTCCTGGACCAGCAGTGTCCGTTCCCGGCAGTGTCCGTGCAGTGCCAGGGGGCTGTGTGGGTGCTGGGGCTGGACCTGACCTTTTATCTCTGACCCTTCAATGAGCTGGGAGATCCTCTGTCCATTGATGTGCTGTGTGAGAAATGGCATCCGGGGCCAGCACCGCGCCCTGGGGCCAGCACCCCACCCTGGGGCCAGCACCCCGCCCTGGGGCCAGCACCCCACCCTGGGGCCAGCACCCCGCCCTGGGGCCACCCCGTGCCAGCAGCCCCCTGGGGGTCCAGCACCAGCCTCTCCCTTGACAGGCGTTTCCTGTCCTGCCTGATGCCCTTCCCGTGTCCCAGCCCACATTCCCAGTCACGCTGAGCCGTGCTTCTCTCCACAGCCCTGCCTGCAGTACTGGCCCGAGCCGGGGCTCCAGCACTACGGCCCCATGGAGGTGGAGTACATCTCCGGAGCGGCGGACGAGGACATCGTGTCCCGGCTCTTCCGAGTCCAGAACGTTACACGGGTGAGCTGCTGTGTACGAATAACAGAATCCCAGGATGGTGTGGGTTGGAAGGGAACTTTAAAAGCATTTTGTTCCTGCCGTGGACTGGGACACCACTGGACTTCCACTATCCCAGGTTGCTCCAAGTCCCATCCAGCCTTCCAGGTGGCCTTCCAGGGATGGGGCAGCCACAGCTGCTCTGGGCACCCTGTGCCAGGGCTTGACAACTCTTTTGGTGGAGACATATTCCCCTAATACCCCATCTAAACTTCCCACGATGCAGCTTGAGGCTGTTTCTCTTTTTTGTTATCACTTGTTACCTGGGAGAAGAGACTGACCCCCCCGGCCCCAACCTTTCAGGGAGTTGTGGAGAGCAGTAGGAGCCTCCCTGCCTGCTGGGGTCTCCAGCCTGGCTCAGGTCCTCCAGAGGAGGCAGCCCCAGCTCTGCTCCTGCCAGAGAGGAACCTGTAAAATTGTCATTGCTCCATCCAACCTTTCTGGAGTTCACAGCTCCTTGAAAGGTGTTAGAAAACTGCAGGAAGATCTTTTTCCTCCTGCCTGAAGTTCCATCTCTGCCCAGCCACACACAGCACAGGATGGAGACTCCCCGCCTGGGCACGCAGCTCCCCTGGCACCAGCGCAGCCCTTTCCCTGCAGGATGAGAAGATCCACACAGATTTTTACCCTTTGTCAGTGTTGCATGGCTGGTTCAGCTCACCTTGGAAGAAGAGAAATGCAGGGCAGCAGGGCAGGGACGTGGACTGTGGGGATGCAGAACTGGACGTGGACAGAAGAAGCCGATTTACCTACAAATGTCAGCTGGGAGGAGGTGGCATCCCTGAGGCCTTTAAACTCCTGGTGGTTGCCAAGGGGCTGAGGCCAGTGCCCCAGTGAAGGTCACTGGGCAGATGGGAGTTAGGGAGCTTGGAAGGGAGCGCGTGGCTTGGCTGACGGCCCAGCTGGGAAGGTGCTTCAGTGGGGTGGCCAGGGCCAGAGGAGATAAATCCTGATTATCTGGACTCTTAACACGAAGAGGGTTTTAGTTCATGCTCCCCCAGGGAGCATCTGGCATTTCCTGGGTGTCAGCACAAAACCTTACACCAAATATGCTCAGCTCTCGGGTGGTAGAATATACTCCGGGCTAAATTAAAATGCAGCGTGATGGAAATCTCTGGATTGACGAGGAGATTCCTCCAGGGAATCCTCCAGGGAGCAGATTGCTGGAGCAGGGCTGGTAAATGCATGGAGTCACTTTGTGCCGAGCCTTGCTGGAGGGGAGATGGGCGTTGGGGGTGTCACAAGTGCTCCAGAGCTTTCACCTCACTTTAAAACAGATCCCAAAACTTTCCTTCCTGGGCTGTCAGAGGAGTTTTCTTCTGTTTTAACTCCAGTTACTTGTTTCCTCTTCCCCCTCTGCCTGCCTGGCTTCCAGCTGGAAGCAAAACCTGGAGCCCAGGGTGGTCAGCCCATCACAGGCACATCACCAGCTCCCATCAGAGCTCCCAAAAAGGTTCAGAAATTCCCCTGTTTGGGGTGTGCAGGTTGGAGGGGGCACGGAATGCCCCCAGCTCCCAGTCCCCAGGAACACCAATTCCCCCACAGGAACACCTGGTCCTGCTGGGTGGAGAAGGTCTGGTGCTCATCCCACTGAAACTGGGTGGATGCAGCCCTCCAGAGCTGAGTGTCCCCCATCTGTGCCTGACCCCCATCTGTGCCTGAGCTCCCCTTTGTCCTCCACGTGCTCCCCACATGAGCTGCAAGCCCCAGGCTGTGTCTGGAGGGGGTGACCGTGGTCTCATCCCATCCCGTGCTCGGGCTGCTCCGGGTGCTCCTGAGCAGGAGCTCCACATCTGCCTGGCCCAAGCCCGTAGAGCTCTGTGGATGTAATCCTGCTCCTGGATCCAGCTAACCAGATTAGGTTTCCAAACTAACCAGATTACCAGGTATTAAGCTTCCGCCTCCGTGGCAGCTTCTCAGCAGCCTCCTGGTTTCCAGCGAGCACGACAGAGCCACATCCCGTGGATCTTTAGCGTGCAAAGGGAAGGGTGTGATGGAGAAGCCCTGGGGAGGCTCAGGGGCCTGGGAGCAGGTTTTGGGGGATACAGAAACAACCCAAGATGCTGTGGGGTCAGATAAACCACGTCAGTCATTCTGGGCGGGATGGGGTGGTGGAACCAGTGTGAGCTGGAGGAGGGGGCTGAACCATCCATGTGAAAGCAGCAGGAAAGGGTTTTCCTCTCTGCCTCCACTGTCCATGCGTGGCAAACCCCTCCTGCCCTCCGTCAAACCTCCAGTGGAGGCAAGTGAGGGCAGCCCGTGGGTCCCAGCTGATGAGTTTTGCTTTTCCAGTTGCAGGAGGGGCACCTGATGGTCCGGCATTTCCAGTACCTGCGCTGGTCGGCCTATCGAGACACCCCGGACTCCAAGAAGTCCTTCCTGCACCTCCTGGCCCAGGTGGAGAGGTGGCAGAAGGAAAGTGGTGATGGCAGGACTGTGGTGCACTGCTTGTGAGTGTCAGCTGGGGAGGAGCAGGCTCTGCAGGGGCAGAGATGCCCCTGGGTTCCCTGTCCACAGCTCTGCCTGGAGATCCTCCACAGAGCCCTCACCGGGGTCACTTTGTCCCCACATGGGGCTGCCTCTGCCACAACACGAGTTTTGGGTGAGGCACCCCGTGGCCACCTCCTGCGTGAGGTGGATGCTCAGCAGGGGTGACACCAACCTGCCCTTGGTGCTGGTCCCCCACCCTTGGCAGAGGTCCCAGCCCTGTCCCCACATCCTGTGTGTGTAACGGGCTCCGAAGGGACGGGGCAGGAGCTGTGCCACCCCCACCACTGGCTGCTCATCGGGGGGGACAGAGAAGCAGGGAGTGCTTTTGCTGGGAGGGGACCTTAAAGCTCATCTCGTTCCGGTGGGAGGGACACCTGGTACTAGACCAGGTTGCTCCAAGCCCTGTCCAGCCTTGGATGGTCTCCATCCCCCTCCTCCCGGGGGGATTGGCTCACCAACACCGAGTGTGCTCCCCTTGGATGGGACCCGGCACGTTCACAGATGGGGAGAGACAGCAGGAGAGCTTTTAATCAAAAAGTGATTATGGCCTTGTCCATCTTCATTAGCTGAAGGATAATTTGAGAACACGCTTTATAAAGCTCTGGCATCGTGTTCTCTCTTCCTCTCCCCTGTTCTCGTTGCTGCCAGGGTTCAGGTGTAGGAACAGGGCTTCAGCCAGGATTTGGGGAGGTTCCCAGTGCTCCGGGTGGAACGTGGGATGGTTCCTCCAGGCAGCAGCACCCTGTCACCAGCCCAGGGTCACCTCTGGGACACGGCATCTTCCCCAAGGTCACACGAGGAGTTGATCCATGGCAGGGCTGGGAGCTGAGCCCAAATGTCCAAGATCCAGCCCTGGTGGTCCAGAAAGGTGTTTCCATGCTCTTGTGAGGGTTGGAGGGCAGGATCATTGTCCTGCCACCCCATGGGGCAGGTTCCGGTCCCCATTTTGGGTACAAGCCCCTGCTCTGGGACATCCCCTGGGCTGCAGGGTCGGATGGAGAAAGGGAGGCTTGGAGGGAGCAGGAAGGGGCTCTGATGCCACCTCCTCACACCTGACACGTGTGTTTGTCCCACCAGGAACGGAGGTGGCCGGAGCGGTACCTTCTGCGCCTCCACCATGATCCTGGAGATGATCAAGTGTCACAACATGGCAGATGTCTTCTTCGCTGCCAAGACCCTCCGCAACTACAAACCAAATATGGTGGAGACCTTGGTAAGCACCAGCCCCTCCCTGTCCCGCCTGGCTGCTGGTCCTGGCACGGAGGAGAGGGGCTGGGGATGCTCACCTCCCAAAACATCGCCTTTTCCACCCCAAATCCTGATGAGCATCGTGGGCACCCTCAGGCCAGCACCGTGCTGGGGTGGGCTGGGAAGTGAGGCAGCTCCTCAGAGCAGCCTTGGGCTTGTCTTCATCCTGCCGTGCCCGCGTGGCCGCGGAGTCTGTGCTGGGACTGTTGGAAATCCTCCCCAGGAGGAGTAAGGCAGAGTCACATTAACCCACGGGATGCAACTGTGGCTCTTTGGAAGGTTTGTGGCCTTGGGAGCAGCTCTGGTGTGGAGTCAGATAAATTCCTGTCAGAAATACAAACGGGAATGAGCATTCGGAGTGAAGTGAATGGGTGGACAAGCTGCTGGGAGCAGCAGTGGGGTGATGCCTCCTGAGGAGGAGGCTGGAGCTGGCAGCAGGTCAGGGCAAAGAGCCCTGGCCCTAATTCAGGCCCCGATGATGGAACAAGGGAGGGAGCAGGCACGTGTCCGTCTCTGTGGTGGAGGGATCCAGGTGCCTCATGATGTTTTAAAAGCAAGTCAGCTGGAAATGTTTACCCTGTTTGGATTATAAAATCCCTAAGTTGCAAAATGAAATGGTTTTGAGGAGGGGATGTGATTTGCATTAGGAATTAAAAGCGGAGGAGAAGGTGAGGGAGGGGAGAGGGGAGCAGGGGGAGGGATGCAGATAATGGAAAGATGATGTGACAAGCATGAAGCCACCAGACCCATTGGGCTAAATTGCAAAGGTATTAAAGAAAGGCAACATTTCCCATCAGGACACGAGCCTCCTCCCGCCTCAAATGAACCTGAACCAGCTATTCTGGGAATCTCAATCTCCCAGAGTCACCGGGAGGCCGGATCCGTGCCTGGTGTGAGGAGCTCAGCCCAGCGGAGAGCACTTCCCGCTGCCTGTGCCTCTTCCCCCTCTGTTTGCCCCGGGGGTTATTTTTATGTGATGATAAATGGAAACAATCCCTTTCCTTAATCCAAAAAGCATTATGTGCTTTTAATCTGGGCTGCCGCAGCCTCCTCGCTTTGAAGTTCTTCTCCCTCTGCTCCCACCTGGGATCCTGGAGCCGCCCACCCTGTGGGATAACAGGATTTCTGTGCCGGTGCTCAGGCTCCAATCCTTGTCCTGCAGCCCAGATTTGGGGATGAGCTCTCCCCTCTCCCTCCCTGCTGTCACACCCAGAGGGCTCCCACCTGATGTCCCAGCGCTTGTAGCAGCACCAAAATCCTGATTTGTTTGGGGATTTTCCCCCACTCTGGCTGGTTTTGCTCGCTGGAGCAACATCTCCTGGGGATGGGCACCGCCCCGGTCGGAGCTCCCCCGAGGTTTCTGTGCTGTGAGTTGTACGAGGGCGGCAGAGCATGGGAACAGCTCCTGGAGAGGAGGGCAGGGAGGGATGAGTGCCCTCACAAGCCCCAGTTCGGGGATTTTTGTTACAAAACCAGGAGTCAGCCGCTCTGGGCTTTCCCTTTGCACAGCTGAGGGGGAGCGAAGGGTGGGAGGGTGCTGACACCATCCCTGGGTGTCTCAGGAAAAGGTGGGAGAGCGAGCCCGGTCCTGCCAGGCAAGAGAATTGGTGATAAAGGAACATCCTGGCAGCCAGGGCAGGGCATCCCCATCCACTCCAACCAGGGATATTTGCCTGGGTGCTCTCCCCTTTTCCAGCCTCTGCTGAACTCAGAAACAAAAGCTCCTCGATTTCCTGCGTAAGGTTTTATTTTGGATGCCCCTGACCCCAGACTCCATCGTTCCCAGGGCTCTGCCACCATTTGATTGACACCTGTCAGTCACTGAGGTGATGAGGTGGCTGAACCCCCAGTGCTGGTTGTACCTGGGTGGGGAATAAAGGTATTTTGACAGGAAGAGGATGTTGCAGTCCTGGTCCCTCCCTCGGGGCAGGTGCAGGCGCTGTGTGTCCCCACAGTGCTGGATTTCAGCGCGTGGGGCCGTGGGATCTGGGGCACCATCCCCTGCCCCAGCAGTGGCTGCCGTTGGCCAAGAGTGGGGATTTTCCTGGCTGGGGCTTCAGCAGGACTGTCTCGGCCCCGAGAGGCTGGCAGGTGGTTCCTTGCGGCTGTTGGCACGTGGTTTTCCTCAGAAAGGGAAAACGTCGGGAAATTCCCTTGGGATCGTAACACCTCCCTTCCCTCTCCAACAGGAGCAGTACCATTTCTGCTACGACATAGCACTGGAATACCTGGAGTCCCTGGAGAGCAGATAGCACCTGGCCACGAGAGGGGCACCAAGGGCTGTGCAGGGGCCGTGCCAGCCGCGCTTCCCAGCTGGACGCTGCGTCCCTGCTCAGCGCGGGGAGGGAAACAGAGAAGGACCCACCGGGAAACCCTTCGGATCCGGAAAGCGAACGGACGTGGGGAAGTGTTGGCTGCTCTCCATCTTCATCCTCCGCTCTCCATCTTTCCTCCCTGCCCCAGGCGTGTCCGAGCGGCCACGGGTGGATCCCACAGCTCATCCCGTCCTTGGAGTCCCAGCCTGGGGCTGATGTGTGCGGGGTGAGGCCCTGCGGTGCTGGTGGGTCTCTGGAGCCGCTGGAGAGGAGGCCAGGGAGGGGAGGAAGAGGAGCCAGAAGGAGCTGAGGCTGTTCCCCAGCAGGGAAGGATGGATACTGGGAGATGTTCTGTTGTGTGTGGAATTGAAGCTGCTCCTGGAGGAGCCCGGAGGCTGCCGGAGGTTTTCCCTTGGCGGGACTCACTTTGAGCCGGAGCAAAGACCCCCCAGGAGCTCTTGAGTTTCTGCCCGTTCGTGCCATGAGTTCGATCCTCGCTTGTTTTAGTTCTGTGAGTTCTGCCCCGTTGTGTGCCCAGCCCTGCACAGACAGGGGTGAGGGGTGGGAGGCGTGGGGGGCACTGGCCAGGCAATGTCGCTCTGCAGGGACCCACCCGGACCCTCCTGGTGCTTCTGCAAAGCTTCTGAGGGGATGGTTCCCCAGCACCTCCACACCCTCCTCTCCCTCTGTAGCAGTGAATTCCTCCCGATGTCCCACAGGCACTGGCCCATGGGTCTGCTTTTAACCCTTCCCTTGTGCGTCACTGCATTTGAAGCAAAATCCTCAGAATTTGGGTCCATCCCAAATGCTTCCTGGACGCCACTCCTGGGCAGTTGCCCGTTGATGCTCTTGGCTTTTGCTGGGCCTGGTGGGGCGGGAGGGTCGGCTTTGGGGTGGTGCTGGCTTGGGCTGAGCTGTGCCGGAGCCGTGGCCGTGCGTCGGGGCTGGGCAGGGGAGGTCCCCACAGCCCTGTGCCCCCGGGGCTGGTGGCCGAAGGTGCCGGAGGCTTTTTAGCTCCATCCTGCTGCAGGTGGGTGTGCAATGGCACTTTCTCCATCTCATGTTGGGGTAATTACAGGGGTTCTGCTCTCAGCCTGGTTGTAATAAAATAAACGGCCTTGGGAAGGTGCAGCCAGAGGGATCTAGGTCTGGGGTCTGCCCAGGGAACTGAGGGGAGGTTGGTTCTGTCCCGAGGGCCAGGCAGAACCCTTCACCATCACTTCTGGGGGGGAGGGAGCAGAGCAGATGGGAAACTGTCCTCCAGGTGCTGGAGGTTTCATCCTGTCCTTCTTCCATCTGCCGTCCTTCACCCCCATCCGTGTGCCCCTGTCCTCCAGCCCCACCTCCCCAGGGCAGGGGCAGCTGCCCCTGGAGCTGGGATCCCTTTGCCCAGGGAGTTCTCCCCCGGGAATCAGGAAGGCTGCACAGCTGAAATGGCTGTGTCCTGGAGGAGCAAACCCAGGAGATGTTTCCATCCCCCTGCCAAGGGTGGAGGAGAGCAGGAAGAGCCATCCCTGCCCTCTCTCCCCTTGGAGAATGTGCCACCGCTGTGGTGATGGGATTCCAGCACCATCCCAGACCCTCGGCTCTCCCACCCCCTCCCTGAGGAATTCAAAGCCTGACAATAACTTATTCCAAGGGCTATTTGACACCATTCCTTCCTTCTTTCCCTCCCTGCTGCCTCACCTGCTGTGTGCCCATTCTGTCCCATCACTTGAAGGTCCTTTTTACCCCCACACGGTCCAGTAACACCAGTACCTGGCTACACCAGTACTCGCACTGGGATAAATCAGTGTCCTTCTCCCAGTCCCCATCTCTCCAGACCTGTCCGTGCTGTCCTAGGGAAGGCGCTGCATGGTGGCTGCAGAAAGGTGCAGAAATGGTTTGGTTTTGTGTGAAAATGGCCGAGCTGAGCCTCTGAAATCCCTGGGAATGGGATGGTTTGGGGGCTGTTCAGCCCTAGGAACTGGGGGGTGCTGCTCCCTGGGCCACCCACGTCCTCCCTGCGGCCCAGAGGGAGGGAGCGTCCCACAGGGCTCTGCAGGTAAAGTATTGCCAGAAAGAGGAAAAGGAGGAAAACTGAAACCCCAGTTAGTTCTACAGAGACAACAGAGACTGGAGGAGCTGTATATATGTTTTAAAATCAAGATTTTTTCCTTTTTATTTTATTTTGATACCTCCTTGCTGGGTGTCTCTGGGTTTTTGGGGCATCTCTGGTGAAGGGCAGACTTTGAAATCCAAGTGCTATAAAACCCAACCCGTCTCCAGCTCCTACTGAGATGCTCCTCTGACACGAGGCAAGGACATCCTGTACATAGAAATATATATATAGAAATCTATATATAAAAATATAAATACTGTTCTTAAGATGGATAATGTTTATTGGTATTACAGATTGGAGTGGTGCTTTTTTTTTTTAAATAAAAACAACAACAACAACAAAAAAAGGAAAAAAAATTAAAACCCAAGAAACACACCAAATTGGAACGATTTTGTCTATATGCAGAAAAAGTGATCCTAAAAGCTGGCAGCATCCCAGAGCTGCTGCCAAAGGGACTTGGGACCATGAGGCAGCTCCACCATGGAGGGGACAGAGCAGTGGGACCGAGGGAGGGACACGTCTGATGTGGATTGTACCACGCACATCCAGCTGTTGTTGACTGTTTTTTTATTGTTTTGTTATAATATTATTATTTTTGGCTTTCTTTCCTTTTAAGAAAATCAGTTGCAGAAATAAATGTTCCAAATTCGTGATGGCCTCTGGAGTTCTTTCCTGGCTTTGAGCTGGGAGCTGTGATGAGGGGAGCCCTGAGGTGCAGAAGAAGCCTCTCCCTCAGCCCGATCTTTTGAAGGGTGTTTTTGGGAGTGGGTTTGCAGGGCCCGGTTCTCAAAGCCCTCATGGCACAGGTGGGGCTGCCCTGTGCTTCCAGAGCTTTGCTGTGGGTGTCCCCCTGGAGATCTTGGGCAGGTCAGGGTTTCCCAGCCACCCTGGCTGCCCACGGCTTCTGCTGGACCTTCCCCCTTGCTGGAAAAGGTGGTGTGGAGGAAAAAGCGTCCCAGGGCATTTCCCAGCTGGAAAATGAAATCTTGTTGTAAGAAGAGCCTTCAGGAGAAGTCCCTGCATTGTCTTCAGTGATTTATTTGTTACGAAGCAGCCTTCAGTTAAATGTGTTGTGATATGAAACACTTCCAGTAACACTCGAGTCTTAATTTAATGGAGACCAAGGAAAAAAAATCTAATTGACTTGTCAGGATTGTTCTTCATCTTTAATTAAGGCTCGTGAAGGAAGCAGTAATTACACTTTACTGATAAATAATAAAAAGGGGGATCATGCACATTCAAGCCAAGTCCTGCCCTTGGGAAGGGCTTGGGGTCTGTGGGGTGTCCCTGGCAGGGGCGTCCCTGGGGATGAGCTCCGTGTCCCCAGGGCTGTTCTGGAGGGCAGGGTGGGCTTGGGCTGGTCCGGAGTGAAGAGAGAGACAGCAGCTGCTCCCACCAGGGACAGAATTGTGGCGTTGAGGTAAAACAGGGAGCAGCTCTGTGGGGACGAGGGTGGGTGGCATCAGTGTCCTTCCTCCCTTCATCCCCGCAACTTCGGGAAGAGGCACAGACAGCCCGGAGAGGGCTCAGAGGGCCTCAGAGCCAGGACAGGAGCAGGAGTCCAGGTGCTCATCCCGTGGAGATGTCTCTGTCCCACCTCGGATTCCTCAGTGAGTGACTTGTTGGGGGTAGCTGGGGATGGGATGGGATGGGATGGGATGGGAGGGGAGGGGAGGGGATGGAATGGGATGGATTGGGATGGGAT
>VZTE01005041.1:396138-431991 GCA_013397775.1 Eulacestoma nigropectus | reverse complement strand
GGCTGACATCCCCCGCCAGTGCCCCCCCACTGGCACCCCCCGATGTCCCCCCTCCACGTGCTGCCATTCACAAGGATTTTTCTCTCCCTCCCGCCCCTCCCGAAGTCTTTTCTCTGCCGTTCGCGAGGTTTCCCGCAGCTGCCCCGGGGTGCCGGCGCTGTTTGGGTCTCTGCTTCGGGGCGCGCTCCGCAGCGCGGTCTCTGCACGCCCCACGACCCGTGGGCTTTGCTCCGGAGCTGCCCTGGCCTGAGCCCGGCGGCACCGGGGTGGCTCTGGCCGTGGCTGCCGCTCCCCGCCGGCCACAGCGGCCTCAGGGGCGTCAAATGCTGGCAGAGCCCCGTCCTCCGCTGAGCCAGCACACGAACACCTCAGGTGCTGCCTGTCGCTCCGGCTCTCGCCATTCCGACGCGGATGGTGCTTAAAACAGCAACAAAAAAGGGAACGTTGAGCAGCTCGACTCTCCCCGCTCCGCGGGACACTTAATGAGGTTGGAAGAGCGATTGGCTGACTCGGCGTCTCCAGGATTCTTGTTTTTACAAAATTAGAATTCATTAGAAATGTCTGGCTGGGAACTAGGTCTCATTGCCTGATTCTTCGCTCAGGATTCACGGCAAGAAGGGTCTAGATCATGGCAGGGAGGCTGGAGGGGCTGTGGGAAGGGCTGGGAAGGGCTGGGATGGGGAAGGCTGTCCCTGAGGATGTGCTGCTGGCTCTGCAGACCCCTGGGAACTTGCTGGGGTTCTGGCAATGGGGGCTGGTGGGGTGGAATTCAGGAATTTGTTGCTCCAAGGAAGGATTAGGAAGTGCAAGAGCTGTTTCTGTGTAGGCCTGCACTGACATCCTGCCGTGCATCCACCCCGGCTTCCCTGGATCTCCCTCCTGCCTCCCCTGCAGCTCACCCTGGGGAGGTTGAGGAGCACCAGGGTCAGGCAGGAGCCTCCTCTGAAAGGGGGACTTCAGCACTGAAATGCAGAAACTTTTCCAGAATCATTTCACAGCAAATTTCACACCTTGCTTTGGTTTGGCTTTGGTTTGTACTTTTTTTTCTTCTTTTTTATTTTTATTTTTTTTAAAGGAGGACATGTTCGACCCTGTCAAAAATTTCTCCTGGCTTGTCACTAGAGACCAAACCCTTCAGGGCATCCCTCCAAGCACCCCCCCCGAGCCAGCCCTGGGTCCTGTCTCTGCAGTGCCATGGGGATCTCCCACCCAAGCCCCGGAGATGCTCCTGAGCCCAGTTACCCCCGTGCTGCCCCTGCCAGAGCAATGGGGACTCTGGGAACGTGCTCGTGCAGGAGAGCAGGGCCATGTCCCCTTCCAGGGATGCAGTTTCCTGGTGGATTTGGCAGTGCCAGGTTCATGGTTGGACTCGATGATCTCAGAATCCTAAATCATGGAATGGGTTGGGCTGGAAGGACCTTAAACCCCACCCAGAGCCACCCCTGCCATGGCAGGGACACCTCCCACCGTCCCAGGCTGCTCCATGCCCTGTCCAGCCTGGCCTGGGACACTTCCAGGCATCCAGGGGCAGCCACAGCTACTCTGGACCACTTGTTCCACCTTTTCTTACAGGTCTTTTCCAGCCTGAAGGACTCTGTGGTTCCATGGCTGTGATTCCCAGCTCCCCGGGGCCCTGTTTGCAGTCACAGCCCAGCCCCAGGGCCAGGGGCAGGCTGGGGGAAGCAGAGAGGAGCTGCTGCATCCAAGGCCATGGAACATCCAGGAGGGGTTGAAGGTGATCTCCAGGCCGGGTCAAGCTGCGGGGCCATGCCAAGGTATGAAGTTCCCATCAAATCGTGTTCCCCATTTTGCTTTCTCCTTCCCGAGAGCTCTCAGAGAGCATTAAGGGAAGCAGGAGATGTTTGCAAGGTTAAGAGACTCCGTGTCTCAACTCACCAGAAGGTTTGCAGTAATTTACAGCTGCAGGCAGCCAGAGCTCTTCATGGGGGGAAGGGAAATGCAATTTAAGAGAACACAAATAAATAAGAAGTCGCAGCAGCGAACACTCTGATTTAATCCCAGCCCACGAGAAAGATTTATTCAGTTATCTGACAGTTTGATCACTCCAGGAATCCCATAGGTCACCCCATATCTACTGTTATTATCTCTGGGCTGTTTCCACCAAGATGCACAGGGAAGGTTTGTTGAAGAAATGAACCGAGGAGGGCGTTGATGAGAGCGTAAGGGATGGGACCCCCAGGGACCCTCATCCTGCAGGCAACTCCAGCGATGCTGCCCCACGGCCTGGGTGGGCTCTGGGTGGACAGGACCCACCTGGGTTCCCTCAGAACTGCAGAGCTGGACATCCCAGTCGGTCATCCTGAGTCAGAACTGCAGGGCTGGCCATCCCAGGTGGTCGTCCTGGAGTCAGGACTGCAGGGCTGGACATCCCAGGTGGTCATCCTGGAGTCAGAACTGCAGGGCTGGACATCCCAGTTGGTCAGCTCAGTCAGGACTGCAGGGCTGGACATCCCAGGTGGTCATCCTGGGGTCAGGACTGCAGGGCTGGCCATCCCAGGTGGTCATCCTGGAGTCAGAACTGCAGGGCTGGACATCCCAGTTGGTCAGCTCAGTCAGGACTGCAGGGCTGGACATCCCAGGTGGTCACCCGGGGGCTGCTGTGTGTGGAGTCGCTGTGGGAGGAACTGGGGGGCCTTTCCATTGGGAAAAGCCTTGTGGGACACCGGAGTCGTGGGGCTGGAATTCCGGGGAGCCGTGCAGGGTTTGCTGCTCCCGATGCCTCTTGGTTCAGATGCCAGAGAAGGCTCAGTGGGAAGTGCTCCTTTAAAACCCTGGGGAATAAAACAGGGGCTGGAAGCTCGTGGGGCACCTGCACCGTGATCCCCAGCCTGTGGCTCTGCCTCTCACCCTCCCCAAAGCCCCTGTCTGGGAGGAGCCACCAAAAACACCCTCTGGGGCACTTCTTTGCCCAAATTTGGATTATTTCCTGCAAATTAACCCTTTCTCAGCCCTTCCCCACTCCTCCCCTGGCTGCCTAATGATTTCCCGCTGCAGAGAGTGCCTTTTGCTGTCGGAGCTGCCTGGGAATGGCACCAGAAAGCCACGGGAAGCTCTCCCACGCAGCCAGGCACGTAGCCACAGAGACATATGCAGAGGGAAGGGCAGCCTGCTCCAACAAACAGCCGGAGTGCAGAGACACAAACACACACAGACAAACAGCCCCACACCCCCAGAGCACCTGAAATGCATCCACACGGGCAGGTGCTTTCGTGGGCCTGGCCGGAGCCACTCAGAGTCACAAAAATGCAGGGGGATGTGCAGATTTCCCCTTCCCCGCTCCCACAGCGAGAGCAAATGCAAGGCTGGGGCACAAATACCTTGAGTTCCCTGCACTGGCTGCCCTGGAGCCAGACCATTTGGCAAAGGTCCCTCTTGGTTTAAGTTTCTCCGGCTGAAATTAAATATTGCCAAGCTCCAGAAGCTGAGGTTGTTTGCAAACCTGTCCTTGCCCAATTTCATGCCTTTCACGGGCTTTTTCATTTGCAGAAAGGCTGGCTAAAGACTGCACAAGGGTGGGCAGGAAACTGCTGGCCCAGGAGAAGGTGCAGGATGGGTAGATGGAAGCCTAATTAGTGGCGTTGCTTTAATTGAGCACAGGAAGAGGTTGGAGATTGCATCTTTCTGTGGGAAAATGTTGTTTTTCTTTTGATCCAGGGTTTTTCCAGCATCAACTAAATAACTGCTGATAGCCTGGCTGGGCCCTGCACACCCTGCCAGGAGGGGAAGGTGTTTGACTTGGCTCCACGAGGAGAGATTTTGCATGGAAAAGCCAGCCAGGGTCTTTGCCCTGGGATGACGTCCAGGGGTGGGAGCAGAGGGGGTTTGGGCACTGCCCACCTGGGAGCTGGGCTTCGCTTCAGCTGCGAGGGGAGTGGGACCCCAAAATGTGAGGGTTTCATGGGGAAAAGAGAAAAAATGCTGAATGTCCCTGGGAGGGAAGGAAGGAGCAAAGCTCGGAAAAGATCAGGCTGCTGCTTTTAATTTTTATTTTTCCATTCTGTAATTTTAAGCGTTTCCCTCCGAGGAGCTCACAGAGCTCTGTGTTGACGTTGGCTCTTGGAGCGAGAGGGAGGTTCGTGTCAGACCGCAAAGTATTCTTCAATCAAAATAAAAAGTATCATCAAAAGGGGAACAACACAACCCTGTGAGTGTTGAAACCTGATGTTTCCTGGTGCTTTTTCCCTGCCCTCACAAACCCAAGCAGGTCTTGCAGAGCTTGGTGTTTCCAAGGAGCTCTGTGGGCCGGGTTCCGTGTTCCCCCGACCCCAGCCCCGGCACGGATTCTTCCTGAGCCCAGCACTTCCCACCCGGAGCCAGGGCTGGGCTGCTCATCCTGCAACTCAGAGCAGTGCTGGGGCCACTGGCCCTGGGGGGAGCGACCGGCTGTGGAAATTTGGGATAAGGTGAGGGGTGGGGCTGGCAGTGCTGGGTTCATGGTTGGACTCGGCAACTTTCAAGATCTTTTCCAGCCTCAATCCTTCTGCGCTCCTGCCCCTGGGCTGGACCAGCCGTGCTGGCTCTGCCTCACCTCCTGTTGGTTTCCCCAGCCCTGATGCCCATGCCAGGCTCTCTGCAGCTGCCCTGCCCGCTCCCTGCCCGCTCCCTGCCTGCAGGACCAGCTCACCCCAGGTCCGGCTCTGCCCCGCTGCACTCAGTGCTGCTCTGGCCAGGAAATGTCTCCGGTTCCATTTCCAAACGCTGTCCCCTGGCTTTTACAGAGGCGGCTGTGTCTAGAGCATGACCTGGAGAGTGGAAAATCCAATCCCTCAGGTTTCCTTGACCCTTCCATGCCACTTGTGCCAGCAATGCCCACGTCCACATTCCCTGCAGCAGCAAGAGCAGGGCTGGGCCGGGCTGGGCAGGGCTGGGGCAGAGCTGGGGCAGAGCTGGGGCAGGGCTGGACCGGGCTGGAGCAGGGCTGGGGCAGGGCTGGGGCAGAGCTGGGGCAGGGCTGGGGCAGGGCTGGACCGGGCTGGAGCAGGGCTGTGCGTGCTGGCATCGTAACCGCGGCACAGGGGGGTCGACAGAAGGGCTTAATGAGGGTTTGAAAGAAACATCTTGTAAACTTTGGAGCAGAGGAGCTGCAGTTTGATTTGAACATGTTTGCTTGGCAGGGGCTGCCCGGGCCCCTGCTGCTGCTGCTGCTTTTACTGGTGCTAATTAGGCAGATTTCCATCCTGCCAGTCACAGGCAAGCGGCTCCTCCAGCATCCCCCTGCCAGTGCTGGGGGGGTCACTGTGTCCCCCGCCAGTCCTGGCTGGAGGTGGCTCATGGCCTGGGGACAGCTCAGGTGGCAGCTGGGATGGTGACACAGGAGCCCTGGCTGGGTGCCTGCCAGGGCAGAGCACTGAGGATGATGATGGACGATGCTCCCGAACCCCTGGGCAGCCACAGGACCCTGCCCTGCCCAGAGCCCCCAGGCTGGCACACAGCACCCCGAGGTTTTGACAGTGATGTGGTGGCCCAGAGCAGGAGCACTTAAAAACCTTCACAAGCTCGGGACCGATCCCACTCCCACTGGACTCATCCCACAGGCACTTTCCCTTCCATCGCCACCATCTGCTGCTTTTAAAGCTTGATAAATATTTCCTTTCCCCCACTGTCTCTCCCCTTCCCTCCTCCTCCTCTTAGGCAAAACCCTGCAATAACCCAGACATCTGCAGTAACACCTCCTCTCACCCCAACAGCGCTTTCCATTTTTGTTTTTCCTGGCCCAGCTGTTTCCCAGGGTGGCTGTTTGGGGACAAGCGGGGACGGTGAGGGGAGCGGCGCTGGCCTGCCTGTGCCACATCTGTCCCAAAGCTGTCGTGGCTCTTTTCCAGGCTGCTTTCCCGGTGTCTGCACACCAGCTGTGCGCAGGAGATCCTCGCTGGGGTCACCAGGGCAATCCAACTCCTTGCTTAATGTTTGTGGGGGACAGGTCCCTCTTAATCCATGAAATCATTAAAGGGGAAAATTTTTGCTTCCAGGGCCCCACTGGCCTTTCTGAACTACATAAAAATGTAATCAGCAGCTACCTTGGGGTTTTAACCCTTTCTTGATGCACAGCTCTGTATCCACAGGAGGGGCAGCAGATCTACAGGGAAGGGCCTGATTCAGAAATTGGGTAGGAATAGCCCAGATTTGGCATCTCTGTGGCTGCTGTGGATGTGCTGCTGCTGTGGTGGAGCAGGTGAGGGTCTCACAAGATGCTCTGGGATCTGCAGGGGAAAATATTGGTATTTAAGGCACCATTCCTCATGTCCAAAGCTTCGAGATGCCGTGGCCTCCCCAGTTTGGGTTCCAGCCTCTCTGAGACGCTCATCTTCTCCAGGCTCTATCCAGGCTGGAAACAGCCCAGCCCACCCTGGCAGATGGGATTTGGAGAGGCTCCGTCCAAGCGGCCCCTGCAGCTCAGGGGTGCCAGCAGCCCCTGCCAGATGGGGCCGTGGACACACGGGGACAGCCTGGGGACACATCTGTCCTGCCCAGCCTGGAATCCCCAGGCCCTGTCGTCACTGCCTCCATTTGTCACCGTGGGCACAGCAGGGCCGGCTCGGGGGGGGTTTGTTCCCAAGGGCATGGCAAACGCGCTCCAGAAACACGGGCAGCACGCGGATATCCCCCCGGGAATGCTGTGTTTCCACAGTGCCTGATGCTCCTGTTTTCTTGTCTCCTGAGACCACGGACTCCGCAGAACTCCTCTGTGTGGGGCAAAGGGAGCACAGAGCCCAGGGTCCTGCCTGACAGCGTGGGAGGGTCTGGCTGAAGCTCCCCCTGCTCACACCTGTACAGGCAGAGCAATCCCCCCAGAGACGCCAGAGGGGCTTGGTGCGGCTTGGGCACCTCTGCTGTGAGTTCAGCTGGGATCAGCGAGCTGCAGCTCTGGCCCTGCTGGAAGAACCGGGCAAGGTCTGGAGTCCGGCTTTGGCAGCGCCGGCTGCGGGGCCACGGCCGGGCGCGGAACCTGCAGCAAGAGCCACGACTTGGCAGAATCGCTAAGGTTGGAAAATCCCTCTGAGATCATCGAGTCCAGCACTGCCACACCCACCACTGCCCCCGTCCGCAAGTGCCACATCCAGGCGGCTTTTAAACCCCCTCCCGAGTTCATTAATGCGCAAGCTCTTCCCAAAGCAGAAGTCTTTCCCCTGCAGACTGTTTTGGCAGCCAGACCGTGTCCATCGGAGCTCGGGGGACGGCTCGGGCTGGCCGGGAGGGCAGTGGGAGCTGTCCCAGCCGGGGACACTCGGGCCGTGGCTCTCCCTTGCTCGGCTCACAGCTCTGCTCCTCTCCCCGGCCGCTGGCAGTCCTTGGAGCTCCACCTATTGTTGCTCAGTCGGATGTGGCTGGAGCCGTGTGGAAAGGTGAGTGGGTATCCACGGAGCTCCTCGCGCGTCACCGGGAACGCCGAGGGGATCCGCGGTTATTTGCCTTTCCCGTCGTCCGGGGAACGCTGCAGAGAGCGGCTGCTGGCTTTTGGGGAAAGCCTTTGCTCCCCAGGCTGAGCTCTCATTTGCAGTCAGTGGTTTTCCAGCCCCGGCTACTCCGTTCCCCTCCCGGATCCCGTGCCCGCTCAGTCTCACCGGTCCCGTCCCGGCACCTTCGGGGACAGGGAGGCCGGGAGCTCCTCCCGGGGCTCTCGCTCTCCCCCTGCCCCGCCAGCTCTTCCTCAGCTCCTGCAGAAACTCCTCTTACAGCGGGGAAGAGGTCCCAGAGGGGAAAGACAAGAAGCCTGAGCCTGCTTGGCCTCGAGGGGTGGCTCCTGCGCGGTCTGGGGAGCCCCGACCCCGGGCACAGCGCTGTGGCCCCGTCCCGGGAGGTCTCATCACCTTCCCGGAGGGCAGAGCTGCTGCAGGGCAGCTCCTCTGCCTGCCAGCGCTGCAGCATCCCCCGAGCATCTCACTCCCCACTGGGAGCATTTAATTACCTTTAATCACCCCTGACTTGCTTTAATTGTTCCCCAATAACACATCCTGATGAGAGAAGGAGGAGCGTGTTCTGCCAGCGCTGCAACACCCTCGACTCTTCTCCCCTGAGTTCAGTTTTCACGCCGAGTTCGGTGGGTTTGTGTCTGTCCTGCCCAGCCCCTGGTCACTGGGAGCATCTCTGCAGTGCAGGCACAGCCTCAGCAGCTTGGGGGCTGATATTCCAGAGGCTGGGGAGGAGAGGGAGACGGATTATCCAACATTCTACAGCAGGCTGGAACTGTCAGGGATCTGTCACTCCTTAGCTCCGTCCTGCCCAGACCCCTTCCAGATCCTTCCGCCCTCTCTGCCACTCCTGTGGTTCTTCTCTTTTCTCTCCGTACATTGATGCAACAGGGTGAAATTAAACTGCATCGAACTTTAGGTCTCAGGAAGGAAAAGAAAGTTATAATGGCAAAATCTGTTAGAGCATGGAATAATCTTCCAGGGGAAATGGTGGGAGCTTCATTGCTTCAGTCATTCCCACCTGGGCTGGACAGACACAGTAGGACAGAAACTGCTGGGGGAATGCTGAGGGTCCGAGAGCACCCCGGGGGTGAGAGGGCTCCTGCACTGGGAGATGTCTGACCTGGAGCTGCTCCCTGTGTGTCCGGAGAGGTCAGGGCGTGTTCAGAGGTGGGAGATCCGCTTTTAACGAGGAGCTGCTCTGTAACGAGCAGGTGAGGTTTCTCACACCCGCCTGTACCTGAGTGTTTAAAGAACACCCAGCTGCCTGCCTCTGCCAGCTCGCCTGTGGGTTGCCAAGCTCGGTATCCAGCCTTTATTTTTATGGCAAATCGACGGTTAGGAATTGAAGCCTGATTTTAGCTGCTGACATTTATTGCTGATATGAAATACGGTCCCTCTCTCCTCTCCTCGAGCCGTGCAAACACAGCTCCTGCAGGGCTCCCTTGGGATGGCAGAGGTGGGTTTGGCAGGGCTGCACCCTTGAATTCTGTAGGGGAGATGGGAGATGAGTTCCTGCTCCCAGAACCGCTCCAGTGCTGGCCACTTCCATCCCTCAGGAACCCCTCCGGGGCTCCTTCCGTCCCCCGTGCTGGCTCAGGGGCTGCTCCCTCCTGCAAACGCTTGGGGATTATCCGAGGTGGGTGTGCACAGGCAGGCACAGGCTCCTGCAAACAAACCCTCACAGCCCCTCTGCAGAACCTTTCCCTCGGTTTTGTTGGCTCAAGGCAGGCACAGGATGGATTCAGGACACCTGAGGAATCTCGTGCTGGACCCCGCTGGAAATGGGGTTATACTGGAAATTTGCTGAGAAGTCTTTCCCAGGAGCTTTGGTGTGATGGCCAAAGGAAGGCAAACATCTCCTTCAGCCTCTCCTTTTGATTTTTGGGGGTGCTTCTGTGCAGGGCAGCCCCAAGCAGCCCCATTTCCCCCCAGATTCACCGTGCAGAGGGCGGGACTGGGACTGGGGCTGACTCCTCTCTGCTCCTTCCACAGTGGCTGGAAAGGCAATTGCTGCTCTTGAGTGGAGGAAACCAGAGAAAATAACTTGAAATATCCCTGTGCCACGAATGTTTTATTTTGAGGAGCAGCAATAACCCGGCAGCCCCAAATGAAATATTGAATTTTAAGAGAGATGCAAACACATACAAATGAAAAATGTCTCTGATCATAAAGAAAGCATTTGCTAAAATTAAAATGGAATGCATTACTGTCCAGGCTGGAGACGGGAATGTCAGCAGAGCAGTGGCAGGGAGGCTGACTCCTTAAGTGACCAGATACAGCTGTTGTTTTCTCTCCATTAATGCCACTGGCAGTATTAGAGAGAGAAAAAAAAATAGCAAATTGTCTGACAACAGTTTAGAAGGGAATTGAGTCCAGTCCTTGCAGAGGTCTCCCTAACTTCCACCTCCGCAGGAATGGAGACAGGAACGCGCTCCCACCCACAGGGCTGGGCAAAGAGGAATTAATTTTGCTGAGCAGAAATAATGTAGAGAATGCCACAACAATCATTGAAAGGACAAGTGAGATCGGTCTGGCCCTTGCAGCAATCAATAGGGCCCATTATCCAGCTGAACTGGCATTCGATGGGAATGGCTCAGGAGTGCACTGGATGTGTCTGTGTTTCACACATCAACTCATGCAGAGCCTGGGGTGCACTGACATCAGGGCACCTGCACGGAGTCTGTGGCTGTTTGTGTTTAGGGAAGTGTTTCCTGGCTGGTCCCGGTGTGGATGGAGGGGCTGAACCCAGTGAGGATGGAGGGGCTGAACCCAGTGAGGATGGAGGGGCTGGTCCCGGTGTGGATGGAGGGGCTGGTCCTGGTGTGGATGGAGGGGCTGGGCCCAGTGAGGATGGAGCAGCCCAGGGGCCGGGGAAGCAGTGAAGCTCACAGCACCTCCTCGGTCACAGGCAGGGATGAACAGCTCAGGAAGGGCTTTCCCAGCTCCCCAGGAGCGGGGTTTGGGATAAAGCCCTGGCTGCTGTCTCCCCGCGGCACCTTCCCTCGGTCATGAAGGAGTTAATTCCCCTTTTCCTCCAAGCAGGAAAGAGCACGGAAGTAAAAAAAAACTCAGTGATTTCAGTCGATTAAACCAAAGCCTACTGGGTCTGCTGCTTTTGGATTTATTTATTTATTTATTTATTTATTTTACATTTTTGTAAATGAGTCTTCCAGGGTCCTCGAGTGCTTCCCGTGGGGAGTGACAATCACGATCCGCTGCCTCGCTCTCCCCGCGCTGCCTCTCCACGGGAGCTCAAGAAATCTTAACATCCCATCAAAGGCTAATTACATTCTGACACAGCAACTGGAGGCCTCAAGAGCTGGGGGGAGAGAGCAGCTGACACAATGGCTTTAAAATTACACGGAACATGCGGAATATTTGGTGCTGTGAAGTGCCAGTGGTTCAGGGCAGCCGAGGCAGAAAGGAGAAGGGTCATGGGAAGGAGTTACAATGGGATTTGTACTGGAGACCCTCTCCAGGCTGTGGGTCCCAGACCTGATCCTGCACCTTGCTGCTTTCAAACACTGCAGCTCTTCTTTTGAAGGGCAAGAGAAGCTCCCAACCTTCCCCTTCCTGGGTCTCATTCCCCCCCATGGGATCGAGGCACCCCCAGAGCAAAGGGGTGGGTGTTGTCTCCTCACCCTTTGGGAACCCCTGCAGGTCCCAGGGACCAGAGACAGCCCCTGTCCTGTCTGCAGCCGCCGGAGAGAGGGGACAGCTGAGGGCAGAGGTGAGAGGAGGAGTCCGGGAGCAGCTGGGCCAAGGATCCGGCCAGGGCTGGGCACTGCAAAGCTGAAAATGGGACAGGGCTGGAAGGGAGCTCCTGGGAAGTGCTCCTGTGTGGTCATCCCTGCGTGGGTCCTTCCCATCCCCTCCGTGGGTCCTTCCCATCCCCTCCGTGGGTCCTTCCCAGGGCATTTGCTGTTGGCTGCTCCTTGGGGCAGGACTGGCTGAGATGAGATGGGAACAGCCTGGAGCTGGAGGTGATGGAAATATTCACCTGGAGAAGAGAAGGATCCAGGCAGACCTTAGAGCCCCTCCCAGTGTCTAAAGTGCTCCAAGAGCTGGAGAGGGATTTTGGACAAGGGCCTGGAGGGACAGGACAAGGGGGAGTGGGCTGTGGGGCCATGGGGCTGTGGGGCCATGGGGCTGTGGGGCTGAAGTGTTCCCCTCTCATCCTGAAGGAGCTGCTCTCTCCCAAACCCTGCTGGCCAGCTGCCTCCGTACCAATGTAATTCTTCCTTAAGATTCTTGGCTCTGCTCAGGAGCGTGGCAGGAGGGCTGTGGCTGACCAGGCAGCAAATTAACTGGAATTTCATTATCCAATAATTTATATGATGCCTATGTATTTTAGCGAGACACTTTCTTTAATAGAAGATGCCCTCTGTCCACTGACTATTTACACTGCTGGGCTCCTGGGGGCCTCACGTGATGCTTCCCTTTTCAGTGACCTTCACAGGAGAGAGACGAGTGATCTTCGTTTCCCTTGGTTTTATCATGAGTTTTGTTCCCTTCTGCTTTGCAATGATTTATTCCTCCGGGTTTAAAGCACTGCAAGCTTAAAACTCCCGGTGTGTATTGGTGTAAATCAGGATTCACTCCCCAGGTGTGGCCAAAGCTGCTGGGCAGCCCCAGGAAGATGCCAGGGTGGCTCTGTCCCTTGGGTTTGGTGGCCCCAGGACTGCAGGACAGAGCGTGGTGGCTGTGGGTAAGTGCAGTAATCACACATGGGCAATAACTCTGCCCTCCTTCAGGTGCAAAGTCAAAGACAAAATCCCCGTTTATTGCGCAGTACCAATTCCCTAAATACCCCTGCAGAACAGGATAAAACATCATGGAAACAGGAAAGATGTTCCCCACAGTGTCTCCCCATCACCTGGAGCAGTACACAGACATTGCCTGTTATGGGAACAGGTAAACAATACCCTGTAAGGTCACAAACTACAATCTTCACTTCTCACAGCTCCAGCTTTGTCCACAAGCCACAAACTCTCTCCGCCCATTCCCGGTGACCTGGATACAGTCCCAAGGTCACCTCCGGGCCCAGGAAAGAGGCCGTCTGTCCGGCCTTCCAGACTTATCTCTCTGTCACCACACAGTGTAACCCAACAGGTAAGTGCCAGCACGTGGGTGCCAATTCCAGCCAGGAATGCCATCAGCTCCTTCGGAGGCGCTGCCCCATGTCCCAGGCGTGGTGGCACTGCCCCTTTGCCACCCGTCCCTCGTTGCCCCGGGGACTCCGAGCAGTGCAAGGCACAGCAGGGGCTCACCTGCCCTGTCCTGTGAGGAGGGTGGCCGGCGGCAGGTGCCGGCGAGGACAGAGCGGTTCTGGAGTGACCTGGATGCTGTCCCCAGGTCCCTGACGCTCTGCTCTCGCTCTCAGCCCCTTCTGCAGTTCTCTGTCCTCCTGTGGGGACAGGGGCAGTGGCAGAGCGACCTGCTGGCTCCTCAGGATGCTGGAGACCGAGACTCTTTGAGGATTTTCTCAGCTGAAGAAAACAAAGGCTCATTAAATCCATCTCGGCGCTCCGGTGACGGGGAGGTGACATCAGCGATGTGACTCACAAAACACCGGCGGAACAGCAGCACCCCGGAGGGCAGGGTGGTGCTTTGTGCTGCTGGGAGGGGGCAGGAGGGAGGGGGCACCTGGGGCCTCTGTGGGTGCCTGGGGCTGTGCCCCTTCCCCTCGGTGCCCTGCTCCCACCCAGACATCCCGGGAAAAAGCCCCGCTGCAGCCGCAGGAGCTGGTGGGGGAAACCTGGCACCTCCCACCCCGGGGCTGGGAGCCCATCTCGGCACCGTGCTGTTGGCTCTGTGACCACAGCACGCTTGGGTCCATCTCCAGGTGCCCAAACCTCCCAGACGTGGTGCCACCCCTCCTCCTGAGCGCAGCAGGGAAACACTCCGGGCACTGGGACTGGCTTCTTCCCTCACCCCTGGGAAACGGCCAGCCCAGGCCGGAGAGAGCTTCTGGCAAGGAAAGTCTGGATTCACAAACCCTCCTGGCATGGATCAGCCCTCAGGCCCTGTGGACAGTGTGGTCCCAGCTCCCTGTGCCCCCCGTGGACAGTGTGGCCCCAGCTCCCTGTGCCCCCCGTGGACAGTGTGGCCCCAGCTCCCTGTGTCCCCCGTGGACAGTGTGGTCCCAGCTCCCCGTGGACAGTGTGGCCCCAGCTCCCTGTGCGGGTCATTTATAGGCCAGAGCTGAATTTTCAGGTGGTTTCCCGTCACGCAGGGGCACCGCTTTTGCCCGAGCTTGGCTGGGAATCAATCAGCTGTCACTAACGGAGGGCAAAGCCTCCATGGAGTGACAGGCAGGGACGAGCTGTTCCCCTTCCCATCCTCCCCCGATGGATCTGCAGAGCAGGATGAGCTGAGCATCTCCATTTCCCAGGGCTCGAGGGCTCGGTGAGAGCCTCTCCCCGGGGAGATAAGGATGCTCCAGAGCACCACGGCTCGGCCGTGCCAGCTGGCGCAGGGCGCAGTGAGGGCTGGCTGGGAGCAGTCGTGGCTCTCCCTCGCTGCCGAGCCTCCTCTTGTCCCACAAGGACCCTCCAGCCCCCAGGAGTACCGTGCCCTCGAGGGATGATTCATCCCGGCCCCGTTTCACCACAGGATTTTTCTCCCTGCTCCAAGCACTCGCTTCCTTTTAATTAGAGCTGAGAGGAGCGAGGGAGTTGTGAGGGAGGAGGAAGAGCAAGGTTTGACTCACACTCTCTGTCTCAGAGGACGGTGTGGGGGAGTCAGGGCTGGGGAGGTTTTTGTCCAGGTCCTGTCTGATCTCCTTTGCTGCTTTGGCCTCTTTGAAGGACACAAAGTCCTCGAGAGCCCCAGTCAAAGGCTGCTGCAGTGACGGGTTGTGTTTCCTGGGCACTGACTGTGCCAGCATTGCCGCCCCGGGCTTGGGGCAGTGCCCACACCGAGCTCTCTGCCCTGTCCCCAGTGCTGCTCCCTGCCTGGCGTTTGCTGAGCAATGAAAATGTAAATTATGGCTCAGCCCACCCCTGCTTTTGCTGCAGTGTGAACTGCACCCAGTGAATGGGGAATGGGGATTTGGCCTTGGCTCAGTAATAGTTAGGGTCTGTATTTATGGGTCTCACAAGCTCAGTGGGTCACTGGCACTGCTCTGGGTCGCTCTCTGCTCCTCTGCAGCACCCATTGCTTTTAATTACCACCAATGAAAGGACAGGAGTCAACCAGGCCAAAATCCAGAAACACATCCACCTGCAGTTCCCTTGGGCAGCAGGAGAACCCTCTGATGTCCCTTATGGCCACCTGGCTGCCCTGGCTCCCAGTCTGGGCCACACCAATAAACCCTTTCTGTCCCCACCCACGGCACAGCAGGAGCTGCTGGGTAGAACGGTTTGGGTTGGAAGGGACAAAAAAAGGCTATTTAGTCAAACCCTGCAGTGAGAGGGGTCATCTTGGACTAGATCAGCTTGTTGGTGGTCCATGGTACGGCCGGGGACTTGAACTTGCGTTGGGATTTCCCAAGGCACCAGGACAGGAGGACGATGGGCAGGAAAAGCGGCCTCGTGACAGAAATGAATCACTCGGGAGCACAGGGAGCTCTGGAGTCACTCTGGAGCACAGGGCTGCGCCTCCTAACGAGAGCAGGATTGAAGCTGGGAACCCCTGGATGTGCCCTGATCCTCCGCAGAAACTCGAGATGGTCAATTTGTGTGTCGGCTGCGGGATCTGCCCCCGCAGCACCGTGGCTGGAGCGGGCTCAGCATCCCTGAGGGAGGGATGAATCCTGGAGGTGTGAGGAGCTCCCGCACGGGAGGGAACGGGTTCCTGATGGCCGGGAACGGGTTCCTGATCGCCAGGATCGTTCCGGCTCCCGCGGCTCCCGCGGCACGGGGTGGAGTGGGCGGCAGTGCCGCGCCAAAGGAGGGATTTAGAGAGGAAAAGAGATGTTTCCATCTGAGGATTTCAGCTGCACAGGAAGCTCCTTCCTGCTCGCTTGGGCAATTATCTGACGCTCCACGGAAGCAGAGCTGGTCTGCAACTGTGTTGCCTCGGTGGGAGATCCTCCTCGCTGCGGTGGGAGAAGTTTTAACGAGAGGGTTTTGGCAGCAAGGGAAGATCCTGATTTTTGCAGATTTTTGCAGAAATCGGGTGTATGAAATGTTGCCTCTCGTTGGGAAATTATTTCGTCAGCTCTGTAAACAGATAGGTCTGAGGTGGTGACAGGAACTCACCTAAATCCAAGTGCAGGGGTGTGACGTGGGGAAAGAGGTGCTAAAGCAGAGAAATGACCAAGGGAGTCGACATCCTCCCCAAGGCAGGGCTGGAAACGGGGATATGATTTTCGCATTTTGGCATTCAAAGGAGAATCAGACCTCCAGATTTTTAGGGGTTTTGTGGTCACAACAGCCTGGTCGGCCTGCTCAACACGGGCTGATTTCCACTAGAAGGTGAGGAGGAGAACTGGAAGCAATTCCAAGCAATTCCTTCCCTCTGGCTTACTCGTTCCAAAGTACTGGCGGTCAGCACAGGGGAGTTTTGCAGCAGAATTGATGATGTTGTGAGGCTCCAAACTGGAACCCTACCGGTGATTTGGAGAGAGCTGGAAATTGCTTATGATCTCATGGTGTCAGGTGTCTCATTTATAAGAAATAAATACAGAAAATGCACCCCAGACAACTGCTGTCAGATACCGGGAGTCATCAGCCAAAGAGCTCCCTCGGAACTTGGTATTTTAGGTCAGCTGGGTTTAACTTATTGGAAACTGCAGGCAGATAAATATCAAGGACTTTCTGAGTCAGAGCTGTGGTATTCTGGAGACGTTCAGTTGTTCATGTGGGGTTTGGGTCAGTGTGTAAATGAATAAATGAAGTGCAGAACCAAGCAAAAGCCACTTGCAAAATTTCCCGTGAAATTAAAAAGCAAACCTTGGGTTGTTTTCTCTTCACTTCCCATGAATATCAAAAGCAGGGCTGCCCTGGTGGGCCTGGCAGTGCATTCAGAGTTCCTGGGAAGAGCAGGGCTCATTTGCAGCAGATGAAATGGAGATGGAGAAATCCCACTTCGTCCCTTGGTCCTGCAGGGCTGGAGATGAGACGCGGTGGCCGAAATGCTGCTGGAGGAGCCAGTGTGACACCCCACTGCACCCCAGCAGTTTCAGCCCTGATCATTTGTAAATATAACCTGCACGGTGGAAAACCTGATTTGCAGAGCCCTGCTCATCTAATGAGAGAGCAAACGGGAGCATCCAGCCTCCTGTGCCCCCTCTGATGGGGACGGCTCAAACCTGGAGCCCAAATCCCGGTGCTGGAAGGCTCAGGGCCTCTGAACCGAGCTCCTGCTGGCTCCAGTTCCACTGACGTCAGCACCACATCCTTCCAGAGAATCTGCTCCCCAGAATTATTCCAAGCAATTGTTTAGTGAATAATTCTGAATAATGAAAATGCAGAGGGGAGGAATGGGGAAGTTGTTTGCTGTCGATTCACAAAAGAGGAGAAATGGAGGAATTTATCATGTCAATGATTTGCCTATGAATTATTCATTCACTTCACACAACAAAATAAAAATCCCTTTCCCCCTAAGCCCCCTCCCACCCAAGCTGAGGCTCGCTGGCTTTGTTTAATGTGTTTTTGATGTGCTGTCGCTGGCCGTGCCCCCCACCGGCCCGCGTGTGGCACCGCACATGGCACGCGTGACACGGTCCCGCTGCTGGAGGGGACGTGTCCCCAGAGCAGTGAGGGGAAGAAAAGCTGCCGTGCTGAGGCCAGGAATGGAGCCAGGGAAGCCATAAACCAGTGGAGAGGCCATTAACAGCGTCTAACCTGATGCTGCTCTCCCGGTAATGGGAGGGGGCTGCAGCAGCGAGGGACATTAGAGCCGCGCTTTGCTGTCCCCGCGCTCCTCGGCATCCATTTGGCAGCGGGGAGGGAAATGCCCTTGGAAAAGGAGCGTTGAGGGAGGCAGGGAGGAGAAATGCGCTCGTGGATGGCAGGAGGGGAAGGAGGGTGGGATGGGAAGGACAGTGCTTGGCTGTGGCTCCGTGGTGTGCATGTTCAAGCGGGGGACCTCCGCGCGAACCTCCGCGCTCTTGGAGAAGAGTTTCAGCCCCAGCCCTGACCCAGCAGTGCTTGACTGGCCCTTGACCACGTCCATCTGATCCTCCCTGGAGGTGGGTGAGCTGAGGGCCTGGAGCACCCCAGACCGGGCTGGGGCAGTGATCTGGGGAGAGGATAAATGGTCATGAGGGGCATAAATCCATTTTTTTTACATTACTACTTAAACTTCCATTCATCCAGCTGAAGGTGCTGTTTGATACCCCATGTAAGTTACCAGTGTAAGAAATGTCCCCACAAGAGCTTTCAGGGTGTTCACTAAATTGGCTTGAAGCCTCAAGTCGGGAGTGGTGCAATTCAGGGGAAGAGGCAAGAGCTTCCTCTCATTTTCATAAAATAATAGTGCTAAAAGGGAGCAAATCTCTTCTCATTTGGGAATAGTGGGACAGAGCTGAGCCCCTCTGCCCTGGAGCCGGGCTGGGAGAGCTGGGGGTGCTCACCTGGAGAGGAGAAGGCTCATGGATCGGGTCCCACGGGGGATGTTGTGTCCTGGTGCTGCACAGGGTTCCGTGGGGAGAGGGGAGGATCAGGGATAGGAGTCTGAAGGAAGAGCTGATTTTCCTGGAGTCTCCAGTCTCTCCCACCCTTCTCCACGGCAGCCTGTGCGTTCTCTTTATTGGCCCCATTAAAGGCAGTTGTCTGTGCAGGGATTGATTTCGGAGGAGCACGGAGTTAATTCATTCCCCAAATGGAAGGCTCTGTGTACATAAAACAGTCTGTGTCTCCCCACGCCTCTGGATAGGTGAGCCCGAGCCTCTCAGCCCATTTCCTCTCGCTCTGGAAGCCCTCGCCGGGGCCATACTTCTCCTGCATGGAGATTCAAGGATAAAACGACAGATGTCTTTCATTAAACATCTCCGGAACGAGCTGTTCAGCAGGCAATATGTATTCAGACACTATCAATATTTCATAAAGCCGTAATAGATGTTATCATAGATCCTCCGTCCAATATTTATTGCTCCATAATCACCGATCCATTGCACCTGGGCTCTCCATCCCCCTCCCCTGCCTGTCCCCGCTCAGACACGCTCCCAGGTATGTGGGGCTGCAGTGAAGTGCAAACCTGGTGCCACAATAAATCTGAAGGAGTTTGAAGTTGTTTGTTACTTTAGGCACTTTCAGGCCTGACGATAATGAAACAAATCTGTTTGCAGAAGGCGTTTTTATGGAAGGGTTTCAGAGCGAGTTGGCTCGGTGTAAATCTCGGGGTTGAGGCCATTAGGAAGCGTTTAAGCTGCAGAGGCAGCGGGGCTGTGTCTGCAGGGCTGGGGGTGTTGGAAAGCTAAAGCCTAAAATTAGCAACATGGAAAATATGGATCCCTCTGGGAGTCTGCTGCTGGGTCAGCACGGGCAGGAGAGACCTGAGTGCAGCTGGAGCCGGACCCTTCCCTCCCTGTCCCCGCCAGCACCCGAATGAGCTTCCCAAGGCACTGCTGCTTCCAGGGGAGCTCTGTAGGGGAAGGGTTGGGCCTGGGAGATTTATGGTTGGGGTTTTCAAAGGAGCCTGACGGGTGGAATTTCCGTTGTGTCGCTGAGGGGTCAGAGCCCTGGGTGGGACAATCCTTTGTGCCCTCCCAGCCCAGCAGTCTCAGGCTCATCGGTCACCTCTGCGCCGGTTCTTACGTCGGCCAAACTTCTCAAAAGCATTTGGCTTCACGTCACAGGACAATCCCAGCGGAGGAAGTGGAGCCACCCAAAATCAACATGGTGCGCATCAAATGAATGGGGTTTGTGATGGGTTTCCAAATGGAGTCTTAAAAGGAGATTCCAGGCAAAGAGCTTTTTTTTCTAGTGGAGACCTGAAGTGGCTGGTCTTGACCCCATCCCATTTAATGGCCCCAGGAAGGAGCCAGAGAAAAAAAGAGGAGAAGTTGTTAAATCTTCATCGATAAATGTTGAAGTGACACAAAGACGGGGGAAGCAAAGGGGCCCTTGCAGAGCCTCTGTTAATGGCACCGAGCCTTGGGCCGAGCAAACATCGTGTCTGATGCGGCCAAATGTCAGATAATTCATCTCCCTGAGCTGAGGCCACCTAAGGTCAGGTACGTGGGGTCCACTGCTGGTCCTGGGACGGGTGGAGGCACCTCCAGAGCAGGAGTTACTCGCCGGACCGTGGATAACCCTTGGAGTGGGATGGGTTTCCTCTGGAAAACACCTGTTTCTGTTTCTCTCTACTTGCTTGGATGAGCAGCTCACACAACTCCCACATGGCTGAGTCTGGGGAAGGCTGCCCTGCTGTGGAGCCAGGGAATGAGGAGAATAATTGCAGGATTGGGTAACTGATGGCTCAGGAAAGCCCTGGGGACACAGAAGGTCCCTGATGAGCAGCTTGCGATGCCCCGGCCAGGTCTGCACAGGAAGGTTGTGATAACCCCGATCTTGGCTCAGCATCCGCAGTTCCAAAAGGGCGTGGAGATCCTTGGAGGAGATCCAAAGACGAGCTAGAAAAACACTAATGAATAGGAAATGACACCTTTAGGAGGGAAAATCAAGGAGTGTGATGGTTTAATTTAGCGAAGCGAGGGCAGTATCTGGCTGATGGCCCCATTACACCTGCAGGGAGGAGAAGCGGCCCTTTCCCAAATCTTCCCATCCTGGCAGGGGGAAGCTGCGGGAGCAGCAGTGCCTGGAGGGCTTTGCCAGCACGGCCCAGCCCAGGAGCAGGGCGGCGTTTGCAGCAGCTGAGGTGCTCCCGTCCAGTTGTGATTCTGGATTTCTCATCACCGCGTGTTTCTGAGGCAATTAACTCAAACCCGTCCTTTTGCAGGGTTTATGATGCGTCGCTCTTTGTTTCTCACAGGGGGTTAAACAGGGTCACGAACTGTGGAAAATGCCTGAGAAACACCTCCTTTACGGAAACTTTATCATCTCCTCAGGCCCCTGGGGCCCTGATGGGAAGCGAACCATAAGGAATGCGCACACGGGTGTGCAGGGGAGGGCTGAGCTTTGAGGATGTGTGAAAAATATGACCCCACATGCTCACAGCAGTCTTGAAATTTGGAGCCTGAGAGAGAGAAGAGCTTTCCTTTCCAAGTGAGGTGTCCATGAAGACGCTGGGCGCAGAATGGTTTAGGGGAGCTGGGAGAGGTGGAAGTGCTGGGGAAGGGGAGCTCTGGGCTGGGGTCTGTGTGGGGCAGGGCCCAGGCAAGGTGGGGATGAGGGGCACCTCCCGCCTCACTCCATTACAGCCCTTTAAAACAACACCCTGGGGCCAGGCATCCCCTCGGTAAACAAATGGGATTTTAGATTTGATTCCTCATAAATCACCGGAGCCATTTCCACTGCGGAGAGCAGAGTGTAATGAGCTGGTTCACGGGGCAGGCAGGGAACATTTTTATTTGACTCTTTTGGGCCCCGTGAGCCTCCAGGTTTGACTTTGAGTTTCTGTGAAACAGAAAACATTTGCTGATGTAGAGGAGCCTGGAATAACCAGGAAAGCTTGGGGGCTGCTGACACTTGAATAAATCCCAGTGTCCTGGTATTTGGTTAAACTTGAATCTGAATACTTGTGTATGTTTTTTACAACAATTACTTGCCTCAGGGAGCAATTTGTGGAGCTGAAACAATCAAAGACTTTTATTTATTTTTTTTTTTTCTTTTCCTGCCTGGTATTCCCCCCCTCCAGGAAGTGCAAAGCCTTGGAAAGACTGGATCCTGCAATGTTTTTGCCCTTGCAAATAGTTCCCAGATGCACAGAGCACAAGCTGTGACAAATGCACAGAGCAAGCCCTGAGTGTGCCCCAGCTCCCGAAATGCCAACCAGGGAGCTGAGACTGGACCCTTCCTCCCATGGATGAAACCCCCACCGGGCCCCAGCTGGGACCACGGCGCCTCGAGGTATTTTGGCAGAACCCCCATTTTTCCCGAACGTCACCCGCTCATGGGGGAAGCAGCACCTTGGCTCCTCTGAGCTGGATTTCAGATTTCTGAGGAAACCTGGCTCCCTGACAACTTGGCTTCGAGTGCTTATTGTATGTAACACATAACCCCTTTAATATTACACATGGTGTGTTTAACTGCTTAATTTACCCCGGGAGGGATTGCCAAGTGCAGCTCCTCTGTTGACATATCATTTGCATGATAAACTGGTGTATTTTAAGCCACAAATAGGATGCGTCTGTGACCTATCTGTCTGCACTTTTACAAGCTACGGCACTACAGCAGCTCCTTGGATTGGAGAATGGAGCCCCACACCGTGCCTGGGGAGGGCATGAATGATCCTTCCTTCCAGGAGAGAGCAGAGGCTCGTGGCTGCTCTCCATCATGGAGTCAGACCGGGTAGGTCTGACTAAATCCATGGGTAGATGTTTGTTTTGGACAAAAAATGGCTTTTTTCACCCTTCAGGGCAGCTACTTCTGTTAGGGGAAGACTGGAAATGATGCTTTTTCTCCCTAAAGCTGCTCCCCGCTGTTTGCCTGAGCCCAGGAAGGCTCCCTGCAAGGACCTGCAGCCAGGGGCTCTGAGCTGGGCAGGCCTGCAGGGACATTGCACGGGTCCAGCCAGCCTCTCCCAGATCCCAGACCATGGAATCAGGAAGGGTTGGATTGGAAGGGACCTCAGAGCTCTCGTCCCACCCCTGCCATGGGCAGGGACACCTCCCACTGTCCCAGGCTGTTCCAAGCCCCAGTGTCCAGCCTGGCCTTGGACATTTCCAAGGATCCAGGGACAGCCACAACTGCTCTGGGCACCCTGTGCCACATTCCCACCTCTCCCTCGGCCTCCCCAGACTCTTTCCTGTCTCTCCATCTGTCTGTGGCTCTGTCTGCGCCCTCTCCCACCTCTCAGAGCTCTCCCACCTCTCGGCTGCTCCCTCAGTGCCCCTCGGGGCAGCGTCACCTCCGGCTCTGTGTCCCCCCAGCCCGGCAGTCACGCAGGGCCGCAAGAGGCTCCGAGGCCTTTGGGCACTCGAGGCCGACATCTCGAAGTCTAATTTGACGTGTTTCCAGCGGGGGAAGCATTTATTACATTAGACAAGTTGATGCAGCTCCCAGGTTGGGAATTGCACTTATTTGCCATAATAATGGTGTAAAGTCCTCTTCCTTTTATTGTGTTATCTCTCTTTAATCACGCAGAGACGCTCCCCAGTCATTTTAATCAAAGGCTCAAGCATCACTTATCTGAAGACTAATGACTCAACTCCGTGAGAGGAGAAACTTTGAAGAGCTTCAGTTGAGCTGGGAGGAGCAAAAAAAAAAAAAGAGACTCTATTTGAAACTTTTTACCTTTTTTTACACATGTGGTTATTTCCCCTAATTTCAGCTGGAGAGTTTTGTGTGTCTGGGAGCAGGAGCAAGCCAAGTCTTGCTGCTCCTCCTGAGCACGCGGCACTTAGGAACGTGGCTCAGGGAATGGGGCACACTTTCACATGGAGGATATTCCCACTGGAAAAAACCCGATGCTGTCCTTGGTTCGGCAGCGACACTGAGGGTGTGACATTATGGGATGCGTCCCAGGCATTCCATACACCCTGTGTGGAGCTGTGTTTGCTGTGCCAGGGCCTCACCAGCACCGAATCCACCGGCCCAGGACAAAGGGGAGTCCCTTCAGAGCCACACCCGAGCAAGAGTTATTTTAAAAAGGGATTTAAATAAGGCTGTGACTGCTCTGGGAGTGCCCCTGCATTTCCAGTGGTGTCTGTCCTTATTTCCCTGTGGGTTTGCAGTGGTGTCTGTCCTTATTTCACTGTGGGTTTGCAGATCCCCCTCTCCTCCTCGCAGGCTGCAGTGAGAAGCTCTCGCTTTACATCTTGGTGCTCCCAACTTTAGCCTGGGTGTTCCCATCTCCTCTCCAGGAGTGTCTGCAGTTTAGGAGGTGATTTAGGGCTGCTGGCAAGTCGGAACCAGTGGGAGCCGGGATGGAGACGGGGCTGCCTGATTTGCCATCCCGATAAGCCGGAGCCAAGCGCACCCAGCCAGGCCAGATGGCTGTGGCGTTATCTGTGGATCTCGGAGCAGATGGATGCCACATAAACATCTCACAGCCGTGGCTGTTATTGATGCAATTACTATTAATACCATTTATAAGTGTTCCGTGAACCCAAACACAGCGCTGGGGTGAGGAACACAAAGCAGCGCTAACGTGATTGCTGGGGTGCTAATTAAGGGTGGCTGTCAGTAACACCGTCTGCCATTACAGCTAATGATGCAATGGCAGCACATCTTGATTCCCAAGGGAAAGGGTTGGGGTGATGAGTCAGAGCCCAGGCAAAGCTGTGGGAGTTGGAGAGGATGCCCGGCTTCAGAGAAAATTGCCACAGGAGACATGAATGAACTGCGGGTCTTGGGAGAAGCACTTCGGGCCTGCAGCTGTTTTGGGGCCTCTCAGCCCCGTGTCTGAGTCAGGCTTTGCAGCTTCCTGGGCTCTGAATTCAAGGTGGCCGGAGCATCTGGGCCAGGGCATTTTGAAGTGCAAGGTTTGTGCCTTAGTGCCAAAGGAGAAGCTTTAATTGAGGGATCTCAGACCTGCTACTTCCCTGCTTTCTCATTCCCACTCTGCTCCTGACCTGCTGTGCGTCTTCCCAGAAATCTGTGTCTCCATCTGTCCTGTCTATTTCCACCACAGGGTTTTGGGGCAGGGACTTGCCTGCGTGTCTGTGCAGCCTGGAGCACAGCAGGGGCTGGGGCTGGTCAGAACCTCTGGATCCCGTGACAGCGCTGGCCAGGGGTCACTGGGGATGGTGGTCAGGGGTCACTGGGGATGCGTGTTAGGTGTCACTGGGGATGGTGGCCAGGGGTCACTGGGGATGGTGGTCGGGGGTCATGGGGATGCTGGTCAGGGGTCACTGGGGATGCTGGTCAGGGGTCACTGGGGATGCTGGTCGGAGCTCAGGGTGCTCCAGGGGCAGGATTTGTGTGGCCTGACCTGAGACCCTGACTCGTGTTCAAGCCTTTCCACAGCCTGGTGATTCCCTCTGAGCTGGAGCAGCCTGAGATGGTTTGGTTGGGGTTTTTCGTCCGTAAGGATCATGGGGAGAGCTGGGGGTGCATAAATGTGTTTGGCTTTCCTGTGCCTGTGCCAGGGAGAGTGAAGCTCACCCAGAATCTGCCTCTGAGAGAAGGGCCCGTTTCCCCTCCAGGTGTAAAAGGAATACAGTCAGTTCGGAAGCCCCTGAATGTTCCCAGGATTCAGTTCCCTTCCCTGGAAGATTGTGCAGCCCTGGGAGAGGTGGAGGAGCTGAGATATTCAGAGGCTGCCTGAACAAGGTCCTGGGATGACAGTGAAGTCTTCTGAGGAGGACTAGAGACCTCCAGAGGTCCTTTCAACCCCAAATTCTCTGACGTTTGTAAAAACCCCTTTTTGTACGTACCTGAATCTTAAAGCATTTACATACCTAAAAAAAACCAGGCCTAGATCTTTCTGCTCCAAAAAATCCTCTTTGAAAAACCTGGGCTGGGCTAGGAATGGCGTTAGAAAATATTTCCCATCTGTCTCTGTTGAACACCGTGAGGGAGTCGGCACTTCCTGCCCGATACAACAACATGGAAAGATTCATGGTATGTGTTTTACCCCCCAAAGAATTTCTTGGCTTCCCAGTGCTTTGTTAATGTGCATTGATTATGTTTACTGCGCCGTTAGAAAGTCATTTAGGGATTTATTGGGCTGGCTTTAAATACTGAAAGTGAGTCATTACCCTGACCCACTTGTGCCTGAGCCTAAAGCTGAGTAAAGGAGGGCGAGACTTTGCCCCAGCGGTGAAAACCCTCCCAGGAAACTCCATTTTGAGGACAATGAATGAAAAAGGGCTTGTGAAGGCACATCACTGCAAGCCTGAGAGTGCAGGAACGGCTTAAATCCCTCTGCCATCCCCCTCAATCAGAGATAATAACAGGATAGCAACAGGAATTCCGAGTGGATGGTGCTGGGAGCTGGAGAACAAATCCAGGCAGGCAGGCAAAGCCTGGCTCTTCCCGCCAGCATGGGAGTGAGGGATTCCTCACTGAGGGATTCATTGGAGATCAATGGACTTGGCTCTCTGCCTCCCGTCATAAATTTGGATGTCTCTGCTCAGATCCAGACAATTATGGGTGAGACATGTTGGCAGCTTCCCTTCAGACAGAAGGGAGATGACGGAGTTTTTCTTAGCATTTAGGCTTTGGCTCAGCCGGAATCACGGGATGGGCCATTAGCCAAGGAAAATGTGAACCCATTCTGGAAGGACCGTTCATATTTTTGTGGGGTTTTTATTAAATTTCTTTGCTTCAAGGCCGTGCTGGGGGTTTCTGGCTGATGATAGGAACAACAATGATGGGAAGGCCCTGAGATGCCCTGGCCAGTTTGGTTCCTCTCAGCTCGGAGTCCAGGCTGGGAAGTTTGGCTGCTGCTCTGACAGCTCCCCGTGGTCCAGGGATGAGCTCTGTGGTTGTGCTCCGAGCACCAGCCAACCTTAACATTTCCATTTGCTTTTACATTCAGAATTGCTGTTTTTGGAGCAGGTGGAGTCCCCATTTTTCACTGGTGGACCTCTCCACCAAGATGTGGCACGAAATCCTGCAAACCTGGGCAGGCTGAGCTGAGCTGGGCGAGTGCAGCGCTGTCGGGGATCGCTTGGATGGCTCCTCATCCTGAGCCAGCTCTGCTCTGGTGGCAGCTCTGCTGTAAGCAGGCCAGCTGAGGGTCTGCTCTGAATTACAGCACTTGGCTGCAGCCCCTTTATCCACCAGGAGCCTGGAAGTGCTCCTGCTCCGCCATCCGAAACGCACATTTCTGCCAGGAGAAAACATCTCCACGAAGGACTCCACAAAGTCCTGCAGCCCCAGCGCTCCGGGCTGCAGGGATTGCCCTTCACGCCTCACCCCACAGAGGCCTGGGCTGCCTCCAGGAGCGAGGTGAACCAAAGCAGGCTCGCAAGGAAAGCACAAGGCAAGTCTAATTGGGCTCTTTCAATGAAAAACAGAAAAAAAAATGAAGCAGAAAAAGAAAAAAAAAATCTAAACTTGAGTAAGGAGTTTAAATATGCCAAGGCAGCAGTGTGGGAGGGAGCCCTGAACTTTCAGAGCTCTGGACCCCAAGATTTTTCCAGGTAAGTATCCTTGCTCTGCTGGGTTTCTGTAAAACTGGAGATTTCTGCAAAATATCTCCCCCTGCAAGTGTCTGAAGTAAAGATTTCTTTGGGGAAATGAGAACGAAACACTTCACTCCAGGCTGGTGTTAAACTGTTTTGTCTGAGTTGCCTCAAGTGGAGCTTTTGGGGTAAAAATTGTCACCTGAAATGTTTCTGACAGAAAAATCAGAATACATTTAGTCAAAGTATTTTGCAAATCCACGTTGAATTGTGACAGTGAACAAAGGAACTTCTGCACAACACCTGGCGTTCTGCCTTTCAACAGCCCTAAATTGAAATGAGCCTTAATTCAAAGCACTTCTTTTTTTAGACACTTAATTCCTTTTCACTCAAAACACACACTTATATTAAAGGAAAAGAATATTTTTCAGCCTAAAGAATAGATTTTATCCCTGTCAAAATGCTTTTTTTCTGAATATTTGTATTTTCTGCAGCCAAATGAGAGCTCAGGTGTTTGTGTGCCCCAAGGGCAGGACCACGATGTCCTCAGGGAAGGTTGGATCATTTTTCCTCTGGGGTGCCACCCCCAGCCTTGGTGTCTGTCCCCAGCACCCCCAGCAGTGTGGGCAGAGTCAGGTTGATGCTTGCTGTGCCAAAATGAGCCGTTTTGACACATCCAAATGGAAATTGCACGGGATTCTGGTTCTCCCGTTATTTTTTTCCCTACGTGTTTTGAATTTTTCATTCTCATTTGGGACGAGCAAATGTCAAAACAGCAGTTTGGGATTTTTATCTGCTCCTGTCTCTCTCCGAGCCGCTCCGAGGATGCTCTGATTTGCTCCTTGTTTCACCCACGCTGGCAGAGCGGGAGCTCTGTGCTCTGCTCCGAGGCAGTGACGGCATCGCGGCTCCCGCGAGGGCTTTTCCACGCCAGCCTGGAAATCACCTGCTCTTCCCTCATTTATGGAAGTTTGCAGATGCTCTGCAGGCTTCTCCCAGCCAGGGCTGGCAGCTCAGCCTGCCTGGGGCTGCCCCACCGGCACCTGCTCCGACCTCAGCTGGAAATGGGGGAAAGCACTGCCCCAGCAAACCCCAGAGCGAGGCCGGCAGGGCAGTGGGACGGAGCACTGGACGGGTCACCCTCGTGTGCCTTGAACTGCTCTGTCCCCGTGGCAGGGTGGGCACAAAAACAGGCTGAGAAAGGGGGGCTGTTCAGCCTGGAGAAGAGGAGGTTGTGTGGAGACCTCAGAGCCCCTTCCAGGATCTGAAGGGGCTTCAAGGAAGCTGGGAGGGACTGTTCCTCGGAAACTGGGGTGACAGGGCAGGGGGGAATGGGGTCAGACTGACAGGGGGAAGTTCAGGTGAGAAATCCTTCCCTGAGAGGGTGGGGAGGGGCTGGGCTGGAATTCCCAGAGCAGCTGTGGCTGCCCCTGGATCCCTGGCAGTGCCCAAGGCCAGGCTGGACAGGGCTGGGAGCAGCCTGGGACAGCGGGAGGGGTCCCTGCTCAGGGCAGGGGTGGCACTGGATGGGATTTAAGGTCCCTTCTCACCCAAACCACTCCAGGATTCTGTGATTCTGTGAAAGGCCCCAGCTCACTGCCCAGGGCAGCCAGCCCATTTCTTCCAAAAAACTTCCTGCAGAGTCACCTCTGCCCCCAGTTAAACACAGAGGCTTGGAAAGGCCACACCGCGGCATCCCATTCCCCAGATTCACTCCCGTTCTCGCTGGGAACAGGGAGCTGCGGGCAGGGAGCTGCCTGACCTGGATTTCCTCTCTCCCTTGGCTGGGGAGTCTTGCCCAGTTACACCCCGGGCAGCGTCACTGGCGGGGCCGGGCTCCCATCTCGGCTCCCGCTCTGCGGGGTGCGGGGGAGAGGAGCGAGCGGCCGCGGCTGCACCGCGAGTCCGGCAGGAGTCCTGCGAGCCGGGGGCTGTCTGTAGCCCAGCTTTATCCGACCGTATCTCCCCCTCCTCTTTGTCAAGTCGCTAAATATTTTATGAACATCTGCAGGGCAAAACATTCGCTTCCCTCTCCACGCCAGCCCTCGGCAGCTCGCTCGCCGCTTTTACCGCGCATTAAATTCTTTATGGGGGTAATTGCCAAACCTCCCGAGGTGCTTCCAGGGCCGCGTCTGTCGGTGTCCCCTCCCCGTGGTGACAGCCAGCCCCGGGACGAGCGGCTCCGCTTGTGCCCCTCGCGCTGTGTTGCGGGTGGCGATGATGGGGACCCGGCTCAGCGCAAACGCGGCCAAACCCCGGCTCTGGGGCAGGGGCCGGGCCGGATCCTGCCCCGCCTGCGGGGAGGCTGCGAGCGGCACGGGAGGACGCGGTGGGCGCTGGGTGTGAGCTCGGCGTGCTCGGGAAGGGTCTCCTTTGCAGGGGCAGCGCTGCCGGAGTGATGGATGTGCTCGGCGATGGGCCCTGACACATCGGCGCTGCCAGAGCCCGGGGACAGCTGTGCTGGGGTACCCGGGTGCCTCTGCCTCCTCCTAAACGAGCCCAGAACTGGCAGTGATGTAGGAGGGAGGGAGACTGGGATTTCTGCCTGCGACCCCGTGTCTGTGGGGTTATTTTGGCACTCCACCGGGAGCCCCGGGTTCCCTGCTTCGTCTTTGAGGCGTTCGTAACCCACTGCGCTCTGCTCCGAGACTCCAGGTGAGGGAGTAGGGTTGTGATGGGGAAATGGACCAGGACGAGTGCAAATGCCAACATCTGCCTTTAATTCTGGATGACAACTTGTTTGATTGTTCACGTCCCTCTGATTTCCCTTTGCAGCTTCAGGGATACCTGGCAGGCGGGAGCAGCCAGGGAAGGAGGGGCTCCAGGGGAGTGCTGAGAGCACACGGCAGAGTGCAGAATAGTTTAAAAAATATATAAACAGAGGTGTTCACACTGGAAATGTCATCCTGGGAGCTGCTGCCTTTCTGTCCAGTCCTGAGAGTGACGTGCTCCAAACCCCACATCCCGCTGCTGCCACAGAGACCCTGCTGGGAAAGGGGAGCCACAAAAGGACCTGAGCCTGCAGGGAAGGGTCCCAGCCCCCAGCTTTGGGGCTTTGCCTTCTTGTGGGGGCTGTACCCCGAGTTTGGCACTGGGAATTCGGTGTTGACGGGTGTGCGAGCAGAGCTGGGAAAGCCAATTTGCTGAGAGGGACCCCGGCTGCTTCTTGTATCTGGCAAAACCTCCCGCAGCACCTCAGGGGAGACACAAGCCTGAAATCTTAATTAAAAAGCAGAAAGCGGGGTTTCATGCTAGGCTGATATTGTGACTCTCTTCCCTTTATGGACAATTCTTATGCAAGCTCCTACTGTGTCTGTGGAATTGCTAATTTAGAGGAAGTTACAGATTTGTGCAGTGCAGGGCCTGTGTCAGCAGTGTTTAACATCAGGAGATCGAGGTGTGTGCTGATCCCTTTCCTTGTCAGGAACTTCCTTTTTATTTCTTGCAATCCTTCCTTTCTTGTCATCCACTCCAGAGCACACCAGAAGGAACATTGCCACCACCTGGGGCGTGGAGAGAGCACCAATAACCCAAAGTATCGCCACTCAGCACTAAAACTGTTCATGGCCAAACAGTGACAAGGTCTGGATCAGCAGGAGATGCCACCTGTGGCCTTCCCAGTCCTCAAGTCCCCTCTGGAAATTTTCAGGGGGAACAGCACAGCGTTCTTGGATAAGCATCTCTGACCAGGAAGGCTGAAACCAGGATTTGAGAGACCTGTGGTTTGTGTTTTGCTTGATCCAGGCCTGATGGAAATTTTGGAAAGCCAGGCTGACATTGTCTAATCAGAGCCAGTCCATAACCAGCCAGATGGGACAGAGCTGTCCCGCCTCCAGCTGAAAATGAGCCAAGGACATCGGCCTCTGGAGAGGGTTGGCTTTCTCTTCGTGCCTGATTAGGGAAGCACAAGCTCCTCTCTTGAGGCACAGCTTTGAAAAATGTAATTTAATTCCTTTTGTTTCTCCATCTTTTTAAGAAAATAGTATCTTCTGTCCCATTAGATCAGGAACCTGATACTGATGGGAAAACTTATGAGGTCTGAAAGTACAAACCTTTGGGACGGTGCTAACAGGAGCCCCTCTGCTCAGAATGAGGGAGATTTTAGGGACAGGCTGTGCCTTATGGACATAGATGACTCCAGGGACATCCACTTTGGGTCCCTTGGGCGCCTGGGCCCTGCCCCACCCCAGATTTTGGCCAGGCATGACTCGCACTTCCTGGCAGAGATTTGAGAAAGATTTGAGCTCAGCCTGGTGCCAGCAGCAGATGAAATCCAGGATAACTTTATCTCTGCCCTTCTGGAGGAAGGACGCTCAGACAATGCCTGATCCAACGGTGAAACTCAGGGCAGGGCCAGGGGAGGCCAAACCCAGACATGGCTTTGGAGAGGCTTTAGAGAAATGCGGCCAGAAAGGGCCATTAGGGGCTTTTAAATGCAGGTTACTCACGGCTGCATCTGGCTCAGGACGGCCCCGAGCTGCAGATGGCCAGAGCTGGGAATGGTTTATGGCCTGGCCTGTCCCTGTGCCAGCCCTCCAGGAGATTGGCCTCGATGGACTTTTGATCTGATCCAGGGAGCTCTTCTTACACCCTTATCACAAATGGCCTCTGAGAAATGATAAGAGATTGATCAAAATGGGAGCTGGGAGGAAAGTCAGGTTGGATCTGACTTTGTTGCTCGTTCCCTGCAGGAAGGCAAGGTCTGGACACAATCTGGGTCTTGCCCCTTGTCCCAGAGAGGTTCAAACCCCATCCCTGTGACCCAGTGGGGAGGACACAGCCCAGGAGTTTGCAGAAGCTGCAGATCAGGGCACGGAAGAGAAACCTCCTCCCCTCAGCGTGTGGGGCAGTGCTGGGGGGTTTTCTCTGGGAACTGCTGCTCGCAGGGCTCCAGGAGCGCTGGAGAACCTCCAGGCTGCCCAGAGAGTGAGAAGCCGGGCGTGGGCTGGGGCTGGGGCTCAGTACAGCTGCTCCCAGACAGAGCAGGCCAGCGAGGAGCTGTTGATGGATGAGTCCATCATCTCACTGAAGCGAGGTTTGCGGCTGCCTTAGGGCACGGCTGTAAATGAGCCCCTAATGGATTCTGCTCCTAAAACTTCCCTGTAATACAGAAATAGCTGCATCCCCAGACATGGGAAGGGGGGCGGAGATGGATGCGCAGAGGGAAGGGATGCTGGAGCCCTGCAGTGGTTCGGAGGCTTCAGGAGTGCCTCCCTCCTGAAGCAGCCGGGCTGATGCTGAGCCTGGTGAGATGCTGGGAAATGGGAGATGTGGCCACCCCCTCCCTCACTCCCAAACTCTGCTTTGCTGCCACGGCTGCTGCTGTGATAAACACCCCTGAGGGGTGTCCGTGCCTCCCAGATCTCACCCCAAAGGAATGCCACCCTTGGGATCGGCAGCGTGCCTTCCCCTGCCCCTCTCCCCTGCCCCTGCCCCCCTCCCCTCCTTCCCACATCCCTGCACCTCGGGACCCCAGTTTGGCTCAGATATGGGATGGGAGCAGGTGGTGGCCTTGGCACATGGAAGACCAGGTCCTTTTCCAGCCAGGACTGTGCCCTCCCGGTGCTCCCTCCTGCACATCCACCTCCGCATCCCTCCCTGCTCCCCCGCTGGGCTCAGCGGTGGCAGGCGCGGCTCCGCTGCTGCCCTGGCTCAGCACGGGAGGGCTGGAGATGCTGAAAGCTCTGCCCCCCTCCCGTGTCTGCAAACAAACAAACAAACAAACAAAGACACGGCATCTGCTCTGTGGTGACTTCAGCACCTCAAAGCTGTCCCTGGTTCTCGAGCTCTGGGATGGACAGAGCTGATCCTGACCACATCAAGGGCCCGGGTTTGGAGATGCCACCACCAGACTCGGAGGAGGCTGCAGGAGCAGGTGCTGGGGGGCACCTGGGAGAGTGGAAGGTGCACTTGGATGGTCTTTAAAGGTCTCTTCCAACTCAAATCATTCTTTCATTCTGTGATTCTCCCTTATCCCAGTAACGCCGTGGGGAAAAAACCCCAACTCTGTTCAAGTCAAGCAGGAGAGAAATCCTGGGGCTGATTGCAAACCTGGTGTGGGCAAGAGGAGGGGACCCTGCGATGCAGCAGCCCTGGAGCTGCTTCCCAGACCTGCTCCCCTTTCTGCAGCTGAAATCTGCCTCTCAAATGGCAACCCCTGCAGCTGCAGCGCTGCCCCTTGGCTGCTCTGCCGGGCCAGGCTCAGCCCTGGCACTCGCCCCGGCCACGCCACCCTCCCTCGAGCCAAACCCAGAGTTCAACAGGGAAAGAACTCCTCTGCCTCTTCCTGCAGGTCACAGGGATGATCCTGGGTCTTGTGCAGAGGCTGGCAGACGTTACCTTGCAAGGAATCTTTTTAATCTGCCAGATGATTCCCTTCCCCGTCCCCTCCATCATTTTTACGGCCCCGCAGCGTGCGCGGGTCCCGGCGCGTCCCGGCGGGGGGTGCAGAGCCCAACCCGCGCTCCCCAGCGAGCGCCTGATTCATCACCACTGATTCCGCTTGCCAGTCGCCGTAATAACAATAATCAAAATGAATTAATTCGGAATTAGTGGAGAAGGAACATTGGAACTGCATGGGAATGGTGCTGCAATCAAATCAGATCCGTGTCAATTCAAAGGAAGATCTCTTTATCTCTTTAATAGCTTTTTCACCTGCCTGGGACTGCAGTTTATTCCAAGGATGGGCTCTCGTATTAATATAACTTACAGTTGTTCTAAAATGTTTTCTGTCTTTCACAGCTTGTTCTAAATATTTCAGCAAACATAAAGTGGGCTTCTTCCTTTCATCCTCCCTTGAGATGAGGCAGAAGATGATGAAAACCCTGGTTTTCCCCACAGCAAATGTACCTTTTTATAGCCTATTGGGAATCAGGCAAAATGGATCAATTAGGTGATCGCGTGGAGCAGCTTCTTGTTTATGGGGTGATAACTCCAGGCAGAGAGGAACGAACTCTCCGGGTGTAGGGCCACGGTGTTTATTTGGAAGATGCACTTGTACAAGGCCGATAGGAAACACCATCAGTTTATTATTTGCACTGGATAAAGGTCAGCCTAATAAAGGACTTACTGAGAATGGGACTCAGGTGCCAGATTTAGGGTCCTGTCCAAAACTGGTCCTCCCACGTGAGGCTTTCCCAGCTGCACAGTGACCTGTGGAGGTTCCCCCCGGGCTGGGGGAAGGAGGGAGGGTGCACAGGATGCAGGGACTGGCACCTCCCCTGGGACGGGACCTGGACCCCGAGCCATGATGGGGGACAGGGCTGAGGATGCTGCATCTGCCCTGGGCACTGCCTTGGGTCCCCTCAAGCTCTGATGCCTTTTCCCTGATGCTCCAGGGTGTCTGTGACCAAGCCAGCTGCTGGCACTGCCAGTCCCTCTCAGTTTGGGGTCCTGTCTCAGGAGGACGCTGTCCTGGTGACACCAAGCACCCAGCAGAGACTCCCCATCACTCAGAGATGTGAAGTGTTCCCTGAGTGAAAGGCTTCACTTCCACCCTGGTGCTTTGCAGGGAGGGGACACCGGGTGGGAAGAAGGGCTCTGACCACGTGGAGATGTCAGGGGAGGCAGCACCCCCAAGGACAGCTGAGCCAGAGCCCTTCTCTGGGGTGACAAACCTCCTCTGTGGCAGGTGACAAACCCACCTGTGCTCCTGGTTTGCCCCCACGCTGTGCGGGAGCCCCTCGAGAGGTTGGCATTGGGTCCCCATGAACGGGCCTGCAGTGTCTCCCCTTCTCCTGAGGCTCCCCAGCCCCAGGTGGTGACGCAGCCGCTGGAATTCGTCCCGTCCAGCCCCGAGCCGTTCCCTGCTCTCGTCTCTATTTTCTCCCCGTCATCTGGAGTCGCACATCACGGGTGAAATATGAAAGAAACAAATTAGAATTACCTCGCCGGTGTGACAGCGAGGAGAGCTGCGAGCTGGGGAAGCTGAATGGAATGATAAATCCCATCGCTTAAACCGTGTAATGAATTTTCCTGGAGATTTGTCTCGGAGTAAAGAGAGGGAGAGGAGGGGAAAAGTACGAAATTCTCCTCGGATTTGGCAGAAGGGTTGCAGGCAGCTCTGACTGAAAAGTGTAAATCTGAAGAGTTCGTGCCTGCAGCGCATCCAAATAAGTTCCCCTTCCTTAATAGTCCTGGGTGCAATTTTCAGTGAAATGTCAAATCTGCTTTTCCTCCACTGGCATTCGGTCTAATAACATTATTTTGTCCGAGGAGCCCGGAGAACTAATGTGTTTCAGGAGTAATTCTGCAGCTAAACATAGGAGAGAGGATTTTTTGCATTACAAGAAAATATTTTTGTGCTATGAGGGACTTTTGTGGGGGTTGGAACATCCTTTGCCACTGATTTGTTGGGTGACCTTGGATAAATCACTGTCCTCTCTGTGCTTGTCTCTCCTTCCCTCTCTGAATTTCCCATGGATTTAGGTTTCAAGGTCTTTGGGGCAGGGACCGGTTTTTGTTGGATGTTTAGGATTTCTGGAAGAGTCCCCAGGACTGAGGTGCAGGTGTGAGCACAGCACCAGCCAGGGAAGGGAAGACACCACGTCACAGAGCCTTTCCTTGGAGGCTGTGCAGGAAAACAGGCAAGAAGCATGAAAAAGTCAGAGTTTTCCTCAAAAGCAGAGCTCAGGAACCCACAGACCATGCCTGAAGCAACCTCCTTCCCAGTGAGCTCCACAGAAACACGGATTTAGGGCACGGAAATCCCAAATGTCGATCCTGTTTCTCCAAAATGCGCATCCCGAGGCGGGAGTGGACCTGTCTGGCTGGAGACGTTCCGATGGCAAACAGGCCAGCCGCTCCCTCGCGCCCTTTAAGCTGGAAGCTGACGTTGGGTCCATCTCACTGGGAATTGTTCCAGAACCTTCTCACAGAAGTCACCCCTGGAGCAACCCCTCCCAAACCCTGCCACCCCCCCAGAGCAGCTCCCAACCACCCTCGTGTGATCCTGAGCCGAGTCTGGCTTCCCATTTCCTTCTGGAAAATGGGACCCAGTGGTTTTGCACGGATTGAGCCACGAAACGCGAGGGGGATTTGTTTGGATGCAGCTGGAATTTGCTCTCCCAGGAAGGAGGCAGCGGCACGAAGGATTGCGGTGCAAATTGCGCTTTCCTTTATGTGGGCTTCAGATTATGCAACTAAAATTAAATTTAAACTCTTTGCAGAAAGGTAATTTTTCCTAATCACTCACACTGCTGCACAGATCTCTACAACTTGATTACGTTCTAATTAGATTAATTGGATGGAGAATAATTTCTTTCTCCAAGAAGATCAACTACAAACCACAAGCAATTCTATAGACTCTGCGGGGGGGGGGGGAACCACAAACAAAAA
>VZTE01005041.1:382674-396112 GCA_013397775.1 Eulacestoma nigropectus | reverse complement strand
GGGGGGGGGGGGGGGAACCCACAACAAAATAACCCCAGCCCTCATTCAGAGCTTTAAAACCAAAGCACAGAATGCCCGGTAATTAAATTGCTAAAGAATTTATGAGGATATCTGGATGAGCCCGGGTGTTGTTTTTCATTCCTTTCCCCCTCTTTTTCTCTGGGCCATAAAATGAGATGTGGAATTCCAATTCCTTCATTGATTTCTGAGATAAAAATTTAAGAAACTCGAGTAACAAAAGGTTGCACTCCCACGTTCTGCATGTGAAATGGATTGCCTTTGTTACAGGGGCAGCAAATATTGAACGGGGTAATGCTGCGAGGTCTTTGGCCTGAATACTAATGGTCATTATTTACCAGAAATGAACACGAGCCAGGGAGGTTCAGCACCTCCTGATTGGCTTTGGCATCCCAACAAAGGCACGGAGAGAGGGACAGGGGACGTGAAAAGTGGATGCAGAGCTCAGTTCCTGTGCTTGGCCCAGCTCTGTGAGCTGAGCTGCCCGTGAATTAATGCCGAGCAGTTTTTGCTGGAAGCATCTGGTCGCAGCGCACGTGGCTGCTCAGACGGGCTGGATGTGCTCGGAGGACGCTGCATTCCCCATGTCCTCACTGGATCCTTTCCTTTGCCCTCTCCTCGGGCAGCGCTGCCCTTCGCTGGGCACAGGTTCGAGCTGAGCCGGGAGAATTCGGGGCTGTAAATCCCCCCTGGCCACGGGGCTGCGGTCGCTGAGCAGCTCCCGCGTTCCGCGTGGGTGGAAGGTGCTGAGCTGGGCACCCACGGGGACATCGGGGACGTGAGAGCTGCAAACTCAGCCCTGGAGCTCCTGCTGGAGCTCTCTCAGCGCCAGGATGAGGCGTCAGGGCCCGTTAACTTCTGGGAAGGACACGGAGTGCCTCGATTGCTCTCCGTTGTCTCTTAAAAACCCAGCGGTGATTAGAGCAGACAGGAAACTTCGCCACTTGACCTTCAGTGTGCCCAGGGAGGTCGGTTATGAGGGCACCAACTGCCCAGATTTGTTCTGGAGACTCTCAGGCCAATGCTACTCTTTTCCAAACTGTCACACGATCACTGAGGCTGGAAAAGAGCTCCAAGAGCATCAAATCCAAGCAGTGCCCGATGCCCACCTTGTCCCCAGCCCAGAGCCCTGAGTGCCACCTCCAGGCCTTCCCTGGACACCTCCAGGGATGAGGACTCCAAACCTCCCTGGGCAGTTCCAAGGCCTGAGCACCCTTTCCATGGGGAAATTCCTGCTGATGTCCACCCTGAGCCTCCCGTGGCCCAGCCTGAGGCCGTTCCCTCTCCTCCTGTCCCTGTTCCCTGGGAGCAGAGCCCGACCCCCCCCGGCTGCCCCCTCCTGTCAGGGAGTTCTGCAGAGCCACAAGGTCCCCCCTGAGCCTCCTTTTCTCCAGGCTGAGCCCCTTTCCCAGCTCCCTCAGCCACTCCTGGGGCTCCAGCCCCTTCCCAGCTCCATTCCCTTCCCTGGACACGCTCCAGCCCCTCCAGGGCTCGAGGTGCTGTGCCCAGGACTGTTGGATCCTGAGCAAACGCCCCTCCCAGCATTCAGTGAACGGGAGAATTGTGCCAGCCTGGAGCTGTGTTGGAGGCTGTCACTGCCAAATGACCCTGGGCCCTCCTCCTTGTCCCCTCCAGCCCTCTGTGTCCCCCTGGGCCCCCATGCGTGGCAGATTCGTGTCTCAGTGGCTCCCGTGGTGTTTGGCTGCTTTGAGCCGAATGCAAGGAGTGCCCGGAGTCTGAAATATGAAAAGTGTTTGGATGGGGCAGATCGGCCACCTGCAGATATCACCCCCAGGAGTGATGACAGGGCCTGGCAGAGCCACAGCGAGTGCTGAAATTAATAGCAAGAGATCTATTAAAGGGATTAGACACACGTTTGAACACTTACAACTTTATCTCTCGCTGCTCGTGGCAGGGACTATTTATCTCCCCAACCCAAATGTCTGAGGGGTGATTTATAGATTGGAGAGGGTGGAGAGAAACTTTGAATTCCCAAACCTCTGAGCTTTGGCTGGGGGTGAGGGATGGGGACTTGGCCCTCCTGGGCATCTCCATGGGTGTCTTAGCTGGGACTGGGATGTGTCCCCTTCAGTTTTGTCCATGCTCTGGAGCCCTCCTGGAGAGCTTGAACTGGGTCCTGTCCAGCTCCTGGATGAGAAGGTTCTGCAGGAGCATCTCAGAGCATGGGATAGGGCTGGGGCCACTCCAAAGCACCCAGCAAAACTCTGCTGACGTTGGTGTTGAGGCAGGCACGGCCCAAGACACAAATCCTGCCTTTATTTCCAGAGGGGAGCTGTGGTTTGAGGACCCTCTGTTTCTGAGGAGAAGGTTTTGGGGGGAAGCTGCTTTCTGCACCTGCAGCACATCCATGTTTTGTGCCTGGTTTATCCTCTGGGAAAACCACGAGCTGCTCCTGCAGGGGTGAGCCCTGACATTTCCTCAGCGCTGCGTGCACAGCTGGGGTGCAGAGCCGTGCACGGATCTCCGTGTCTACGAGATGGGAATGGCAGATCTGAGCTGCCAGAGCTCTGAGCGCCGGACCTCACCGCCTCGGCTGTTCTGGATGTGATTCTGTGTGTGCCATTTGCAAGGTTAAACGAGGAATAAAGCAGAAGATGGAAAGCCTGTGTGCAGGAGCACCCAGCAGGGCTGGGACACACTCCTGGAGCTGCAGGTCCATAATGTTTAACTGGGTTCCTCCCCAGGCCTGATTCAGGGGTAATGGCAAAGCTCTCCTGGGTTGCTGTGGGGGGAAAAACCTTTTTCTAACCCTAAATGTCTGATTGGTACAGAGTAAATTCTGGGATGTTCACAGGCTCTTGAATCTCCTGGTTCATGGCGCAGCCTAAGCAGGTCCTTTTATGTTCCCTGACACTCGTTAGGACGTTTTAAGAGATTGAAGAGAATGGAAAAATCAGATTTAGTCATTTCTTTTACAATATGCCCCTAAAAGGAGCCTCATAAAATATGAATTCCACTGAATGTGCTTGTTTCTAAATTCAGAACATGTGTCCAAGTGAATTTGTAGCTGAGGAAATGAAGGACAAACTGCCTGGGACGGGAGACGAGCAGACAGGCAGCTGCCCTTTCCCTGCCCTGCCGTGCCTGCCGGTGCCTCCTGCCTGCCAGGGCATTTCCCGAAATATTCTGCACCCCAGGCACCCCCCTTGCTGTGCTGGGCTCGTGCCTCGCCCAGCCGGGTGCTCCCACCCTCATCCCCTCACCCTCAGTTTGCAGTATTGGGGTTTGATGTGGGGATGGGAACAAGGGCATGCCTCAGCCCCTTCCTGGGGCTGCCCTGGGTTTTTCTCTCTCCACCCCCGAGGACTGACCTGACACTTACACAGGAGGAGGGAAGATTTTCCTGCCCTGCCAAATGCTTTGGGTTCAGCAAACCTCCCCTGCCAACCACACTGGGCTGGGAAGAGGAGCTCTCAAAAACCATTTGCAACATAAAAGCTTGGCAGAGTAAATTGCTTTTGATCTGTGCAAATAATTCCCTTGGCAATTTCGGGGAGGTTTTTGTATCCGTTTCTACCGTGTTAACTTTCTGTTTGTAATAATTAATTTCACGATAATCAGCTCGACATTGTGAAACGCAGAATCATTTCAAACCAGAAATGTCTTTTATTTTGCAAATATCAAGGCTGAAACACGAACAAAGACAAAAATGTCCCAGAGGCAGCCAGGAATGGGGGGTTGGGTGCAGCCTCCTCCGTGCAGAAGTTCAGTTTTACCAAACAGACATTTTCTAAAGTCCCAGTCTTGTGCTGAGGACTTAAGTGGCCTCCAAGTAAATATTTTTTTCCCTTCTCCTTTAATTTTCTTGGGTTTTAAGGTGTGATAAAGTCTGGCTGCAGCCTTTTTGGAGCAGCAGCCCTGGCTGAGCTCGTTTCTGTCCAGAGTGGGAAGGGGGATCCAGGGAGGGAAGAGCAATGGGAACGTTCACAGCTGTGTGTCCTGAGCCATCCTAAACGACCCAACACGGCCTGGGGTGAAATCAGCCCTGCCTCAAGATGCCAGAACCAAATCTCCAGCCCTTCCTGCCCCAGTGGGGGCTGCTTTCCCCCAGCAGTGGATAAGCTGGTGCCATCCCAAGGGATGTGATCCACCCACGCCAGGGGGCTTTTATGGGATTTTGGGCTGGGTCCCTCACGCACACCCAGCTGAACCCTGCCTGGCTGCTGGAACGCTGCTCAGGCCTTCCTGGGGATGATTAACCTGACATTTGATTGGGGACAGCACCTGGGCGTTTGCTCCTTCTCAGGCCCTGCTCCTCTCCATTAAAACCATAACCAACCCAAGGAGCGATTTTATGGTGCTGAGAAGGGTCAAACACATTTGCTCTTTGATGAGAGGAGCTGTAAAATCCGTAACCGGGAGCTGGATGGATCAGGCTCTCTGAGCATAAACAGGCATAGGAAAAATGCGGAGATGGTCCGGCGGGTCAGTCTGGGAGAGGAGAGAGATGGATGCATTAAACACAGACCCACTCAGCCATCCATCCACCTCCTCTCGGGCTGCAGCGGGAGCAGAGCTCGCTGCCCACGGTGGGAGGTGCAGCAGGGCTCGGGAGCAGGATGGATGGCACAGGAGCAGATGGATGGCTGGACAGCTTCCCACCAATCCATCTGCATCTGTCCCCACACCTCAGTCTTTATCCAGCCTAGTGATGCACGCAGGTGGAGAGCTGGAGACCTCCGCGGGGAGATGGGAAGGGACTGAGTTTAGGGTGGCGTGGACAGAGAGAGGTTTTGTTCACCTCTGAGCTGCCTGAGGAGGGGGACAAGGACAGGACACTGTTCGTGCAGCAGCCCTGGCCTTGTCCCCTGCGAGGCCACAGCTCTGCCCTGGCCGTGCCCAGGGCTCCTGATAACCTTGCAGTGCTGCCCTGCTCGCCCAGGCTCTGCCTTCGGAGGGGAAACATTTCACAGCAGGGAAAAAAAGAGTCAAATTAAAAATATCTTCTCTTTTTGCCTCTCCAGCTGCTGATGTCCTTTCCTGGGGCCTGAATGCAGGATCGTTCAGCAGAAAGTTACTGTGAAAGTCACTGCATTGGCTTTTCCTGTGCAAATAACGCCGGATTCCAGAGCCTCTGGAACTGCCACATGGATCAAGCTGGACAGGTGGAATCTGCATCCCGGTCGTCCCACGGGCACACAGCGCCCTGCTGTGCCCTGAGGTGTCTGCAGCCACCCAAAGGTGACGAGGAGCTGACTGCAAGGGGGTGAGTTCCCCTGCAAGGACCTCAGCTCTGCCCGGCTTTTGGGACGTGGGCAGCCCTGCCCTGTCCTGGAACGGTGACCCAGGAGCTTCTGAACAGAAGGTTCAGTGATTTTTTAGGAAGAAGGACTGAATCATAGAATCATTCGGGTTGGAAAGGCTCTCTGAGATCATCGAGTCCAACCATCACCAAGGTCACATCCACACGGCTTTTAAACCCCTGCAGAGATGGAATTTAAAACCAAACCTCCCTGGGCAGCTGTGCCAGGGCTGGACAGCCCTTTCCATGAAGAAATTTTCCTTAAAATCCAACCTGAGCCTCCCGTGGCCCAGCCTGAGGCCGTTCCCTCTCCTCCTGTCCCTGTTCCCTGGGAGCAGAGCCCGACCCCCCCCGGCTGCCCCCTCCTGTCAGGGAGTTGTGCAGAGCCACAAGGTCCCCCCTGAGCCTCCTTTTCTCCAGGCTGAGCCCCTTTCCCAGCTCCCTCAGCCGCTCCTGGGGCTCCAGCCCCTTCCCAGCTCTGTTCCCTGCCCTGGACACACTCCAGCCCCTCCATGTCCTTCTTGTCCTGAGGGACCCCAAACTGAACCCACGCCGCAAATGTAGGGACATTCAGGGCCTGAGCGCTGTGCCAGGCACCTCCAGCAGGCACCCACTTGGCACAGCTCCTCGGATCTTGTCTCTCTCCTCCTCCAGACCCCTTCCCACACCCTGCAATTACCAAATTCCTGGCACTTCCCTGTCAGAGCCGCCCTGCAGCACCTCGAGCCTGTGATTCCAGGAAGAGCCTCTGCTCCCTGCCCGTCAATCCCGAGGCTGCGGCGGGGCTGTGATCCCAGCCCAGCTCTGAGCCCCTGCTCCGTGCGCCAGGATCGATGGAGGAACCGTGAGTGAGACGTCAGTAACAACGATGCCCATAATGAATACGGGATGTGCTGCGGGCTGCGCCCACGTGCCCGGGCAGTCAAAGATCCTGACCCCGAGTGGTTGGATACCAGGAAATCTGCTCATGGATTTAACGACCCTTGGCTGGAGTTCTGAGCAGAGAACAGGGACGGAGAGGAGGAGGCAGGTGGAGTGGAGGTGAAGTATCAAACACGTGTTTGTCCAGATTCATTTCATTCCCCCCTTTTAGCCTCTTCCTCACCACGCTGCAGTGCCAAGCCTGGCAGTCCCTGGGACATAGGGTGCCTTTGGGGCCCCTCCCTCATCTCCCATGGATTTTGTCCCAGGATAGGGCCCTCCCTGACCCCTCCCTGACAGCCACCAGTGTGGGCAGGGTGTGGGGTGGGGGCTGCAGTGGGGTCCTGGGGTGTCATCCTGCAGCTCCCAGCGATTTTCCCAGCTGTAGGAAATCCCTGGGTATCTCCCCCACCCCAAGGGTGCTGTCCCCCCATGTCCAGTGGCTGGAGCTGGTTTGCTGAACCCGCTGTCCCCGGGCACAGCCCCTCACCCCGAAGCCCTCTCTGGTGAGGCACAGCCCCGTGAGGAGCTCAGCACGGAGGGAAATCAATGGGGAGCTGCACGGGTGGAGGATTTTTACACTCATCCTCCCGCAAGTGCTGCGGGAAGGGGAAGTTCATTGGCTGTCGATGGTGCCCTGCTGCGATAAAAGCTTAAGGAGCTGCTTTGCAGCTTTTGCCCACTGCGAGGAACAGGCTGCGAATGTTTCCAGAGCGGAGCGATCCATCAGAGCTCGCGGCTCTTCCCACTGGGAGTGATCCCAGCCCCGGCACCTGCCAGGGACAGCCTCGGGAAGGTGATCTCCCGGCAGCGGCGCGATCAAACACATCCCAGAACCCAGAACTCGCCACTCCACAGCGAGTGCTTTGCTCTTGGGTAGCTCCTCGTGCGTCAGCCTCGAAGGGAGCTAAAATAAAAAGGGTTTGGAACCTCCAGCCCGGCTTTCCAGAGGGGAAACTGAGGCAGGGACAGCCCCACTCTGTGCGGTGCCTCTCGCTGAGCACCCGCATACCCTCCTGCTGAGACCCTGCACACACTGCGGAAACTGGAAACTGCCTGCAGGTGTTTTGTCCAATTTCTGAAGGAAACTGAGCCCTAAAGAAACTCCACGCTGTGAGCACGGGGTGTGGATCGCTGCTTTCTCCCACCTCCGTCATTTTTGGATGTTTTAGTTATTTTCCAGCAAATCTGACAAGAGGAATTGAGGCTCACGATGCTTCTGCCACCTTCTGTCAGCAGGAGCTGAGCAGATGAGGAAGTGCCCAGGGGTGACCTGAATGAAGCTCCATCAGATGTTGGAGCAGAGGCACAGGATGGGGGAGGAAAAGGAGATTTAATGGCAGGAAAAGCCTCAGCCAGAGATCACAGCCCCCCACGAGACCCAAAGCTGCATCAAACAGCCAATTTGGAGTCTGATACTCACATCAATATTATTTTTCTCCTCCTGATTTTTCTGAGTTCCCGTGGTTGTGTGTGTGTGTAGGGGTGTGGAGGGGAGACTCCTGCACTGGGCAAAACCCACGTGGGGAGGCTGGAAAAGGGGGTCAAGGCACTACTCAAAACACCCAAATTTACATGAGATGAGACAGGGGCCCCTTCCCTCCCCACTGCCAGCCTGGAACTGTGCCCCTGAGCCTGTCCTGACACGATCTCATGTGGAATTGCATCAGTTTTCTGTACAAAACCAGGATTTGATGGAGCCATTCGAGTATATCTCAGCTTAGATGTTCTGGAGCTGCATATGAAAGCTCCAGAAAGTTATTTATTTCAGCCCATTTAAAGTGTTTTTGCTGATGTATTCTGCAGAGTGGGTTTAGCGTGCGAGCTCTTTAGTAAAATCATTTCTGTATTAATGAGACCTAACCCAAAGCCATTAAACGTGACTTTAAAGGAATATCTCAGCGAATCTCTCACATTGAGATGGATGGGAGCAGACAGAGAGTGTCTGTAAACTTCCGCGTCGTCAAATCAAACTGGAACTCATTAAATACAGCAAAATAATTCACTGAATAATTCACTCAGGTTGAATACGAAAGATTTGGACAACCTTGGGTTGTTTGATTGAAAAACAGCTTATTTTTTATGCTCCTGTGTATGTGAAAAAGTAAAAATATGAGCGGAAGGTGGGGAGCTCTGTCACCTTGGTGTCGAGGGCCCTGCTTGGAGGAAGGTTCATTAAAGCTGAATTCTGACAAATTCAGTCTGGGAGGAGGGTGGGCTTTGCTGGGCAGGGTCAGCCTGGCTGACTCTGAGGGTTTTCAAGTATTTCTCGTCTCTGATGCTCTGGTGGGGCTGCAGCAGCTCTGGGGAGCTCGGGGGGTCTGAGCTCGGGGCACAAAGTGTTGGCTGAGGGTCCCGGTCAGCTCCGTGTCCACGGGAGGCTGCTCTGTGTCAGGCCAGGCTTTGAGGTGCTGGGGGGAGTGGGAACCGAGCATTCCATGGTTTTCCTTGTCCTCTAACTCCTGCCTGTCCCCGGGGATCTCCAGCTGCGCCGGGAGCTGCCCCAGCCCTGCGTGGGGCCGTGTTCCCAGCACAGCTTCTGTGCAAATTTCAGGGCTGTGCTGCACCTTTTGGTGCCTGCAGAGCAGAGAGCAGCTCCAGGGGCAGCTGAGGTTCATGAGGGATCCAGGCTCGTGGCTGGATCCACAGCTCCAGCAGCCTCTGTGCCAGCAGTGCTGTTCCTGCCCGGTTCTCCTTCCCCAGGCAGGGAGAACAGGCTGCTCCAAAAGGAGGAGAAAGCCATTATCCCACTGTGTGAGTGTGCAGGCCAGAGATCTGGCCTGGGCTGAACTCCCAGGACATCCCTTTGGTTCGGGAAGTGATCCCCTGATTCCACACATGAGGAAACTCGGGCAGAAACTAAAGGAACCCTCTCCCCTCTGTGCCCCCTCCTGCTTTAACCCCCTCACGCCTGCAGGGAGGTGACTCCACAATCCGCTCAGGAACCTCCCAGCAGAAGGGAAAGCTTTAAACAAAATACAATTTTACAGTTCATTTCAGGTAATCACAGAGTCTGTGTTCCAAAATGATCCTCTCGGCATTGCCCATGGAGAGAGGCGATGGCTGATTGGCATTCCATTACTAAACAGCAAAGCCATTCATAATGCACAAAAACAGACTTGATGGAAAGATTTGATTCAGTTTTCAAGCCAGACTAATTCAAAACCCAGGGCTCTATAAATCAGAGCAAATGTTCTTTATAAAAAAAATACAGCCAGAGCCCATGTGCAGTATCAGATCTGTGATTTATGCCTGTATCCCATTAAACTGAAGGACAAGCCGGGGAGCAGGGCTGTCCCTGCATCCTGGATTCCTGGCTGCCTGATAATAAACAAGTTCAGTGACTGTGGAAAGGGCCCGGTGTCCCAGGGACGTCTGGGGACATTGGGCTTTCCCTTGGGGAGGGGGCACAGCTGAACTCTGCCCTCCTGTTGCGCCAGCAGGGCCAGGGACGGGGCCAGGGCAGAGGATGGGGCAGGGCAGGTCTGGCAGCACCAAGGCCATGGGAACGAGCTAAACCTCCCCAGCAGCTCCACCACTCTTTGAAAGCCCAGCACCTCCTCCAGCCTCGGCACAGCGAGCGGGGCTCAGGCTGCACCGAGTCCCCGAGCCTGGGCTCTGTCCCTGCTCCCCAGGCCAGAATTCACACCCAGACCTCGCTGCCTGTGCCCTGATGCTGTTTGTTCCCTCTCCAGTTCATAAGGAGCTGCTGCAGCCGGGGGCCGTTAACATCTGTCAGCAATCCGAGCTCACAGGGAAGGGGATGCCATCGTTCAGGAACCGACAGTGACATTTTAAAAGCCATGTCTGAAATCCCCAAACAATTAAGAGGCATCTTTTTTACATTCCCTCCCTGTCTGAGGCATTGCACAGGCGAGGCACCAGCTGAGAAGTACATGTTGATCTTGACAGGAAAAGCTACGATTAATGAATAATGGAGCACCAGCAATATATAACTTCCAGGCGGAGCCATCATAATTCAATCCAAACAGTAATATCAGGGTCTTTTCTTGGAGGAGTCTAAGCAGCAGTTAAATATTAAATAAAAAAGATGACATTTTATTTTATTTTCCTTTGGCAATTCTGCATCTCCCGATTTGAAGAAGCAGAAGGTAGAAAGTGCCACCACGGAGGGGGAAGGAAAGTTTAAATGCAAATTCACCTGCCCCCAGCCTGGGCTATAAAAGTGTTCAGGAGGGAAAGGGAGGGCAGGGCTGCAGCACTGTGCTGCACTCTCCGGACTGATTTACCACCTGGACTTGTGCCCTTCATCTTTTCATCATCACTCAGATCGCTGGGATTGTTCAAGGAAAAAGCTTCAAACTTTTCTCCCTGCTTTTGTGTGCCTGGGAAGATGCGTTCTTTAAAAACCCAGCAATTCACCACCGGCACGGGAGCCTTGTTCAGTCATCCCGAGCAGAAGCAGATTTGATCACATTAATGCAGCTTGCTCTCGGTGTGGCCTTTCCCCCCCTTTTCTTTCACTTCTCTCAAGTTCTGCTGCTGTGCAGGGCCCCAGAGGCTCCCCCCGGCCTTTCAGCTCTGCTTCAAAGCTCCCCTCGGGGCCCTGGCCCCTTCTCTCCATTACAGCAGGAACCTCCGCTGCGGCCTCTTCGCACCTCATTAAACCCTCATTTCTTTCCGAATCTCACATCAGCCCTTCCCTCTCCCCTCTCCCCTGCTAGGGCCGAACGATTCCAGCCGCTCCCCCGAGGGGCTCCACCGGCACCCCCCACAGCCGGTGTCCAGCTCCCCTGGCCGCCCGCACCCGTTCTGCGACTGCCCCGGCCAGGGCACAGCCGCCCTGCGTGGGGAAACTGCCCTCACCCAGGCCCTCCTCCCATCGGGATTTACGGAGCAAGCGGCGGTGACTCCTCCGGTGACTCCTCCGGTGACCGCAGCCGCTCTGCGTTCCACAGACTTGGTGCTCCCGGCCCGGGGCCGTGAGGGGAGACCGAGCAAAGGGCGAGGCCGAGGCTTTAGGGTGGAGCAGTGGGTACCTGCTGGGCCGTGGGCGCTCGCACTCAGCCCCTCTCCCTAAAGCCCATCCAGTAAATGTTTGGGAAACGCGTGGGATTAAGCCCTGGTTGCTTTTTCCACCTGGAAGGACAAACCCCCTCCTCCGTGTCCTGGCTCTGCTGTTCCAAGAGGAGCGGGGGGCAGGCCGAGGGCGTTCCTGGCGTGGGAAACAAAGCCTCGATTCCCACGAAGTCCGTTCTGCTGCAAGCTGAGCCCAGCTCCGAGTGTCCAAGGGAGTGAGCAGTGACCCTGCGCGCCTCGAGGATTTCTGCTCCGCACCCCTCACCGGGCTCAGGGCTCTCCCCGGAGCCGGGAGGGCGTCAGGCCTGGCAGCAGCACGGGTTTTGTCCCAGTGGAAATGGAAGAAAAGGAGGGAGGAGAAGAGCCGTGTCTGAGCTGACCCTGCTGCGAGGGCTGCCTGAGGAGCAGGGTCCCTTCAGCCCCACGGATCCAATGTTCCCGCAGAACTGGGAGTGCTGGGAACGGGAGCAGCGCCGGCAGTGCCCCCGTGTCCCCTGGTTGTGTTCCCAGCTGCAGTGACAGAGCCGATCCCTCCGACGGGCACACAAACACCAACGGGGAGAGGTTCGGATCCTAAACTCGGCCTGGCTGTGGGGTTTATCCCTGAGCCAGCAGAGCCACGCAGCACAAACCCTCCACGGAAAGGTCCCAGACGGAGGCATCCCGGTGGAAGGGCTTGGGGAAACAACAGCCCAGCCAGGCAGAGAGCCCCGTGCACGGAGCAAAGCCTCGTCCCCCACGGCCGGCAGCGAGACAGAGCCGGGCACAAACCAAACAAAAATCGGCAGAGCAGGGTTTCACAGACTCTCCAGCAGATCTGCCCCAGGAGCAGCTCATGTTTCCTTCCTCGTTTCTTTGCCAGCCACCTGTGGAAGGTTTTTTTGCTTTCCGACCCCCCTTCACAAAAGAACAGTATTTTACCATCAGCTCTTTCATTTTTTCCTATTTTTTTAAAAAATTATACTTATTTGAAGCCCTTAGCGTATTTTGGAGGAGGTGAGGAGGAGGAATAGCAGGGTACAAACACCTTGTAAGGCCTTTAATTCTGCCCAGATAAGAGAACTGCACTAAATCATTTCCAAAAAGGGAGCAGAGGTTGAGATAAGACTCTGTGCTTTCAAAAGTGTCTCAGTAATTCCATTAGAGAGAGAAGTGGTAAAAAGCAGCAAGATGGAGCAAAACAGATCTTCCTGGGAGTTTAATTTTTGTCTCAATGGAATTAGAAGGAACTTTCTTAACTAACAGGCTTTTCTTCCCCAAGGAAAGGATTTTATTCCCTAGTAAGAAGTGATGGTAGAAGAGGAAACGTCCCCAAAGTGCACCAGGGGAGGTTCAGACTGGATGTCTGGAGGCATTTCTTCATGGAAAGGGGTTGTCCAGCCCTGGCACAGCTGCCCAGGGCAGTGGTGGAGCCACCAACCCTGGAGGGGTTTACAAGGCTTGTGGCACTTGGGGACATGGGTCAGTGGAAGTTTAGAACTTGTACTGAGGAGAAGCTGTGCCCAGAGCAGCTGTGGCTGCCCCTGGACCCCTGGAAGTGGCCAAGGCCAGGCTGGATGGGGCTTGGAGCAGCCTGGGACAGTGGGAGGTGGCCCTGCGTTGGGACAAGATGGTCTTTAAGGTCCCTTCCAGCCCCAAACCATTTTAGGATTCTGTCTGGGAGAGGGGAGTGTGGTCAGGAGGTTTCCCTGCCAAGGATGGAATTTGTTAAGCTTTTGGCAGAATGATTTTTATTTTAGTTTATTTTTTTCCCATGAGTTCTGCCTGCCTCCTGCTGTAAATTTCAATATTTCATCAGGAAAACAAAAGCTTCTTGGCTCTCAGTCGATGCTTTATGTGTTTCGAGCAGGATGTTGTGACACACTTGATGTGTTTCCAAGGGAAATGGAAGCTCCTCTTGCCCGAGCTCTCTGTGCTGTCACTGCCCCTTCCTCCACCAGCTCTGGCTGCTGAACCCGATTCGGGTCCCACCCTGACCCCGATTTCCTCAGAGCAATAAAGGAAATAGCGGCAGTGCCCGAGGTTATTTAAAACTCTTTCCAGGAGGCACAAATCACCCACGGGATGTACAGGCAGCACACGCTGCTCTCTCACATCCCCAGGGAAACCGGGGGGGCAGGGAGAGAGGGAAGGGGCGGGGAGAGAGGGAAGGGAGGCAAGGGAGAGAGGGAAGGGGCGGGGAGAGAGGGAAGGGAG
>VZTE01005041.1:332498-382505 GCA_013397775.1 Eulacestoma nigropectus | reverse complement strand
GAGGCAGGGAGAGAGGGAAGGGGGGCAGGGAGAGAGGGAAGGGAGGCAGGGAGAGAGGGAAGGGGCAGGGAGAGAGGGAAGGGAGGCAGGGAGAGGGAAGGGAGGCAGAGCCGCTCCCTCGACGCCGCTGCTCTGGGATGCTCCTGGGGAAGGAAGATATCCGGGACCTCGGGGCCCTGAGCCAAACCCAGCGGGTGCCGCACCAAAACAACATCGCTCATCCGCGCGGCGTTCCCAGGGAATCGGGCGTTAATGGGGTGTCACATTTGTCTTGCTGACGGCTGGCATCACCGATAAGAATTAATCAGCTATAAATAAATAAATAAATGAGTAAAAGTGATAAACCCCCTCCAATATCTACTAACAAGGCTTTGGTGTTTCTCTTATCTTACCCAGAGGAAGGAGGGAAAAAGCAGCGAGGAAGATAAAAATGTTGGGTAAATCCAGCATGGCTGGATTATGCTACTGGAGCCGNTTTTTTTTTTTTTTGGTGTTTCTCTTATCTTACCCAGAGGAAGGAGGGAAAAAGCAGCGAGGAAGATAAAAATGTTGGGTAAATCCAGCATGGCTGGATTATGCTACTGGAGCCGAGTATTCCGGTGTTGCGGAGCAGACAGCTGCTCCGTGCTCCTGCCTGATAGCGGGCACAGGCGGCCTTATCGCCACTTTGCTTTCCAGGCAAATATTTTTCAAGTGCAAGCAGGGTCTTCCAAAGGCCTGCACACGCACGTGCACACCCGGCACGCACAAACGATGGGTTTCTGCAGGATTTGTGCCGGAATCGGCCTGGGCTGAAGGGAGGGGATCTCCCAGGAACAGTTGTTAGCGAGCTGCAAGATAATCAATAATCCTGATGGAGACGCAACGGGTTCCTGGAGTCTGGAGTTTATGATTTTGCTGTAAATAGAAATAATTGATCGTCCATTAGCTGGGAGGGGTATTGAACATTCTGTGGGTATTTGTCCTTCCTGGGAAATAACTTTGTTTATAGACCCAGCCAGGGCCTGTCCTTCCTGCTCTGGTCACTCCAGGGTGGGGGGACTTTGACTGGGGTGACCAAGTCACAGCGGGTGCCTGGGAGACTTTACAGGAGGGGTTCTGTGTCCTGCCTGCCTTGAGGACCCTCAGCTCCCACCCTGGGATGATCCAGCTCTGCTCCGACCCGTTCGCTCCCACAGTTTCCCACAGCAAAGCCGCGTCTCTAAACATTCAGTGCAGCCACTGTATCTCCACGGAAATATCAATGGGATCTTGTCTGTTAAAATCCCATCCATTCGAGCATATAATTTTGCCAGAGTCAGAATCTATTAGTGAAATCTCAGCCCCGGTGACAAGATAACAGAATCCTCAAATTAAATAGGGTTTCCACAATTACAGCCTCTCCCTTTCTCTCCCAGCATTAACACCATAAATGCTGCTGTCAGACAAGATAAAATCTGAATTCTATCCTGACAAGGCAAATGTTATCAGAGATCAGTTAATTACACACTGGATTTCAGCAGAGGCAAATAAACCCCCTGCGGGTTTGTGTGAAAACTGCTGTCTTCCCACCAGCTCCTCCCTGGGCCACCAGCCACGATTCGCTCATCCCTCCCTGCCTCTCCAGCACGCTGAGGAAATGGGATCCACGTTTCCTGCTGGTGTCAGACCTTGCCCCCAGCCCAGGGCAGGATGCTGACAGGGGAGAGGTGCTGGAGGTTTGAAGTGCTTCCTGAAGGAAGGGACTTGCAAGCAGGAGACAAAACCTGCTGGGTTTGTGAGGAGGCTCCGTGGCTCTGCGAAGAGCTCCTTCAACCCAATCCTTTCTGCCTTTCTCTGATTTATTTCATTAAAACAATTGTTTCCCTGCAGGAGCTGTCAGAATGGACACACATCTTCTCTTACCCCAGAGCTGCTTCCCTCCAGCTGGGAGTTTTTTCTTCCTGTTCTTTGTATTTGCAAATAAGGTATTTAAGCCTGGTTTTGAGTGGCAGCCCAAAAGTGGCAGCCTCCGTGTTGGAGGAGGATGTTTTCCAGCTGCTGTGAGTTCACGTGGAGCTGTATTCCAACCCTCTCCAGCAGCACTGCGGGTGGATGGGACATTCCGCTGCTGCATCCCGAGATCCCGCTGGAGGCATGAGAAGGCTGCTGTTGGGAGCTGTCAGCCACAGGTGCTGCACAGCCCAGAGCAAGAAACAGGGGCCAAATTCAGAAAATTACACAGAAAAGCAGAGCTTGTGGATATCTCTGATTGCTGCATTTAAAATCCTCTTCAGTCCTGCAGGGTGACCACTGCACTGCTGGTTTTTGGCTTAAACACAGACACCACGAGTGAAGGACACAGCCCAACCACCTGGTGCTGCTTCGGTGGCTCTGCCCTTGTCCCCCAGCCCTGCCTGTCTCTCCCAGCTCTGTTTTCCCTGCTCTGTTCCTTCCTGCCCGGCATTCTGGCTGTTCCTGGGGCTGGTAGCTGCAGTCCAACCCAGGCAGGAGGGAAATGAACAGTGGGACTGGCAGAACGTGGTGGGGCTGGGAGAATGTGGTGGGATTGGGAGAACATGGTGGGATTGGGAGAACGTGGTGGGATTGAGAAAACGTGGTGGGACTGGGAGAAGCACAAAACTTGGGCCTCTCGACTTGTTCCTTCCTCTCCCTTCTCTCTCCACCTCCACCTCTCTTCTCCACCATCCCTTTTCATTTCCCCCCTGGATCAGCCTTTCCTGAGGACACTTTGAGGTTTGGAATGCCAGGATTTGTGTCAGCTGCTGGCTGCTGTTGGGACTGCGACACAGGAGCTCCACCCCCATCCAGGTGTAATTAATGTTACCAACAGTCGGAGCTTGGTGTGGCAGCTTTTATTTAGTTCAGGAGGAAAAGAGCAAGAAAAGAGACGAAAGAAGAAGGACACAGATAATTTATGGATCCAGGGTGCAGTGAAGGGCCTGGCTGGGATTGTTTAGGAGCTGTCCCAGCTCTCCTCTCGAGGAACCAGTGTCCCTGTGCTTAGGCTTAGCCCAGGAAGGCCAGAGAATCATGGAATGATCTGGGCTGAAGGGACCTTAAATCTCATCTCATTCCAGCCCTGACATGGGCAGGGAGCTTCCTCTAGACCAGGTTACTCCGAGCCCTGGCCCTGCATCTCTGTGCTGGAATTAAATATGAGGAAGCCCGGCCCAAATCAAGCTAAAAATGAAGATTCTCATTATTTAAATGGGAGCCAACTGCCTCAAAGTGAGAGATGGTGGAAGCCTTGCTGTTCATTCCTTTGGTTCCGTAGCTGGGGACAGGCACTGCCATTCCTGGGACAGGGGAGCTCCATCCAGCACAGTGGGGCCGCTGGGAAAGGCCCCGCTGCCGCCTGATTTCTCTTCCCCGTGCCACACACTGAGCGCTTCCTCTCCCTTGTTAAGCAGAGGAAAAGGGCAGAGCAAATTGGAATATGCAAAATGCTCGTTCCTTGCCTTTCCCACCTGGCTGGTGTCTCCCACTGGGCTGTGTGGGGGTGTCCATCACTGTTATTCACCAAGGGCACCGATTTATTTTTGTCACTTCCTTGCCGAACACGAAGATATCAACTCTCCCCTGCCCTGGATAAAATGAGGAGCTGCTGCTTTCATGGTTAACGAGCCCCAGGCGATGCCATACTGGTCTGACTGGTGTGGCAGCTCCTGGGCTGGCTGGTGGCTCCCAGGGACTCAGTGAACCCCTCACTCCTGCTTTGGGCTGATGCATTTTACACCAAGGCACAGACACAGCCATAAAATAAAGCGGCGCTTAATTTCAAAGAAAAATGCAGGGATGGGAACGTTGCAACCAGTTCAGGATTTATTTGCTCGTGGGAGGCAGCAGAGGTGGGGCACTGGCAGGAACTGGCTTGGAGGGAGCTGCAGATCCATTCCCTGAGAACGCAGATCCCTGCCCTGCCCGGAATTTACACCAAGCCCTCTAAGTACATCCTCCACCAGGGCTTCCATCACGTCAGACTTGTCAAACGGGTAATGCAGATGAAACACTTTAAAAGAATCTCATTTTCAGGACAAGCTGATCACTCTTTCCTTGGAAATAAAGCCCTTGTAAAAGATCTTAATTTAAGCAGTCAAGGATTAAGCTGCCCAGAGTGATTGCCTGCTTCTGCTGCAGAATTTCCTGGCATTTAGCACGAGGCTGTTCATGGTGTGTCACGAGCTTTGAGCCCCATCCTGCTGAAAAACAGCAACCGGGGGGAGAAAGAGACCAAGGGGAGGCTGTGGAGCCCAAAGTGACTCTTGCAGAAAAACAGAGGCAGGTCCCAGTTTTGCCCTTCTCCCACGTCCAGCTGGAGCCCCTTCAGGCCCTGCAAGGGCCTCTGAGCTCTCCCTGGAGCCTTCTCCTCTCCAGGTGAGCACCCCCAGCTCTCCCAGCCGGGCTCCAGAGGGGCTCCAGCCCTGGAGCAGCTCCAGGGGGATCGATCTTCACATGCAGGGAAGGACCTCGGTCCCTGCAGGTAACAGAGTCCCTGAAGGACCTTGGCACAGCCTGTCACAGCCTCACCCAGCTCCCTGACCTTCTGTGATCCCAGAACTGAAGGCAAATTGAAGATTTTGTCTCCTAAACAGTGGCTTAGGAGAAATGTGAGCAACGGCTGAGTCAGTGCTGGCCCAACTGGAGGGGGAGCTTTTTGTTCGTAAGGGCACAGTGTCACAGCACACTGAGAGCTGGTGCAAAAGGGGAAAACAGGGATAAAAGGAGCAGTCAGGGGAATAAATCAAGTGAACAAAGCTCATTTCCTTGAGGTATTTGAGCTTCTGATCAACTCTAGTGTCTGCAAGCAGCAGGAAGCCCTATTTATATATTATTTATTTTTGGCTTAAAAGGAAGCATTCTCTTGTGTGACAGCTTCTGCCTGGATTTTTGTGCCATCTTCTTTTCTTTTCCCCGTGTTTGGTTTTTTTTCTTCTTTTTCTTTTGGGGGATCTTGACAGAGCTGCTCTGCCTCCGTCGGCTTTTGTAGACACAACTTCAAGGCCTGACCTTGGTGTAACTCTTGTCCATGGCCTCGGGCTCTGCCTCAGCCCTGCTTCCCCTCCTGCCCCGGCTCTGATCTTCCCGGAGCTTCGCATCCCCACGCCCAGGGCTGCTTTGTGCTGCCGACTGGGGAGGGCTGGAGTGGAGCACGTTGCCGCCCGTCCCTGGAGGAGAACTTCCCATCACTGATGTGGAAAGTGGAAAATAAAATCGATGACTGCGCTCTTTATCTTCAGGGAGTGGTTTTTCCTCCCCATCCCCTCCCTGCAGATATGAAAGCATCTCAGTTCAGGGAAGCCCTCGGAGCACGGGGAGGGGAAGTCAGTGCTGAGAGCAGAGGCACATTTATTTACAGCACCGGTGACCCGGGACCTGTCTTTGCCGTGTGTGCCTTTATTGCTCCCTGACACCCCTCAGACAGGACCCCTCGCGCCCGGAGTGCCATGGCTGTGCTGCCTTTGCAGTCATTAAACCTGGCCTGGAAATCATAAGGAAAACCCAATTCCTCGAGTTCAAGCAGGAATGGCACGTCAGGGAGGTTAAACAGCATTCCTCGGATCGAACCAGAGACAGGGACACATCAGAGGACAGTGGGTGAAGAAAACGTTAAAAATGTTCCTTTCAGGGCCCCGGGAGTGCTCTGTGCCTGTCCCCGCTGCTGTGCCATGGCCCACGCTCTGCAGGGGGAAAGCCCCTGCACATCTGTGCACAGCTGGAGGCAGCGGGGCTCCCCCCGGCAGGGCGCTGGCCAGCTGGAAAATGGGCATTTGTAGGTACAAGGCCTTTGATTTTCCACTGGGAAAAGAACGCAGGCAGCCAGAGAGGGGAGCGTAAATCAGAGCTCACTGATACGGATCCGGCAACGTTTCCAGATCAATATTTAAGAGAGTGAGGTAGGAAAGGCAACCACACTCCCTCTCCATCCATCAGCTCTGCACAGGGCTGCTTATCTCATCCGTCTCCTATCTCCCATCTCCTCCCAGGCTTCTCTCTCCCCGTATCTGCACCACCATCGAGCCCTCCGATAATTCCTCTGTGTTCCAGCCTCGCTTCTACAAGGGAAGAATCCCAACACCAAGACCCCGTTTCACTCTTTCCTCATGTACAGGAGGCTGGGGAGTGAAGTGAGGATCGGAGCTGCTGACACGGAGCTTCCTCCCGCCCAGGCTCCGGCCCTCCGCTCCCTGCTGCTGGAGATTGTTGTGATCCACTGGGAAAGACTTCGCGCCCTGGCAGCTCCAGGTAAGAAGCTGCAGCTGTTTTCCTGTTTGCCTTGCTGGAGCCAGGAGCAGGAACATTGGGATGCTGTTGAGAGGGTCAGTACACTGTAAATGTCAGGCTGCTGGAGCCCTTCGGGACAGCCACCCTCGGTGTCACAGCTGTCCCCTCACGCTGTGGGGTTGGCGTTACAGCAGAGGAACAAACGCCTGCGAAGGGACCCAGGGGTTCCCTGACCTGAGGCAGCTTTCACCTCACACAGCTGGCTCTGCCCACTGGGCAGGGATTTGGAGCTGAAATGCCATCAGTGCTCTGTAGCCCCTTATCCCTCTGAGCTGAGACAGCTCCTGATTCCCAGGGCGTCCTCTGCTCTCTGTGGGGCCCTGTCCTCGGGGGAGCCTGGGGCGAGGGAAGTGCCATTATCTCCCCGGGGCAGGAGGGAAGTGCCTCCCTACGGCCCAGATCCCCTCCTCCAGGATACACAGGGCAATATGCATTAATTCAAAATGCAGTAGTTTGTGGTGAGATGGGCAGGAAATTAAGCTGTATCACCGTCCCATAGGAGGTGCGGGCCCTCTGCTTGCAGAGGAAGCAGAACTCCAGGCGTGGATCATCCCTGAAGCAGCCCTCAGGAATCACATCCCGGGAGCGTGTCTGTGCCCACCCGCTGTGGAGGTCGGGCTGTAAGAACACCTGAAGCTGGGTAAGACAAATGCCTCTGACATCCACGGGAGTGAGACTTGGGGTTATTCCCGGGATATTTGGGGTCTGGCTCGCTCAGAGGGGCCTCTGGGGAAGGAGCAGTTTGTTGAGCACTGCTGGCTCCTCGCAGATCCCTCACCGCTGGCTGCCCTCCCTGCTCCCAGCATCTGCCCCGGGGATGAATTTCCCTCTGGAAATACCTTTTCATGCCATGGCCTTAACTCTAAAGCCTGACTTTAAAGTGGGAAATCTGCTTTAATTAGACAGGAAGTCCGACTGATACACTCACTTCTATCTCAATACTGGTGTTCCCAGCAGCATCTTCTTCCCAGAGCTTTTGGCAATTATTCCAAACCAGCAGAGTGGAGGAAGGCACAGGAGGGTGGCTGGGAGGTTCCTTTGTGGGGAGGTGTGAGCTGAGTGTTGATGGAGAACTTCGGTGTCGTTCTGACAAGTTTGTCCAGGCAGCAAAGTTCACATTTATGTGCAAATGAGGAGAGAGTCGCACTGAACTGCAGGGAGAGGATGCTAATGAATGTTCTGCCAGGCTTTAAGGAAAAGATATTGCCCAATGCTGTGGAAAATTAAAATTTGTTTCTAATATGTATGGTAAATTTAATGCTAAAGACCAGAGATAAATGGGAAGGGAGTTTAATCCGAGCTGACCCCGTTTTTGCTGGAATGTCATTTGCCAGGGTTTCTGCTTCCCCTCGGAAACAAGAAACACTCTAATTAGTTCTTGCATTCTGCACACAAATTATTGCTCCCAAACGTTGAGAGGAGAATGTGGGGGATGCTGGGAAAGGCAAGGGAACCATCCTGGATCCACCAGGAGATCACAAACGGAGGCACTGGGGCTGCAGAGCCACTCCTGGCTGGCAGGAGGAGGAGTTCTGGGTTCTCAGTGCTCTTGCGGAGGTCACTGCTGTGAGAGGTGGTGGCCATGGCAAGACTGGGATTAAATTCACTTTGGGGTGAAAAGATCTGCCTGACTAAAGAGGATCTGAAATGTGCAGGGCTTGGCTGGTCTGAGGTTCCTTGAGATGGATCCAACCTCCAGCTCTTTCAGAATTTAACATGCTGCCCACACTGCACACACAAATCCAAGGATCCTCCTTTGCATTAAACTCTGAATTCACATTAACTGATCCAGCTATCCAAAAGCTGATTTGCAAAAAGTCCCTTGCCAGGCAAAAGATGAAACCAGAGGACCCCTTCTAGCCTTCATTCTTAGAGGAAAAGATTCAGAAATAACATGATTTATGGAAATTCCCTAGGAATACATCAGAGCTTGAGCTTTATCTGCCTTAAATAAGTGTTCCCTGTGAGGCTTAAGGAAGCTTTTCCCCCAGGGTGGGTTTTCAGCCATGGCACAGGTTCCCCCCAAGGCACTGGACTCTGCAGAGCTCTGGAAATGCAAAGGGAGGTAAAGCTGAGCCCCAAAGAGCCCCCCTGGCACGGACTGAGCTCCCCCAGAGCAGTGTCCAGCCCTGACCCGGCCCCTCTGCGGTGCCGACCTTCCCCTGGCAGCTCCCAGCAGCTCGGCTCCCCGATGGAAAGGAGCCCGGCTGCCGCTGCTGGAGCTCAGCAAACTCAGCAGCAGCTGATCAAAGTTTGCAGCTCAGATGAAAGGCCTCGGAACTCGTCTCGGGGAGGTTCAGGTCCCTCCGTGCCCTGCTGATGGAATTTCATTGGCTTGTGGCTGTGACAGGTTATAATCAACCTGTCCAATTTTAATTTCAGCTGTGGCTACGTGGCAGATTTGTGTTTATTTTTTTTAATGATCTGCTCTATTTAAATGGTGAAAGTGCCCTGATAAAAGAAAGTATTCCCAAAGCTGTTTTCTCCAGGCAACTGGAAAAGTTCCTCCTGCAACTGATGTGTTTAAATGTCAGTGCCCAGGAGAGAGATGCTAAGGGAGAGTGGTTCCTCCTAAAGGGTTAATTACTCTTGGTTGGACTAAGAGGAAATGGCATCAAACAGCCAGGCCAATGACCTGTGTGGAGAGCCTGGAATGGGAAATGGGATCTGGCCCCTGCAAGGGCTCCGTCCCAAGAGATCATCCACACAAAGCCCTGCAGGGAAAGAACCGACTCCGTTCAACAGGAGATGGGCTCCAGACACTCCCCTGGGGTCACCGGGCACAGCCAAATCCTGTCCGGAGCTGAGCTGGGAGATGGAGGTGCCACTCTCCCCGTTAGCTCCTCCTGTTGCCCCTGATTGCCCGGCAGAAGGCACAGGGGAGCCCGAACACTCCCGAATCTGAAGTGAGAGCTCTTGTTTTGGTTAAAAATAAACTTAGGAATGATTATAATTCCTTGCTTCTGTATGAATTACTGGGAAGGGGGACACAGACCGTGCTTGTGGTCATCAAATGTATTTTCAGTGTCACATGAGTGTAGGTGCAGCTGCCACAGGATTTTCTCGCCCCGAAAAGAGAGGCCAGTTGAATCTGGAGCTTTGGTGGCAACTGCCATCGTTGGACAGAGAGCCCCCGACCCGTGAGCTGGGGATGGGGGGAGCAGGGATGGGGCACGGGGCCGGCCCAGCTCCAGCTGCCCACGAGTCTCTGTGCCAACCCCTCGGGAAATCTCCGGGAGCCCGGCGGGGAGTGCCAGCTCTGGGATGAGGCTTTGCAGGGATGATCTGGAGCTGTCTGTCATCATTACAGCACTTGGCTCCCCAAACCCAGCCTGACAGGAGCGCTTTGTCCTGGGGGGCGAGGACATGATCCAAGAGGACACCTCACCCGGCCACCTCCGGGCCCGGCCACCCCTGCCCATCCTGGCACGGGGAACTGGGATTCTGCTCCGTGCCAGGGGGAATTCGTAATCCAGCATTTTCCCTGTGCTGGGTGGGAGCTGCTGTGGCTGTGGGAGGTGTGTGGGGTGGGCAGAGAGTGGCTGGGGTGTGCTCAGGGCACCACTTCAAACCACGGTGAGAACCAGCTCGGCCCTGTGGAGCTCTGTGCAGGTGTAATTACCTCTTCTGGGCACGGGGGCTATTTTTAGCCTGCTTGCCTAAGGAAATTAAGCTTATATGATGATGGAATGAATGCGTGAGCGTTCCTGCATGTTTATTCTGACCTTAATAATTTTTGAACCCAGTTTCAAGCAGATTTGATGGGGGAGGAAAGCAGCCTCACATACAATTAAGGTTTTATCCACACTGTGGAAACACTGGTCAGGTAGAGGAGAGAAAGCCCACAAATGCTCCCAATCAGCATTTCTTGTCTGAACAACAGCCCAGAGCGTGGGCTTCTACCTCGCCAGTCATCACAGACTCCACACCGGGGGAGAGAATTTAGCAAAACTCACTGGAACGGCAGGAAAGGATTTGATCGGAGCTCGCAATCAAGCATGAAATGCAGATCTTAGGGAAACAGGGCTTTGTTCCTCCGTGGGCTGATGGGACTGCACATTAACTGCTGATTAGTTGTATCAGCACAAAGGCGAGAGTGGATTTAGTCGGAGGGATAAAGCCACTCCTGGTAGCACAGCTTGTCCCTCCTCCCCGTGTAAGTGCATTTGTGTCAGTCAGGTTGTTTGCTGCGCTCACGGAGTTAATGCTGGGGCATAAACAGGGCTTAAAAGCCCAGAGTATTTCACGTGGAGAATGCGGAGCTGGGGTAAACCCAGCCAGCTGTCAGCTTTGGTTCTCTGCTGTACTTAAAGTGACGCGGATTGGGACTGGGGAAGGGAGCTCTCACGGCAAATCCTCGGCGTTGCTGCTCCTCAGGGGCTGCGATGGAGCTGTGCTGGGAGAGGCCTGGGGGGCTCAGTTCTGGGGGCTTCAGGGAGACCCCTCCTTAACCCAGCCCTAAACCCCAGCATGGCCCAGTGTCCTTTCTGCTTCCCTCACAGCTTCTCCAGGTGGGAGAACCACATCCCTCTCCCACATTTTGGAATGAGCAGCAGGCACCCACGTCCTCCCAGCTCCCCGGCTTCTCCCCCCGGTTTTCCTCCAGGGAGATATCCATGATGACTCCATGTTCCTCAAACACGCTCAGAAGCCTTCTTAAAATTAACATCGTCTTCATTTCATTTGGCATAACTCACACTGGGGCTTAATACAGTTTAGCAAATCCACTGGAAATTTCGGCTTTTGCTTAATTCAGATTAATTTTGCAAAGTCCCTGCATGGACAAATCTCCTGAGGAGCCTGACAGCAGCCAAGCCTCGCCACGTGTGGCCACGGGGACAAACTGGTTGGAATGGGCCGAGATGTGTTTTGTTTACCCTCCTTCATGCTGCCAGCTGAATGATGGGCAAATCCCTTCCAGCTGCACCAGTCCCTTCCAGACTCCCGAATCCCTTCCAGCCTCCCACCCTCACACCCACCCTGGTTACAGCTCTGGGCATCGCTGGGGACAGTGGGGCTGCAGAGCTGGGCCCAGAGCAGCCGGGGGTGGGAAGTGATGCTGCATCTCAGCCTGATCGCCTGGCAAAGCCACCACCGCTCCGAGGTGAGAATGCTACCATAAAATCCAGTGCCAGAAGGGATTTCACGGGAATGCTCCAGATCCCAGGCTGGAAACTGCGGCATCTCCACAGGAAGAAGCCCCACTGCAGGGCAGGGCTGCTGTTCCCGAGGTCCACCCTGTTCCTGCCTCCGGGTGATGGGCGATGTGTTTGCAGAGTGACTTTAATGGAGTCACTGGCAGCCCTGTGGGTCTGTGCCAGCTCAGCTCCGCGCACCCCGGCAAAGAAACCCCATAAAAACATCCCTTGTCCTGCTCCTGCCAGCTCGGAGCAGCTGGAATTGCACTGATGCCAACACAGCAACTCCGGGATCACCAAAGCTTCCCCAGGTGTTCCTCAAGGGTCTGTTTGCCATAAACCAGCGGGTGAAAAGCACAGGAAACATCGAGGAAGAACATCCCTGTTGGACGGGGCAGGGGCACCCGGGGCTGGTGCGAGGCATCCCTGCCCATGCACGGGTGGGACAGGATGGGCTTTAAGATCCCTCCCAACCCAGCCATCCAATAATTCTGTGATGATTCAGGATGGGAAAACCCCTCTCTCTGCAGGTGCTGACCTCTGTGGAATCGGAGCACCCCAGGAGCTGTCTGTACTCCAAACCAGCCCGGCCCTCCAGGTGCCCTGAGCCCCCTGGATACGCAGCAGCTCCGTCCTGGAGCTCCAGCTGCCATTTCAGGACGCCCAAGGCACCACTGCGGGATCAGGGTGTTCCTCAGTGGCCCCACTGCTGCCCCGGGGCCCTGCAGGAAGGGCCTGCGCGCTCCCCTGCGCGGGGTGAGGTAGAGACACCACGGAACTCATTCCATGTGCAGCTGCCTCGGGAGAGCGTCATTAAAGCCTCTGGCTGGGAGGATGTAATGAGCCGGGTTTATGGCAACAGTAATTCCTTCCTATCACATTTGGTGGCTGTGGATTCACGGGGGATGCGGGAAGAGGGGAGATGAGAGCGGGCTGGGGCTCTGGGATGCCCTGAGGGTGGAATTCTGGCAGCGGCGCGTGGTGGTGGTGATGGATTGGGCAGAGCCGAGGCGGGACTGGCGTATCCCCAGGTCCCCTATAACGCTGTCACACTGACCTTTTAGAAACAGACATTTGAACACTAAAGGGGACCCTCTGCTCCCGGGTTCTGAGCATCAGCAGCTCCGGGGGTGGTTTAATGCCCGGGGATCCTCTGGAGCCTTGCAGAGCTGCTGCTCCCCTCGGTCACCCCAGGCTGACCAGGAGTGCTGACCATGCTGGGGTGTCCCTGTGTCCAAAGGGACGCTGCCGGGATGCCGTGGGCAGAGCTGGCAGTGTGCCATCACTCTCCACGCTCACCCCATGGCCTGAAGGAGAGTGGGAAGAGGGAAACCTCAGAGGATGGAGCCTGGAAAGAAGCCTGGAGCTCTCCCCAAAGTTTTAACCCTGGGCCTCTCCCCCTCTGTCTTTCAGGCTGGTTGTAGCCCAGGTATTTTCTAAATTTGTGCAAAGAGATGATCCATGATTAACAGCCATTTTAACGAATGGTTAATCAATTTCTATGGGGTGCTGTAAAGCTCAGTAAATCAAGCCCAGGTTGATTACAACCATGGCTTGTGGCCATCCTGTAATCCCTCCCTCTGATGTGCTTCTAATAGTCTGGAACCTCCACTGCTGCTGTCAGGAGCTCATTTAAAACACCAGGCAGTGCTTTTTAACAGGCTAAAAGCACAGGGTGAGTGAATATTCCTCTCTACTTGTAAGTCACATGGCCCTCCATGGTGGCAAATTTGGGTCCAAACCAACGTCCGTCGAGAGCCTTGGCAAGGAGGGACTCCTGGAGCTTGGGGGAGAAGCTGGGAGAGAGATGTAATTGCAGGAAAGGTGATGCTGAGCTGGACTGGGGTCCTGTGGGGTCTGAGAGGGGCCAGGAGAGAATTCCTGGGAGGGGAGGAATAGGGAAGGGGCAGCCAGACCCCTTCCCTGCTCTGTGTGACCCCCTCCCTGCTCTGTCACCCCCTCCCTGCTCCGTGACCCCCTCCCTGCCCTGTCTGCCCACCCTGCAGCCGTTCCAGTGCCCAGGCTCTGCAGGAGCCGAGGGCTGTCCTTGGGCCTCACGTTCCAAAGTCATGGATGGATTTATCCTGAACTTCCCGTGCCCTTCCTTCCACAGAGCCACCGGGCAGCTGAGGCTCCAGGGACCTCTGGAGGTCACCTGCTGCCCCGGGGCCACCTCGCTCAGGGTGTCACAGGGTCACCCCTTCATCTGTTTGTCCGTCAGCCACGCGTTCCCTGTGCAGTCACCGAGGGGAGAGTTTGTGTGGCTGGACACGGCAAAGAGATGGAGAATGTCTCCCTGAAAGGTCTGAACTGTGCCCACAGACACCCGGGAGGGGCTGGGGGCCGTTTCACAGCCTGGATGTCCCCAGAAGGTCACCCTGGCTCTTCCCGAGGCCGTGTCCTGCCAGCCAGGGGGAACAGCAATTTTCCAAAGGACAAACAGGAGTTCAGCCCTGGAGCTGATCCCCCAGGGAGGCAGGATTTCTGCTGTTCTCCAGCCCCTGTGTTTTCAGAGCCATCAAGACGAAAGAGAATCACGGTACATTAAAAAAGCCAAGCAAACTGTGAGCCTGAATGTTTAACACCCCACAGCCGGTAGGGTTTGCTTTTTTTATATTCAAATTTTTTTTTTCTTTCCATCTTGATTCACACGACTCTTTGGAAGAAGCCCCATCTGCTAAATATAGACTGAAACCTGTAGCTGCCTGGGAAGAGGAGTGTGGTGATTTCTGAAAACCTCCAGCCTATAAAAGCTGACACACAGCCCCTCGCACTCTCTAAAAACCATCTCCTGGTGGATTTATTAGTCTTAGGCAACAGCAGTTGGTCTGAAAAGAAAATGTATTTAACCTTTCTTTTTAATTGTCGCACTGTTAACCTGTCAGTTCTACACGGGGCTGTTAATAATTCCGCTTTAAATGTCTCAAAAGAACTTTCATGTTTAAATATTAAACACTAAAACTTGGGTACACTTAGCAGAGGACGGAGGCAGCGCTCGGAGCAGTGAATGTGGCTCAAAGCAGAGGCCACTGGAGTGCTGGGAGTTGTCACTCGGAACCCAACAAGCCCAGACACGGCGTGGGCTGCAAATCCTGGGCCCCGGGTCAGAGCCTCGGAGCTTTACCCAGGCTGAGCAGGGGGGTTTAGCCTGGGAAGGACCCGGTTAGACCTTTAGAGCCAGGCTTTACCCTCACCGGAAGGCAGGATGTGCACTGAGGGCCAGAATTCGTTCATTAGGCTGAGCTGACGGCACTTTAACTGCTCCTGCGAGAGGTGAGCACAGATCACCTGGGCTTTGGGGGAGGTTTCAGCTGGGAGTCGGCTCCCAGTTTGGTTAAACAGGAGTCCTGTGGTAAAAGCCATGATTTGATACCATCTGCTGGATCTAAAGCCTTCCTCCCGTGGCACAAACCCGTCCCAGCCTGGCTCACACCCCTGGCAGCTCTTGCTCTCCCCTTCCCAGCAGGGATGTTCATGGAGCCCTTTCCATCAGAGATATTTGGGGAGCCCTATCCAGTGGGGATATCTGGGGGGCCCTTCCCAGCAGGGATATTTGTGGAGTTCTTTCCAGTGGGGATATCTGGGGGGCCCTTCCCAGCAGGGATATTTGTGGAGTTCTTTCCAGTGGGGATATCTGGGGGGCCCTTCCCAGCAGGGATATTTGGGGGGCCCTTCCCAGCAGGGATATTCGGGGAGCCCTTCCCAGCAGGGATATTTGGGGAGCCCACGTTGCTGTGATGGTGCAGCCCCGGTGACACCTCCACGCTTCCCGGGGCCCTGCCAGAGCCTCGTGGGCTCTGCTCTACCCCCTCCAAACCTGGACAAACTCCCAGAGGCTTTCTGAGCCTGGCCAGGACACCAAGGACCATTCACACGAGTCAGGAGAGCGGGACAGGGGTGATTTCCACATTCACATCCCATCCCGGCCCTTCCAGTGGGGATGTTTGCATCCCTGGGGTGCCACGGGGCAAATCCAGCGTTGCTGGTGAAGGTGGCACCATTCAGAGCCTCTCAGGTTTGCTGAGACTCCCTGAGCACTTCTCAGCCCTGGCTGCTGATGCAGAAAGCAGCTAAGTAAGTGTAATTTATGCACCAAAGGGAAGGTGCGAGTGAAAATAACTCCCAGCCTGAACCAGCCTCCACGTGGGGAAAGGGAGAGAGAGGGGAGATGAAATCTGTGCCACGCAGAGCATCAGCGCTGAATTTGGCCCTGGGCCTCAAAGCTTTTAAGAACAAGGAGTAAGTGTGGTTTGGGGGAGGTCACACACGGCTCTGCTCCCCTCTCCAGGACGCTCCTGGCTGGGGCAGGCGAGGCTGAGCGGGCTGAGGAGCGGGGCTGCCCGGGAGCAGGGCCGGTGCCGCATTTCCCAGTGCCGCTCCCTCCCTGCCTGCTCTCACCTCTGCCAGGCACAGAGAAGCCAGGGCCGCCCTCACGGCACCAGGAGTGCCCATTCCAGCCCCGCAGCAGCAGATCCCTCACAGCTCAGCTCCGAGCCGACCCTTCCTGGTCCCTTCCTGCTCCGGACGCGTCGTTCCCCGGCCAGGTGGCTGCTGCTGCCTCAGGGATTTATTGCCACCCGTAGTTTGCAGCGACCCGAATATTCCCCACGCCGGTGCCATCCCGCCTGATGCCCACTTGGTGTTTAATGGTCCCCGGAGGCGGCGCTGCTATCGCTGCTATCGCTGCTATCGCTGCTATCGCTGCTATCGCTGCTATCGCTGGCTGTGGCCGCTGCCCCCGGGGCCGAGCTGCGGACACTCCGTGCCTGCAACACGTGCGCCAGCCCCGGGGCAGGGAGCTGATCTGGAATAAGGAATAAATAAGGAATAAATAAGGAAAAAATAAGGAATAAATAAGGAATAAATACCCCCGGGCTGGAGGAGGGGAGGCTGCCAAAGGCCTTCTAAAAATAGTCGGTAACCGGCTCGGCGCCAGGCTGGGTGTTGTCTGGGACGGCCTCATGTAAAAAACGAGGTTCACTCTCCTGTTAAAATTTAAAAGTTTAATAAAAGGACAATAGAGGATAAAGACAATAAAGCGAAAATACAGCGCCGGGTGCCCTTGGCTCTCAGCCAAGAGCACACCTGCTATTTCGGAAACACCCTTCACATACTTTTAGCCTAATGCATATTCATAAACTATTATACATATTCAAACTTTTCCCCAAACTAGTTTACATGTTCCAGGCACTGTTTTGCATGGCTCCTCCTTGGAGCCGCCTTTTTAGAGCAGGCGCATTCCTTGGCTGTGGCTTTGGTCCGTTTTTGTTATCACCTCCAGCTTGGGCTCTGCTCTGTGGTTTCTGCAGATGGCGATTGCTGATAGCTGGCATGTCCGTAGCAGGGGTCCCCACCATACATTCACAAGTACACCTATGTCAGCTGTTTTACTGCTGTCTAAGTCTAGTTAACAGAAATAAAGGCTTTAGTTATTGTTACAAAAAACCGACATCTTTATAGCAAAGCTACTTTAACACTACACACGTATAGCATCCATTTTAATATTTGCGAAAAGCCAATATCATAACGTGTATTTCTCACACTCAGAAGCCACAGAGGCTCCTGGTGCAGCCCTGAGCTCCCGAGCCGGGCTCCAGGGCACGGGCAGCGCCTCGCCCAGCTGCCAACACCCAGCAGGGCACTGTCCTCAGCACAGGGATGTGCTCAGCTCCCCAGGGATGGGGACACAGCCGCTCCAGTGCTGGTCTGGCAGGGCTGTCCCTGGGGCGCTGGGGACAGCTCGGAGAGTCCAGGCCGGGGATCCCAGGGGATTTACTGCCCCGATACTGATCCCCATGACTTGGCTGCACTGGCTCCCACCAAGAGCTCCTCGAGTCCAGAACCTTCCCTGCTGAGCAGCTTTGGTTTGGGGGAAAAAAAAAAAATCTTAAAAATCAAGTTTCCAAGGGCAGAACCTGATCTCCTGGGCACAGAAATCTGTGGAAGAGGCCTGGTGGAGACCCGGGTGAGTGGGTGGGAGTGGGAGAGCTCAGCCTGCTCCTGCCCCATCCATCCACGGAGACCCCAGGGCCGCCCAGCCCTACCCCAGGGCTCATCCCCCCCGCTGGATTTATCCCACAGGACAGGAGAGCCGGGCTGGTGGGCTCGGAGTGCAGCAGCCGCTCCCACAGCGCTGCTCAGGCTCTGCACTGCCTGCTCTGTACCCGCTGGGAGTTTCGGAGGAGAATTCCAAATCACCTCGGGCCTCCCGCATGTCCCAGCCTGGGCAGACATTTCCAGCCTGGCCCCAAATGTGAGGGTGACAGGACCCCTCCTTCCCCACCCAAAGCCCCTCTGCTCCTCTCTGCTCCGTGATCAAATTCCTCCTGCTTTGATGGGATTGGGATGAGGGGTTTCCTCCCCAGGCTCCCGCAGTAAAGCTCACACACATCTTTAAGCACATGTGCAGGAAAGCCTTGAGCGCTGCAATTCACCCAAATCATCAAAACTCCTTTTACTTCTACATTAAATGTTTTTCTTTATGGAAGGAATAAAAGAACTCCAACAATCAGGATGAAATAAGAAAGGGAATGCCTAGAGCTAACTACAATATAAAATAATATTCATCATATCGTAATATTTTACATTTTGCTCATTGTTTTATGTGGATTAAAAACCACTTGACCCAGAATGTAACAACAGCAAGGAAAGCTGCAGAGGAGGAAGAGGAGAGGGAAGGTGCAGTCCAGGGGGCTGGGACAGCCAGAAGTGCCCTCAGACAGGCCCAGGATCCAGAATTGCCCAGAATCCTGGAATGGTTTGGGTGGGAAGGGACCTGAGAGCTCACCCAGTGCCACCCCCAGGGACCCCTCCCACTGTCCCAGGCTGCTCCCAGCCCCGTCCAGCCTGGCCTTGGGCACTGCCAGGGATCCAGGGGCAGCCACAGCTGCTCTGGGAATTCCAGCCCAGCCCCTCCCCACCCTCCCAGGGAACAATTCCTGCCCAATATCCCACCCAGCCCTGCCCTCTGGCACTGGGAAGCCATTCCCTGTGTCCTGTCCCTCCGTGCCTTGTCCCCAGTCCCTCTCCAGCTCTCCTGGAGCCCCTTCAGGCCCTGCAAGGGGCTCTGAGCTCTCCCTGGAGCTGTCTCTTCCCCAGGCTGAGCATTCCCAGCTTTCCCAGCTCTGTCTCCCCTCCCAGTCCAGCCCCAGCCCAGGCAATCCCTGGTCCCCGGCCCGGGCTGGGTGTTGGATTGAAGCAGAGAAAGGGGAATGAATGACTTGGGGAAGCAGGAGATCCTTGCTGTCCTGAGAGGCCCCAGCCCAGGATGAAACCCCTCCCTGGGGCTGTGCCAGCCGCGTGTGCGGGGTGAGGGGCCCGCAGAGCCTGGGCTGCAGTACCCGAACCCCAGGAAGGGCTGGCCCAGCCCCGCCAGGGCCTGAGCATCCCTGGGTGCAGCAGCACCGAGTGGGAAATGCTCTTTGCGGCTCACAGGGTGTCTGCCCCCAAATCACTGCTGAAATCCCCACGTCTGTGTGGGATTTGCTGTGAGCTCCGAGGGCTCCGGGATCGATTTGCTGTGAGCACCGAGGGCTCCGGGATCGTTCCCCCTTCTGCAGGAGGGGAATGGACACAGCAGATCCCAGCGCTGAGCAGGGCTGGAGCCGGGCTGGATGACTGGAACGCTGCGCAGCCACCGTGAGCTGAGCAAGGCAAGTCCCACCCCCGGCGGGTTCCATGTCCTCTCCCGCATAAAATCCAACATGACATTTACCGCTCTCCTAAAATGCTTCGCAGTAAATTCCCAGATGCTCCCGAAGAAGGCTCTGAGTTATCCATACCCCGTTTGCCACACCTGGCGCAAAGGTTTATTCCCTGGCACTGGTTTATTCCCTGCAGGGCGAGTCCTGCTGGGGCTGGGTCGTGTGGGACGAGGAACTGCCGGACCTTGGTGCCACCGCGCAGCTCCCGCACCAGAGCTGTGCCAGGACAGTCTGCGAGCCGGGGCTGGCATTAATTAGTCATTCACCCCTTCCTGCTGGGCAAGCACCAACACAGAGCTGCATCTGGAAGGGGCTGAACGCTCTCCAGGCTGCGTTTTTCCATTCCCGTGAGCGAACCGAGCCAGTCAGTGCAGTGGGATCCTCTCATCCTCCTCAGAGCCCTCCCTGCCCCCAGCGCCTGCACTGGAGGCCCCACTGCTGCTCTGCCAAGCCAACAGCCCTGACGGGGATTGGATTACACCTCCTGGTCTCTCCAAATGCTGCCCGAGTTTTATCACCTCCCTCCTGCCCCTCGGGAGCCCGGCGTGGGCCAGGGATTTTCAGCAGAGAGGGATTTTCCTGCTGCCCGTGTGCCAGGGCGGGCACGGCCCCGAGCGGAGCCACAGAGAGCAAGGGAAGGAGACAAAAGGAGAGCTGGAAATGAAGTTATTCTTCATCCTCGAGATCGCTGCCGAGGACGAGACTGGAGCAACGAGCCCGAGGCGCTTCTCCCTTCCCTCCTCTCCATCTCAGTCCCACACATGAAGATGAATATGCAGCATTTTCTGTTTGTGCTGCTAAAACGCCCATTAAACGCCAGCAGGGAAAAACCAGACATAAACACCCGCTCCCCTCAAACCAGACACAAACACCCGTTCCCCTCAAACCAGACACAAGTACCTGCTCCCCTCAAACCAGACACAAACACCCGTTCCCCTCAAACCAGACACAAACACCCATTCCCCTCCGTGCCTGGGAGAGGGAAGGAGCACCCCTTTTCCTTCTGGAGAGGGAGCTGCTTCCAGCTGGGCAGGGCTGGAAGGGGCCGAGCTCCCAGCCCTGCCCAGCACAAGACAAGAGGGGCCAGTTTGGTTTTGTCTCTGCAGACTTGGGAAGGGACCCACTGAGCCCCCTTTTCCACCAGGAGCTGCTGGAAAGGATTTTTCTGCATGTCCAAAGCCCTCCTGGCCTGTTGCAGGAGCAGAGGAGTCGCAGGTGTCTCACCAACCTGGGCTCCAGCAGCCTTTGGCTGGGGGCAGCAAACCTGAGCCTCCAGGGAAGAGCTCTCCATTCCCATCCCAACCAAAAAAAACCCCTTGTGGCTTCTCAGACCCCTTGAAGAGGGTCCTGGACAAGGGTTATCCCAGCTGGATACATGAGATGGATCCTGATGGATCCTCAGCCAGCAGTGGGAGTCAATCTCCCTCTGGAATCACCCAGGACGCTGCACTTGGGGGCCCTTTGGGGATCCAGCCTTGGCTGTTCCCACCCTGTCCCCCCTCATAAAGCCCTTGAGAGCCCCTGCAGCTGGCAGCAGCTGTCTCCAGCCCCAGTTCCCGAGGGTCTCCAGCCCCAGTTCCCGAGGGTCTCCAGCCCCAATTCCCGAGGGTCTCCAGCCCCAGTTCCCGAGGGTCTCCAGCCCCAATTCCCGAGGGTCTCCAGCCCCAGTTCCCGAGGGTCTCCAGCCCCATTTCCCGAGGGTCTCCAGCCCAAATTCCCGAGGGTGTCCGGCCCCACACCTGCGGGCAGCTCCAGCGGCAGCAGAGCTCGTTTGCAGCCGCATCAACCCGAGCAATGTCTCGCTGAAGGAGCTGGGAGGGCTCGGGAGGAGCCGCCGGGATCAGATAAGCCGGGCTCTGTAATGCCGGGATCAGATAAGCCGGGCTCTGTGCCGGGGCTCGGTAATGCCAGGCTTCCAGCGCCGGGCTGGGGGGCAGATTGGGATGGCCGCGTTATCTGCTGTTATCTAATTCGAGGAAATAACCGTGTGCACGGCACATGTTATCAAACGCACAGCACTCCTCCGAAAATGATATTCAGGCAGGAGCTTCACGGTTCCAGCTGCCGCTTCATCTTTAATTCACCTCCCACCCGCGCAGCTCCCGGGCTGCCCAGGTCTGGAGCAGCGGGTGGCCGCGATGCCGGGGGTGCTCCACGAGGCCGGGTGAGGCACAGGGGATAAGAGCTGTAATTCCGCATCCCTGTCGGAGCGACGAGCAGCGATATTTTCACAGCTCGGGCTGTGTTTGTTTGGTTTTCCGCGCTGCCCACAGAGGGAGGGAGGCCGGGCGCAGCTGTGGGATGCGGATTTTGGGATACTCTGGAATTGCCGGAGTTGTGCTGGGGATCAGTCCCTGCTCGGGGACCTCGATCACTTCCATAAACAGGGGAGGGAAGTGGAGGAGGGACAGAAGGAGTTGCTGGAGGTGGCCCTGGGGCAGGTGGGTGGCAGGGAGGGGACAGGGACGGCCCCACCATCCCCTCCCTGCTGGATGCACAGCGCCTGCTGATTTTAATCTCCCACCCGTGACCCAGCAGGGAAGGATTTTGGGCTGGCTGGGGCCGGGAGGAGGTGTTTGAGCTCCATCTCGAGTGACTTTTCAGGCTGACACAGCAAAGATTTAACGCTGCACCAGAGCCCCTCTGGGGGAACCCATAAAACGCCTGCACAGCCAGTTCCTCATCAGGAAAAAGGATGAAATCTTTAATGGGGGCGATTTTCTGTTCGTCCTCACTGGAGACTGGAGCCCTGTCTGGGAAGCTGCTCTTTAACTGGAGATGCAAATTTAAGGTTTATATCCAGCAGGAAGAGATGAATCCCTCTGGGAACTGGCTGGAATCGCGGCAGCTCCGCAGGGAGGGAAGGAAGGATCAGCTACAAACTCCCTGCCTGAATTCCCCCAAACCCCGCTGTTCCCCTGCCCCAGCCTGGAACGGGGCTCGTGGCGGTGAGGCCGACCCCAAATCCAGCAGCAGAGCCCAGGAAGGGCTGCAGGGCACACAGGGTGGATGATCGGCTGCACGCTTCCCTGGCAGTGATGAAGAGGGGCCAGACCTGGCACACCTGGGACAGCTGAATCCAGGGAACATCATTAAACCGTCATTACCCAGGTTTTATTTATTATTTGTGGACTGCAACACACAAATAATAAAAGATGCAGCCTTTCAGCCAGAGTGCTTTCTGACCAGAACAATGGCTTTGTTTTCTTGGGCTATTTACAAGCCATGAGTAAAATCCAGGAAGCCCAGTTTGCAGCAGGACACGGAGAGGGGCAGCACTGGGAGAGCCACGGGGATGTCCGGCAGCAGAATCCCACGGATTCAGCAAAATCCCCCCGTTGTTCCCTGACTCCTCCCTTCTCCCTCCCTCCCCAAACACAGACGGGTTCCACGCAGCTCCTTGGACTCCTTGGATCCACACATTTCATCACTCGTGGCCCCGAAAACTTTTGGGGTTTGCATCCAGCAGAAGTCAGGGACACTCAGATTTGCTGCCAACCTCCTGCTCTGCCCCTCAAATACGGACCCAGAAGGTGACGTGAAAACAAACATTAATTGCCAATACTGACTGGGATGTCTCATCACTGAGAAAGGAACAGCTTTACAAATGAAAGAAGGGAAAAAAACACCAAAAAAGAAGAAGTTGGAGCTACTGAAAACCAGGCTTTACCTCTGAACTCCTGAGAATTGTCCAAACCATGACAAAAAGGAGACAGAGCAGAGCAGGTGTTTGCTCCTGCTAAACAAACATTCCCACACCATGAGAGGTTTTATGATTAATTGCAGGACGTTGCTTCTGTATAGGAGTTTCTCCCAGTCTTTGCTCAAGTGCAGATTTTTGGATGTGGGGAGAGGAAGTCAACGTTCCTTCCCTTCCCTGCCTTGGGGACACCACAGTGAGGGAGGGTTTTTTGGAAGAACAAATGTGGAACAGGCAGTGAGAGGGTGCTGGGAGGTGCTGCTTGATGACACCTCTTCACTCATTTGGGTTTGGGATGCTGCTCTGGGACAGATTCCCTCATTTCATCCCACGTGGGATGCGCCTGGAGCTGGAGAGGTGCATCCTCCTCCTCATTGAAGGCGCTGGGACAGCGCCAGGGTCAGTTCTCTCCATGCTGTGGGCCCCATTCCCATGGGAATAATGGGAATAACGGGTTTGCTGCTGCTGGAGCCCATCCCGGAGCAAGGCAGAGAGGGAATCCTGGCCAGAAGCTGCCATTTGTTGTCACCCTGCCCTGCCCTGGTCCCCACCCTGGCAGATCACGGAGCGGCACAGCTGGGAAGGGGCTGGAAACATTTGGGTTAAGAGATGAAACAAGGGAACGAAGGAAGCGGAAAATTGGATGTACAAGGGGAAGGAACAACGTGACACCAGCCGGGATGGATGTGGCCCTGCTAACCCTTATCAATAATTGATGGCCAAGAACATGGGTTTTCTATTATTCTGATGAGACCAGCTCTGTTGCTGATATGTTCCTTGGCACCAAAAATTACTCAAGCATTAAAAATTACTGAAAGGCTTTTTTCATCCCTTTTAGGGACAGACCCTCCACATTGTCCTCTCCCTCATCCCACTGGAGCATCCCAGAGCGGCTGAATTTTCAGGCAAAGGTGCACAAAAGAGAACCTGGAGAGAGCCCTGAGTGCTCCTGGCACGGGGAGGCTCCTCTGAGGGACCTGAGAGCTCACCCAGAGCCACCCCTGCCATGGCAGGGACACCTCCCACTGTCCCAGGCTGCTCCAGCCTGGCCTTGGGCACTGCCAGGGATCCAGGGGCAGCCACAGCTTCTCTGGGAATTCCATCCCAGCCCCTCCCCACCCTCCCAGGGAACAATTCCTTCCCAATATCCCACCCAGCCCTGCCCTCTGGCACTGGGAAGCCATTCCCTGCTCGGTCACTGGGACAGAGGAGAAGTGGCACCGGCTGGGGACAGTCATTCCCAAAGACCCAGGGAGGGAGAACACCGGGGCTCCTGCGAACAAAAAATGCACCAACAGAGCCCGAAGCAATAAATTTCAGCTCCAGTGGGAGTGGAGGAATTCCAGTGCTCAGATTGATGGCTGTGACCGACCTGCAGCAACCCTCCCAGCTGGAGGAGCCGGGACGGGCCCGGGATGTGCTCTGGGAGCTGGGACTGGCCCATTCCACCCCTGGAGCTGAGGGTGCCCACCCAGAGCTAACGGAGGGTCTGCCAGGCTCTCTGGAATCCCAGCCATGCACGGCCTGCGTGGAAATAAATCATGGCTGAGGCAGCTCTGCCACCTTCCAAAGGCTCGTTTTGGTTGGGTTTTCTGTCAGGAGTGCAACCGCTTGAATTTATGCAGATTATGCACTCCTGCCAGGTGTTTATTTCATATGGTTCTCTTCCCCCCTGCTACACTGTGAAAGAAAAATTGGGCAATATTTGCTAATGAGGCAAGCGGGATCTTTCCAGGCCCCTTTAACTTCCTCGGAATAAAATATATTTTTTAAAAATTGCTGACCCTTTAAACCTCAATGTTAGCTTATCTCGGGGACACGTTTCTTAGTCAGCAGAAGGCCTTTCCTGCAGGAGTTATTTGTAATTCATTAGCGCTGGAGTAATGGCCACACTCTTAAATAATTCCTGTGCTTATAAAAGACCATCTGGCACATGTGCTGAGAGCCCTACACCGCTCTGGTGTAAATCAGGAGACATCCACGGAGCTGAAGGAGTTCTGGAGGCTTTACACCCTCCTGCCAGGCTGGCCCAGAGCTCCTCTCCGAGGCCTCGTGTTCCCAGTTTTACGGGATCAGCTCCTCCGTCCCAGCTCATGGCAAAAGCTCCAGGCTGGTCCTGGGGCAGCAGGAACGAGCTGGGCCCGGGCAGGTGCAGCTCCCCGGGCTGTGTTTATGTGTTATCCTGGCTTTGTGTCCCAGCAAGCACCAGGTCCTCTGTGCCGAGCCATAAAACCTGCCAGGAAATTCCCAGTGTGAGAGGGGGAATGAAAAGCTCTGGCTTTGAAGCCACTCCAACTTGAGCTCAAGGTTTTTGCTTAAGCACAGGGATGGATTTTCATCTGGTAAAGGAGATTCGCTGGGGTTATATCCCACTCCTTTTCCCCCCCTTAAAAAAAGGGAGAATGTAGCGAGAGGCAAGAGGGATGTGCAGGACACGGGCAGTGAGGAAAGGCAGAGTTCCTGTAACCAACCCCAACTGAAAACATTTCCCACTCTCAGATCCTGCCTGCAAAATTTCGAAATGGCTCTGGAGCCCCCTGGGCTTTGTAAGGGGCAGATCCAGGCAGCCGAAGGGATGGACTCGAAGCAGCCAGCAGCAGGCCTGGAGCTGGGCACAGCTCCTTCCCCTACCCTGTGATCCCAAACCACCCCGAAAGCCTTCCCAGGAACAAACGCCTCCAACCCCCTCCCGGCTCCAGCCCCGGGCTCGTTGTTCACCAGCTGCTGTAGGGAGGTGAGAACAGTCCTTGTGTTCCTGGGGCTTCTCCACTTCCACCGGAGACTCGTGGAGCTGGGCCCCAGGAAAAGCCAAGCTCCTCTGCAGCAGGCAGGGATGACACCTCAGCAAAGCAGAGCGAGATTCCATCAGGGCTTTTGTCTGTAACGAAACCCCGGCGGCAGCAAGAGCTCGCTGCCCTGGAAACTCAGCACGGATGGCTCATTGTGGCCCCAGCCTTGCGTAGAATCAGGTCCTTTTCACTGTTTTTTACAGGTATCCGATATCCCAACCCCCATTTGTGTAAGCTGCCCCCAGCCCCTCTGCAGGATCAAGGCGCCGCCACAGCTCTGGGTGATTTGAGTGCTCCCCAAAGCACCGCCCCACACATCTCTCCCAGGGAAACAATGGCTTCCCAACAAATCAGTTCAAATGGGATTTTTGGTCTGGGTCCAGCTCTGGAGGAGCTGACCCCATCCCCAGGTGTGCAAAGGCAGCTCCGTGTTCCCAGCCGTGGCTCCGGGGCTTTCACACAAGTCCCAGGCTTCTGCACAAGTCCCAGGTTCCCACACAAATCCCAGGTTTCCACACAAATCCCAGGTTTCCACAAAAATCCCACATTTCCACACAAATTCCAGGCTTCCACACAAGTCCCAGGTTCCCACACAAATCCCAGGTTCCCACACAAGTCCCAGGCTTCCACACAAGATCCCTCTGCACAGACATGAAAAGATCACTTGGCCGTGAGACTGCAAAGTCAAAGGTGCAGGAGGAGCTCTGGGAGAGCAGCAGGAAAGGACTCCAGAGGGCCGTTCCATCTTTGTCGCCCGGGATAAACCCGGCTGAGTGGCACAGAATGGTTCATTTCAGGCTGCTCGTGATGCTCCTCCCTGTGTACAAACAGCTCAGAACACAGAATCCACCAAAAGGCCTCTTACAATTGTCCCCCCAGTAATTAAGAGGCTTTTCCAGCAATAACGTGAACAGAAATAGGCGGCAGCGAAACTGTTCTGGTTTCATGTCCTGTGCAGCTCCTTTTGTGGCCTTCTCGGAGGTTCTGTGGCTCGTTTGGCCGTTCCTTTGCTCCCCCACAGCAGCTGTGCTGGACTGGGCCCGCTGCTCTCCGCAGCCTGGGGAACCCAGCTGTGCCTGCAGTGGGCTTGGAAAGCAGCACAAAGCCCCCGTGAGGGGAGTGCACGTTTGCAGCTTTGTCCCTGCAGCTCTCCTGCTCCTCGCTTCCCTGTGTTTCACACAAACGTCTCGGAATGACAGACAGTTAAAAAAGGAAACTGCAGATGGAAGCGTGAAGTTTTGCACTTTGGGGCCGTAATGAATCTTGCCTGGCTTCCCACTCCTTGCAATATCCTCGCTGGAAAGTGCAAAGACCTTAATTTTCCCTGCACACAACTTAAAATGTCTCAGCTCCTGGTTGAAATGTCAGGGCTCCATCACGTCCCTAATCCAGAACAAAACCCGAGGGCAGCCACTGCATCCACCTCTGTTCGCTGTGCTGGGGAGGGCTGGGCTGATCCCCATGGAGAGATGGGATCACCTCAGAGCGGCTGAGCCAGCCCAGAGCCAGCGCTGACCTCTGGGACAGGGACAGGGACAGGGACAGGGACAGGGGCAGGGGCAGGGACAGGACAGGGACAGGACAGGGACAGGGAGAGGGGCAGGGAGAGGGGCAGGGACAGGGACAGGGACAGGGACAGGGACAGGACAGGGACAGGGGCAGGGACAGGGACAGGGGCAGGGACGGGAGAGGGGCAGGGACAGGGACAGGACCTGCAGGTCAGGGGTGCCCAGGGTGGGTGTGGAGCCCTCGGGGTGTGTGGGTGTTACAGAAACACAAATGCCAGACTGACTGCACACAGAGCCCTTCCCAAGGCCCTGGAAGTGTCAGAACCCACCCTGTGCCACCACAGGGAGGTTCCCCTTTGACTCCGATCCCTCTTAGACAGCTGCTTTCACAATGAGATGGAAGGAACTGGGGAGGTGAAGAGCTGCTTTGCACGAAGCCTCCCCAGGGTTTCCAGCTCTGCATGGGCTCTTCTGTTTATTTTCGGGTTGTTTTGCAGAGCTAACCCAAATGCACAGGCCTGTTCTGGCATTCCATGGCTTTCCTGACAGTAATCCATCTGATCCCAGCCAGGAGCAGCAGAAACAGCTCCTGCCACTACCAAGAAAGAGAAAATAAAATCAGCTGAAAATTTCTCTGACTCTCAGGAAGCTCAGTTCAGCTCCAAACATGGTGAACAAAATGCCATCAGTGATTTTCCCTTTGTAATTAGGTTTGCAAAGGTTGACTGGCAAGGAATTAAAACATGGAAGCATTTAAAATACCAGTGAGTTCTGGCATCCTGAGTAATGTGACATTTATATGATAATTTGGCAATTAAATATGCAAGCAAGGATGGTTTTTCTTTTCAAACACGAAGGTACAACACTTCCACAAAGCCCCTTCCAGCACTTCACAGGTTCAACTTCTTGCTCCAGTGGAAAAATATTATTTGCAGCGTGTGGGCAGGGGACACTTGCAGCAGCACAGAGCCAGCAGCGCATCCCCCAAAGCGCCCATGGGGACCTGGGATCGCCCACAGACAGGCTCCGGTTCTGGTCCCACCTGGGGGATCACCCCTGGCTCCAGGGAAGCCAGAGAGGGACTCTTTGTCAGGAACTGGAGTGATAGGACAGGGGGGAATGGGGTCATACAAAAGTGGGGAATTTAAGTGGGATATTGGGAAGGACTTATTCCCTGGGAGTGTGGGGAGGGGCTGGGCTGGAATTCCCAGAGCAGCTGTGGCTGCCCCTGGATCCCTGGCAGTGTCCAAGGCCAGGCTGGACGAGGTTGGAGCAGCCTGGGACAGTGGAAGGGGTCCCTGGTGGCACTGGATGGGATTTAAGGTCCCTTCGACCCAAACCATTCCATGATTCTGTGGCTGGACAAGACCCCCAGAAGGAGGAGGGGAATGAGGTGAAGCAGCCAAAGGTCCCTCTCCACCCGGACACCGACTGACCCCCCCCACACCCATCACGTCCTTCCTGAGCATCTCGGCAGCTCCCTTCCTGAGCTGATGAATAATTTGGAGGGCCTCAGCCATTATTAAATAATAAAGATTCTTTTCCTTGCAGAAATAATTGAAGCATCAGAGCTGAGAAATTGAGGTCGCCCTGAGCTCTGCCCCCTCCGCTGCTCCCGCCAGCCCCCGGGCCCTGCTTGGCTCCAGGGGACAGGGGGGAGCTGGAGCCACAGAGCCTCCCGAGGGGCTGCTGACGGGGGCAGGGACATCCCAGAGCTGGCACTGGGGCTGGGGTGGCCCAAGGCTCTCTCAGGAGAGGCCACGAGGGTAACTGGGGTTTGTGAAGGTCCCGCGGCATCGCCCAGCTGGGAACTGCTCCGGCAGCTCTGCACATCCCCCTGCTCCTCCTGAGCGGGAGCAGAGCACGGCCTCTCCTGGCTGCAGGGGGAGCAGACTCCGCTGCCAGGGACTCCTCAGAATCACCGAGGGGTGCAAAAGCTCTTCCTCATTAATGGAAACCTCCCTCCGCCCTGAAGGTGGAAGTTCGGCCTCCAAACCCCTCTGTTATCCTGGGGCTTGGCTTTGGCAGCACTGAGAGGTCTGGGGAAGCCTGAATCCAAAGGTGCCAGCAGCAGCACACCCAGGGGAACCCTGGCGCTTTCAGCCCTCCCTGCTCCCGCTGGTTCCTCCCTTTGCTGTGCCCTCGGTCTCTGCTCGAGCTCTGGCTCCAGGTGGATTCCAGGGGATGGAAAGCCGTGGCTGAGACGTGTCCCCTCATCTCTGCACTTGTTATCCACGGGGAGGAGGAAAAGCCAGCAGGAAAACCCTGGGAAAACAAGTCCCCTTTAACCCAGCAAGGTTTTTCCCTCCCTTTTCCTCCCTGACTTTCCTCCAGACCAGAAGGGAAACAACAAAGGTGTCACAGTTTTCTGTCCTCACACTCCTGTGCTGATAAATAAAACCAGCCTTGACCGGTGCATGATGAATAATGGCTCATCCCAGGAGGAAAATTCCTGTTCACGGAGAACGCAGCCGGGATGAAACCGACGTGGGTTTAGAGCAGCTCCACAAACACAATGAAAGGTGGGATGAGATCCTTTCTGCAGGATTCTCACGAGCCACTGATGGCGCCAGCAGAAAGAGCTTCAAGTGACAGTGAGAGATGTCCCAGCCTGCCCAGCACGGGGCTGGGAGTGCAAACCTTCCCTGGGGGGAGGATTCACTCGCTGCAGCACCAGGAGCACGGGAACCGCCAGCGCCCCCGAGTTAGAGACCGCAAAGTGGAGTCAGCCTGTCCTGAACCCTGCAGTCAAATAACAGTGAAGGCATTCGGGAACTCTCCCCTGCCTGGGGACTGCCTGCGCTAATTAGGGACAATTGACGCTGCTTAGGGAGCACCACTGGGGTTGCTGAGCACCGGCAAGTGTCAGCTCCTCACAAACACCTCGGGCCCAGCCTTGGTGACCGGGGGTGACGAGGGAGAGCTCCCCCGGGACCTGGGCTGAGCATCCTGCAGAGGGCAAAGCTCTGCTCCGTCACAAGCGGTTCCCACACCCTCCATCCCCTGGGAATGGCTGAGGCTGAGGAACGAGACCTTCGGAAGGTCCCGTGACTCTTCCTGAGGGTGTCACTGGGCTGGGCAGGCTGGTCTGGATGGCTTTGGAGGGGGGAAGAGGGGACCATACGATGAATTTCTATCCCGTGAAATAAAAGCCTGAATCCCCAATCCTGCACTCTGTTACCTTTGACAAGTGCATGTGCAGAAATCTGAGAGTTCTCAGGGCAAAAAAAGAGTTCATTTTCCAGATGTGCATCCGGATATTTTTTAATTAGACCTAATCTGTGCTGGTGAACTCCCCACTGCACCAGAGGGATGACGGTGGAGCTCAGGAGTCAGCACAGAGAGCTCTGGGAGCCCTCCTTGGCCAACTCTTCAAAGGCTGAGCAGGTGCATTTGCTAATTCTAAATAAGATAATCCATAATTACAAGTAAAGCCCAAACTGAAGGTCTGAGATGTTTTTGAACTTTCCCCAGACTGCATTTCTACGACAGAATAGTTTTGTTTACAGGAGGTTTTGTTCCAGCTAATGTGACCTTGTGGATAAAGGAGAGAGAAAAATAGGAGAAAAACCCGTGTACATGCACGGGGAAAGGATCTTCCTCTCCTCGTGGAAAAAGCACAACAAAAGCAGAATTGTTCTGGGGCTTGTTTGAACTCTGTCTGAAAATTGATTTCAGCTCTGAGGAGCCCGAGCTCGCCCCATTCCTCAGCTCCACCTGCCAACAGGCAGCACTTTTGTCTCTGTTGATAAGGGACTTTTTAATTATTGCCATTATCATTTGAAAATTGGGTTCCTGCCACAAACAATTGAAATTAGATTCGGTGCTGCTTTTAATCTTGGGTAATGCCTTTTAATCGGGGGTTTCATTTCCTATCAGCAATAAAATGCGTGGATGTCTGCACGCGCGTGCCGGGTTTGAGGGCACACAGAAGGATCTGAGCACTCCCAAAATGTGAGAGCGCTTTACTCAGGCTGGGCAGGATTGTTTTACTCAGGCTGGGCACGAGGGTCTCACTCAGGCTGGGCACGAGGGTCTCATTCGAGGTTTTGCAGCAGAAAGGACTCTGAGATCAGCCAGGTCCATCCATTATGGAACAGGGCCCTGTGACTTCACCCTGTAATTCCTGCGTGGAGCCGCCTCTGCCAGAGGAGCCCCCAGCCCTGCCAGCAGGGTCTGTGCAGAGAGCTCACCCTGGGACAGGATTTGCAGGGCTGACTCCTGATCCAGGACTCCTGATCTGCGCTGAGCAGCTTGGAGGGGACACACTCAGGTGAAGGAGGTTGGAAAAGGTTTCTGATCCCAGGAGGGGCAGCCTTTGGTCCTTGTCTGCTGGCAGATACTGAGATCTTTTTATAGGAACAGCGCTGAGACCTCATGAACCCGTGCGACCCCGATGGCTGTGTTGGATAGATATTTATGTACCTCTCATCTCTCTCTCTCACCCACCTGCCCGAGCTGCACAGAGCCGGTGACCTTGGCAGGAAGGAGGGGACAGGGAGCCACGAGGGCGCTGCCACCTCCCTGCATCACAATCCTTCTTCTCACATCATTTTTTCAGCTAAAACCCAACCCCTGCTGGCAGGTTTCAGTGCCCAGGGATGGGATCTGTCCCCAGCTCTCCAGGCCACTCTAAATCCACCACAGCCTGTTTTGTTTGGGCAGAAGCTCAGCTGGCAGCTGTGCCAGGGCAGGCAAAGCTTCCCCTCTCCAGTGCGCCAGGAAAACAGCTCCAACTCCTGGTTTTTTCTTTTTTCTTTTGTTTTTTCCCTCTCCAGCTGCCCACACTGCTCTGGGTCGTTCCACCAGCCCAGCTGCCCACAGCCATCCCTCAGAGCTGGCCGTGGGCACCACTGGTGAGCGTTGTTGACCGCAGAGAGGCACTGGGACACAGGGACACGGCAGCCCAGGGCAGGAGCAGCTCTGGAGGATTCTCCTCTGCCTGGAGGAGACCTGCAGGACCTGGCTTAGCCCACGCAGAGCTTCTGCCCCAGCTAAGGGGGGTTTAGGGGGTGACTCCTCCTGAGCACACCTGGGCTCCCATCTCTGGGCCAAGGCAGTGGAAGCTGCAGACCATGGAATCCCACAGTGGTTTGGGGTGGGAGGGACCTTAAAGATCATCAAGTTCCAACCCCCTGCCCTGGCAGGGACACCTTCCATTGTCCCAGGGTGCTCCAAGCCCCATCCAACCTGGCCTGGGATGCTGCCAGGGATCCAGGGGCAGCCACAGCTGCTCTGGGCCTCCCCACCCTCCCAGGGAACAATTCCTCCCAGATACCTGATCTAACCCTGCCCAGAGCAGTGCAGAGACCAAATCCCACAGGCAACACCACAGCCTGTCAGCCAGGCTGAGATTACAGCCATCTGAGAGTACAGACATCAGCCTGGTTCTAAAATACCCTGAATACCTTTAATGGGCTTGAAGCCCTTCCTGTCATTAAGGGGAGGTGACAGGGAGACTTTGCTGCTATTTCTGAGCCTCTTTACCAACCCACCCTCCTGTTTCAGGTGGGATGGGACAGAAAAGCCTTCCAGGATGAGAGCAGAGAGCCTCGAAAGATAAGAAATGAGCTTTGGAACAGCAGTCCTTCATGTACCTGTGCTCTGCTTTATAGGAGCTGTTTAAATCCAAGGAATAATCAAGGAGAAAGATGCTTGAAAAATAAGCTCGTGGGTGTGTTGGCTTTGGGGTTTTTTGTTGTTCTTGTGGGGGTTTTGTCCTTTTTTTTATTTAAATAAGGAAAGAAACTGAAGAGTTTTATTTGTTATATTCCATATTATGAACTTCATTCAAAGCAAGCCCTCGCTCTTAGAAGTGGTGCAATAAACCCTCCTGGTTTAATCTGCCTGCTCAGGAAGGGAAATAATCAGATCCTGCCTTCTGCATAGGCAGAGTTTTAATTACCTCTGCAGCTCGCCCGGTCCCATCTGAGCAGCTTTTCAAGAGCAATCTATTAGCAAACAATAACCCTGCAGCTCCGTGCCTGCTGCTCAGCAGATGCTATCGCTGCCTCCCCGCTCTGCCCCGGCCTGGAGCATGGAGCCAGCCCCAAACCCTGCTCCTGGCGGGGGAGAGGGGCTGTGAGCAGGGTGGACTGGCAGGACAAACACAGCCCCGAGGTGTGAGTCCCACACGGACCATTTGGGGCAGAAAACGGATTTCCACGGGAGGAGGCTGCCGTGGGCAGCTCCAGGACGGCCAATCTCGTTAGCTGAGCACTGGGATAATGAAGCCAGGAGTCCCTGTCCTCCACTGCTGGGGATGAGACTGGAGTTTGGGTCCCAGACCCTCTCCAGGGAAGGGACAGGAGGGTTTTAACCCTGCCCAGAGAAGGCCATCGAAGCCCTGGGCTGGGTGTGAGACCCCGAGTGCCCAGAGCTGCACACGACAACCACAGGAGGTGTCCAAGCACAGCCCAGCTGCCAGGGAAAAGGTCAAAACAGCCTGGAAAGGGGAGTCCTGCCCCTCACAGAGGAAAAGGGACTGCTGTACAACCTCGCAGGTCTTCCTGAGCCTCCGTTTATTCAGGCTGAACAGCCCAGTTCCCCCAGCTGCTCCTCACTTCGGACCCTCCCTGTCGCATTTCCTTCCACTGAGCTGCTGCTCTGGGAGGATTCAGACCCAGATTTTTTCCCCAGTAGAGAGGAAACCTTTCAATCCCCAGCCTGTCCTGTGACCGCACGGCTGCCCCTGTCACTGTCACAGGCATCACTGCAGCTGCAGAGTCTAAAGACCCTCAAATGCAGTTCCCTCCCTGCACCATAAACCCCGTCATGGAGCTGCTGTTCCCAGCCAAGCACCAGTGACCCTCTCCCAGGCCGCGTTTCCTGAGCTCCAAACCCCTGGATTCCTCCTCAAACCGGCCCAGACACCACCAGGAATATTCACTCACCACAAAGGTGTGTGGACACCTTTCCCCATTTCCATCTTTCTTACCTGGAAATTAAAAGCCCAGGAATGGCCTCCAGCCCTCCCTGCAGAGCCTGGATCCTCATCTGCACCCCCAGCTGCCTCTGCCTCTGGCCAAGGCCGTTCTGGAGCCCAGCAGGGCTTTGTTTGGGCTCCTTGGGGAGGAATAACAGGGCACAGATGGAGCAGGATCACTCCTGGCCCTGGGAAGGACGGGATGCGGAGCTCCACCAGACCCAGCTCTGAGCAGGAACAACCCACGGGGCTGCAGGAGCCAGGACTGCTTGGCTGCCTCCCTGGACATGGAAATGCTCAAAATGTTGTGCAAAACTCGGGCTGCACCCTGGGGTGGGGGTGGTGATCCCTGGATTGTCCCTTGTGTGGTAATGCTGGGAGAAGCAGGAGATATTGGGGTGTGTGGTTGCTCCATCTCTCCAGAAGAACCAGACCTAGGAGGTTCTTTTTGATTTAAAAAAAAAGAGAACATTCCCCTTTGACAGTGACTTTAACATCTCTCACCCCCAGCACCCAACACTCCCTGCTCAAATGAGCACGCAGCCAACAAACGCCTCACGCAGCACCGCTGCAATGCCCTGTGCTCCTGAGCAGGCATCAAACGTGGGAGGCCAGGCTGGACTCAGGGCTGTGCCTTTGGAACTGGAGAATGGACAGGTCAGACCAGGAAACAAAGCAGGGAAACAACAGGGAAGGAAGAGCTGGACCCATCCCGAGCAGGAGCTGTGCCGCGGGGATGCCAGGGACCCCCATCCCGAGGGGCTGCGAGGATCCTGGTGAGAGGTGACGGGCTCAGGAACGCGCTGTGTCGCCCACGGGCAGCCCGTGGGGTGTCTGCCACGCCAGGCTGGCATTTCTGAGCTCCTCCTGCTTTCACAGCCCTGGCCCTGCACAAAGCCTCCTGCATGCACGGACAGAGTCAGCAGCCCCTGGAGCTGCCTGGAACAGCAGATCCTCCCCACAGCTTTGCTCCTGCTCCCTTCGCTCCCAGAGAGCCAAACTCTGAGCTGAGCCAAAGCCCCCGAAAGCCTTTGCTGCATTCCCAGCTCAGGAAAAGCTCCGGCCCCTCTCCAGCAGTTCTGCGGCCCTGGAGGGGCAGAGCTGGGGCTGAGGAACGGGGAGGGAGAGGAGGCCTGGGTAGGTGTTAATGAGAAAGTGATTTGTCTCTCCAGGATGTCCTTGTGCTTCCCAGGAAAGTCACTGAGCAGAATTTCTGAATATTTAATACATCTTCTTAATTAAGAAAAGGGTAAAAAACCTGAGGGATGCCTTCCCCTCCTGCGAGGTCAGGGACAGAGCGTTAAATGCACGATAATCACTCCTTAGGAAGCAGGAGGCAGCTGGTGGAGAAGGGTGGTCCCACGGTTTGGACCAGAGAAAGGCCCTTCTGCACCCTCTGGTGCTGTCACACAACCTCTGCCCTGCAGGCTGAGAGTTTTCAGGACATTATAAACGTTTTTCCCCTGTCCTGCCCTGCAAAAGCTGAAAATCTAAAATAAGGCTCAAAAAATGAAGACTCTGACAAAGTAATTAAAAAAAAGCCCTGCCTGGTTTCACAGAAACATTTCAGTTTGGTAATTTCCAAAGGTTTCATTTCCATTTCAATCTTTCTTTTTGTCCTGTAGCTGAACTTCTATTTCAAAGCAAAGAGCAAATTCGAAGCAAAATAGAGCAGCTCCATTTCTGGGAGTCACGCTGACCTGCGGACGAGTCTGAAAACTTTTCTCCATTTCCCCCCACATGTAAAATCTCCTGAAATTGGTCCTTTCCTCTGAAATATTCTGGCTTTGATGAATCAACACGTTATGATGAGAAATTTTTTTTTTTTTGGCAAATGACTCCCAGGCCCACTCATTTCCCCGTTAACATCTCACTCGGGTGTGCCAGCCGGGCACAGTCCGGGGCTGGCGCAGATTTCAGGGATGGGGCTGCGCTCCCCCTTCCTGCCGATTCCCCTGCGTCCCCTGGGGGCTTTCTCCTGCCCTGGAGGAGGGAGCGAGGCAGGGAACAGGAGGTGTCGGCTCCACACCAGGAAAGGATTTGTGCCTCCAGCTCCCTGTCCCCGGTTGTCTCCACGTGCGGCAGCTCCTTCGTGCCACGCGCGGTGGCATCGCTGGTGCCGCTGGCAGGTGGCACTGCCCACGCGGCCGAACGCTCCTGCCGGCACCGCTTCCACCTCCTTTTCTCCCTTCCCCCTTTTCCCGCGTGTGCTGCAAATTCCTCGGGCCAAAAATACTGCAGGAAAGCACAGGAGATCGGGCTGGAATAAAGGGGTGCCCCGAATAAACAACCTCGGCCTGCGCTCGGGGCCCACCTGGGCAATCAGGAGTGCGGAGAGAGGGGCGGAAAAACCACGTTTGGATCAGTTTGCGTGAGGAGCTGTCCAAAGTGAAGGTGTGGTACCACTGAGGGAGGCTTTGGCCAAGGGATGGATACACAGGGCACAGGGAATGGATTCCCACTGCCAGGGCGTTTTTCCAGCCCGGCTCCCACAGCGGAGCAGGCCCAGCCGGTGATGCCAGGGCCGGGCGAGGCGGCACCAGCTGCTCCAGCAGCTCCTCCAAGGCAGCACTCACTGGAAGGGCCTTTCCTTGCCAAAGCTGCTCCTGCCGGGACGGCAGCGCCGTGTGCCGGGCGCTGCTGCCGTTGGATGTCGTTCACGGACTCAGCAAAGTCATTCCCCCGTGCTCCAGATCCGAGCGCCCGGCGCTGAGCAAACAGGAGGAGACTCTCCTTAAGTCCTCAATTACATTTCCTTTCTCCTCTCCAATTCCAGCCCAGACAAGAGGTGACAATACCGAAGCTTTCAAATATTTGATATACAAAGAGAAGAGCTTGTTAAAACGAGACCAATTAATGCATTTTTAATCCACACTTAAACACATGCAAAGATCCTGAATACTAATGCTGTCATTTGAATTCCAGGCGGGGAGGGCTGGAGCACGAGCCTGCATATCTTCCCATCTTCCCATGCTTCCATCTTCCCATCTTCCCACCTTCCCATCTTCCCATCTTCCTGTTTCCATCTTCCCATGCTTCCATCTTCCCACCTTCCCATCTTTCCACCTTTCCACCTTTCCACCTTCCCACCTTCCCACCTTTCCATCCCTGCTTTGCTGCCTCACCTGGATCAGGCCAGCTCGGCTCGGCTGCTTTAACAAAAAGCTGCACCGAGGCTCCCTCCAGGTTTTTCAACCACCTGGCAATGCTCTCCCAGCGGCTGCTCGGGTTGTTCGGGGGTTCCCCCCCCCCTTTATTCTTCTGCCTTTTATTCCTGAAGCTCAAGGACATTTTGAATCCTGTGGCTGTGCCTGCTGCTGGGGAAAACAACCACACAAAGCTGTTTGGATCATGGGATCCTGGAGAGGATGGGATTGGGAGGGACCTTAAAGATCATCTCATCCCCCCCCTGCCATGGCAGGGACCCCTCCCACTGTCCCAGGCTGCTCCAGCCTGGCCTTGGGCACTGCCAGGGATCCAGGGGCAGCCACAGCTGCTCTGGTAATTCCATCCCAGCCCCTGCCCACCCTCCCAGGGAACAATTCCTTCCCAGTATCCCACCCAGCCCTGCCCCCTGGCACTGGGGAGCCAGCAGGAGCCCTCACGTGGACAGACCGTGGCCATGTGAGGTTCTTACGGGAGTTTTGCCTCGCCGGTGCTTTGATTGCTTGTGCAAGGCTGAGTTAAAACCTGAATTAAGGAATAGTCTGTGCCTCTAAACCTGAGCTTCCCCCCGCCGAGCAGAGCCCTCCCAGCAGGGCTGTCAGTCCCGTGCTGAAGTTTGCTCATTAGGACACTCCAGAGCATCCAGCCCGGTGCTGGATCTGCCCAGAGGACAGGGCTGGCAATCGGCACCAAACCCTGCTGCCCTGGAATTTGCATGTTGATGGCTTTCCCTGAGCCGGAGGAACACGCTTGGGATAATCTCTGCTTCCTAGCAGGCAGGAAAAAGAAAAAATAAAATATAAACAATAAAAAATAAACCATAAAAAAAAAGAAAAAAAAAAGAAAAATATAAAAACCCACCAACCCTGAAAATGCACAAGCTCCAAGCCCATCCCCATCCCTGGTGGCAGCGCTGCCGTGTCCGGGTCATTCCCGTGCTGGGCCAGGTCTCTGCTGGCTCCAGCAGGGGTTTGGGGCTGTCAGAGCCACCTCCTGCCTGCCTGGGGCTTGGCCAGGAGTGGGGGCTGATAACCCTCCCTTATCACCGATAACCCTCCCTTATCACTGATAACCCTCCCTTATCACCAATAACCCTCCCTTATCACCGATAACCCTCCCTTATCACCAATAACCCTCCCTTATCACCGCCAGGATCTGCTTGCCCAGTGCTGATTAAAATTCCTGGGAACGGAGCTGCTCCTCCCCGGCAGCTTCGGGAAATCTCAGCCTGGGTGGGATTTGAGTGGCCCAGGTTTGGTACCTTTGCAGAGTTTGATTTTCAGCTGCAGGCTGGAACATTTCCAGGCAAACCCGATGTAAAATTCACTCCCAATCCCACACGGGAATCCAGGCTCATATAAAATGCTGCAAACTTTTTGCTGCCTCCAAAGCTGGAGGCATTTTCTCCTTTCCAAACCAAGAAACAGCTGGGGTTTGCATTTTCTCCCCATTTTATCTATTTACAAACCCTGCTCTGTCCCACCATCCGAGCCCCCCAGACAGCCCTTGTGAGACTGGAGGGGCTGTAAAACCCGTCCTGCAGGTGGGAATTGCAGCACAAACTCAGGATTTTAGCCTTCCTGGGACGAGCAGAGGTTCCAGGGCCGGTTTCCCGAGTCAAAGGTTCGCAGGGATGTGGTTTGCAGGGAACAGCCTGAGATGGAGGCTGTGCACAGCCTGGGTCAGCCCTGCTGCAGCCTGGACACCCCTGAGGACATCACCCATCCCCTGGGAATATTCACCTGCCTTCCAGAAATGCTAAAAAATGCACCAGTGGGAAAAGAGGGCGAAGGCGAGTGAAGATTTGTTATTTATTTGGGTTTTTTATTAAATGTGACAGACTGCAGTGCAGGTAGAAAGCATTTTGCAGCCCGGGTGTTCATCCTGAGCCTGCTGGGGGGTGGAGAAGACACTCAGGGCCTCAGAAAACAAGGATGTGCCTTGGAATGGGTGCAAGCCCTGCAGGTGTCCTGCAGGAGGATGCTCCCGGAGCTGCACAGGACACGGAATCATAGCAACAAACACTTATTTACCTTGAAACCCCATTAATAATAATAATAATAATAATAATAATAATAATAATAATAATATATGTGCAGTTGAACTCCTGGGGTTGCCTCGCATGCGCTGCAAAATGAAGTGAGTCTGAAGACAAAAGAACCACCCCAAACCATAAACGTGGCCAAGGGGGGACAGGAGCTGTGGATTCCCCTCCGTGTCCCGGCAGGCAGAGCCTGTATCCTCCACCCCTGGGTCCCACCTCCCTCTGGCGCTGATTTACACCGTTCCCCACATCCCAGGGGATTTCCCTGGGGACTTTTATTTTCCAGAGGGCCTTTGGAGCACAAATTCAAATCAGTCATCAACTTCCCACCGAGTTCCAGGCACCTCTTTGCCCATTTTAAATCATTTTTAAATGCACGCGACGCGCTCCATCTTCCAGCTGAAATAACTCCTGCGTTATCCCGCGAGCCTGAATTCCTCTCACCCCTCGCTCCCCGCTCGCTCCAGATAATTCAGAGGGAATTTATCTGAGGAGAGGTGGTGGGTCACAAATGAAGTAAAACGCTGACAGCAGGAGTTCCTTCCCGTCCTCTGCTGAGGGAAAGGCAGGGAGCCGGGTTTGGGGAGCTCAGGGATGGCCATCATTAGGATGCTTGAAACCACCTCAGCAGAGGGGCGTTTTCCTTCTTTTCCCACGAGAGGAGATTTTCTTCTGATTAAATGATACTTGGACAAAAGTCTCTCCCCTCATCTCAGGAAAAACCCGAATGCCTGAGGAACAAAGGCCTGAGCAGCCGCAGGCAGGGCCTGCCCGAGGCTCTGCCAGGGAAAAGCCCTCCGGGAAGTGCGGTTGGATTTAGGGAATCACAGGGGCTGCAGGGCCGGGTGGAGGCCCCCGGGATCTCCCCGTGGAGCTGCTGGGGACAGGAGCAGCTTCTGCAGCCCGGGGAGGCTCCGTTCGGTGAAGGAGGTGCCAGCTGAGAGCCCAGGTGATTCCTGCTGGAGTTTCCTGCTGGATCTCACTCCTTGCCCCAGAAAATGCATTGTCAGGAGGAGCAGCTGCTCCTGCCCCGTGCCCCAGGCTGGGCAGGACCTCCCCGCTGCCTCTGGCAGGGGCAGGGGGCACACGGGGCACTCTGAGGGGAGCTGCTGCGGGAGAGCTGTGGCTGCAGCAGCCTTGGGGTCAGGAGACAAACCCCAAGTGCCTGAGCCCCAAAATGGGTTTGAAAGTGGACTTCAAAGCTGGGGGGTTGTGGGAGAGATGGGGACGGGCCATCCAGCAGGGCCTGCTGCAGGACAGGGGGAACGGTTTGAAACTGAAAAAGGGTTGATCCCGACTGATTTACGGAGGGAATTCCTCCCTGGGAGGGAGGTGAGGCCCTGGCACAGGGTGCCCAGAGCAGCTGTGGCTGACCCTGGAGCTCCGGAATGTCCCAGGCCAGGCTGGACGGGGCTGGGAGCAGCCCGGGACAGTGGGAGGTGTCCCTGGGGTGGCACTGGATGAGCGTCTGGGTGCCTTCCATCCCAAACCATTCCATGATTCTTCTTTTGGGACCATCTCTTCCCCAGCCCCTGTGCACAGACAGAGCCGCCCGTGAGTGCAGTGAGGGAAGCTCCTGGGGGTGATTCTTGTGGGAATTCAGGAATTCCTGTGGTCAGCCCCAGGCTCTCAGGGGGTTCTGATCCCCCCCAGAGTCACTTCAACCCTTCAGAGCCTGGGACAGGTCAGATCCGGAGCAGTTCTGGGTCTGTGCCCTCTGCCTGGGCTGCGCTGACCCTGCCCTGCCCTGCAAACACCTCCCCCAGCACTCGGTCCCTTCCAGCCCCACGGCTCCCTGCTCCCTTGCTCGCTGCTCTGCTCATGGCTTGTCATCATCAGAAGCTCCCAGAGATCCCCTACTTTAATTAACCCGAGGAACATCTCCCCCCCACGCTGCTGGCACAGCTCAGGGCAGCAGAACCTGACCCTTGCAGCTTCGTAAATGGCATTAATTACACAGAGCTCCTTGGCTGGAGTGGTTCCAGGCCCACCAGGCAGTGATGGCTCCTCTCCTGGGTTCGTCAAAGCCCTTCTGGATCAACTCCACCCAAACCTCTGCCTGGTCCTGCCCCCTCAGCCAGGCCAGTGGGGTCTTCCCAGACCCTGCTGCCAAATTTTATTTACCCTGCATGAAAATCAGCTTGAAAATGCTGGGAGAGGGAATGTTTGGGAGATGGACACCAGCGATGGCCCAGGAGAGGCACATCCCTGTCCCCTTCCAGCTGAGGCTGTCACAGCACAAACCTGGCACATCCCGCCCGGGGTCATCCCAGGCCTGGCAGAAGGGGGTTAAACTGCCCGAAAAGGGTTAAATGCACAGAGAACAGGAGTTTTCAGGGGGAAAAGAAGTTCTGTGGCTCCCTCTCTAGATGGAAAAGGGAAAACAAAGTTGTGTCCCTACTGTCTGTTTAAGGGCTTGCTTACTCGGGGAAATTAATCCAAAATTAACTAGTGGTGTGAATTGCAAGTGGATTAGTTAAATTACATTAAACCCAGGCCTGGATACTTTCATTTTAAATTAAAGTGGCCTTAATTCAATTTGGCTCAAGTCACTTCAAAAGTGAATTAAGAAAAACTTAATTACGGACCCCTTAATTCCAAATGAGTGTGTCTACATAGGTTGCTTAATGTGCTTTCATTTATCCTTTTAAAGAATTAATCTTGATGAGCTTTTCTGAATCTCCCCTTGGTGGAGAGATCCAGATGTGAGAGTAAAAACCCTCTCATTCCTCAGAAAAGTGGGAAAAAAAGAAATAATCGGGATAAGTGACTTCTGCCTGCAGCCAGCCCAAATAATGCTGCTGGGTTTGCCCTGCCCCGCTGCTGGGGACCGCTGGGGCCTTTCCCCTCCCAGCTCTTTTCCTGGCAGTTTTCCTCCCTGCCAGCTCCCAGCAGCATTTCCAGTAACTCTCTCAGTGCTATTTTTTCCCAGAACCACGGGAAACCTGCAAAGTCCCCACCTGCTGCACCAGGAGCACGCAGGGAGGTTTCTGCAGGGGATCTGTGCAGTCATTTCTGGGCACCGAGGATGGGGAGCTGCCAGGGACCTGCCAAGGGATTGAATTCCCTCCCCTCCGCTGCCCCTCTCAGGGAGGGAGAGCTCTCTCTGCGGGAACTGTCCCTTCTCCATCGTTTTGGGGGACTTGCCTGGTGTGAATTTGCCATTCCAACCCGGGAGCGAAATGTTTCTGGTCCAGAAACTCCCACGGAGCCCCCACAGAGCCCCCAGGACCCAGCCCCAGTGACAGCAGGAGTTCGGTGCTGTTGAGATGCAGCAATGAACCATCAATGCCAAAACCTCCCCGAAATGAGATGAGACAAGGCCAAAGTTTCTGATTTTCCTCCCAGAAAATGATGCGAACACTGGAGTCTTTCCTGCAGAGTGCTGGGAATTGGACAGAAGTGGATTTTGGACCCAAAATCACGGCTTGGAAGCATTTTCCTGGCCAGCCACAAGGACCTGTCACTGCTGGGATGCTCAGACTTCCCTCATTCTTTGTCTCCTTGGACGCTGGTGATCCCCGGGGTCCCTTCCAGGGTAGTCTGTAATTCCATTTGCAGGGATAATGGAGAAGAGGAACAATTCCTCCCCAAGCAGCACCATTTAACCCACCTCAGGGTGCTCCTGATCCCGGCTGGAGCGAGCCAGGACAACGGGCAGAGCACCCTGAGCTCGCCCCAGATCCCAGCCCGGCCCCCGCTCCAGAGCTGCTCCCTCAGCCGGATCATTGGTCACTCCAAAAGGATTTATTCCAGTTTTTCCAAGGTGCGTTCGAAGCTGCTGAACGCTCCCAAAGAGCGGCTGGGAGCCTCTCCCCGTTCCCTGCTGCAGCGGGGGCTCTGCTGCCTCTCGCGCTCTTGGGCTCTTCCCAAAACCCTTCCTGCTCTTTCCGGGCTGCCTTCCTAAGGAAAGGGAGTTCAGCTCCAGCGGGACCTGGGGTGTGGCGCTGGCCCCAAATGGGGGTGGCACAGGTGGCACTGGCACCTCCCAGTGCCCCCTCGCCGTGCCAGGGAGGGACCAGAGGAGGGGAGAGCTGGAGAAAAGGGAATTACGGTGGAAGTCTGGCTCCAGGGTGGAGCTCTGCGGGAGCAGTGGGGCCGAGGAGCGGGGCCAGAGCCTGCTGGGGGCAGGAGCTGCGGCACTGGCTCAGTTCCTGGCTCAGGCTGGCAAACCAGAGAGTGAAACCAGAGCATCTCCAGGTTTGGCTGATGGTCTGCAAGAGCAGCTACTGTGGGGCACAGCAAAGCTGGGGCAGCCCAGGTTTCCATCCCCGGAGAGGTTAATGGGGCACCAGGAGCTGGGTGTGGGAACAATGGGGAGCTTGCCTTGGTTATTTTCCCAATCTTTTCCAGCTTGCAGTCGCCTGTTGATGATTTTGTGCCTAAGAGCCCTTCATGGATCCATTCCCCGCTGCTCTGCCCACTTGCCTTTGAAACCTGCAATATTCCGTGGCAAAATTTCAGGGGGCAAAAATAGTTAATTCTCGGTCTTGTCCCAAACAGCTCCTCCCTGGGCATGAATCAGCACCTCCTGCAGCCACCCTGCAGCCTCCCAGAGGTTAAAGCTGGCTGTCAGCATTTGCCTGGCACAAAACAAAACCTCTTTATTTCAGCCTGAATTGTGTGATTATTTTTTCTCTTCACACATCTAAATCAATTTTGAAATAAAACCAGTGTTTTTTTGAAACAGTCAGAATGTTCTGGTTTGAAAATGGCAGGGTAAGGGCTCTCGCTCTCTCGGGTTTTTTATTTTATTTCTATTTTCTGGCCAAAATCATTTACAAAACGTTTCTCTAATTTGTCTTTCCAAAGCCCCAGCTTTCTGTCCATGTTTCTGTGAGACTGCTCCTGGCCAGCCCCCCGTGCTTTAATCAGCTCCAGGATTCCTGAAGGCATCTCCCGGGGCTCCCTAATCCTCTCCCTGTGCTGACAAACCCGACCCCAGGAGATCCTTGCCAGAGAAATCTGCAGGATGAAAGCAGAAAATTCCAGGCTTCTGGTTCCTTAATGAGAGCCTGTGCAGCCAAAACCCAGGGAGGGACTTCTTGTCCTGGAAAGAAGGCAGGGCTAGGTGGGAATTTGGGAAGGAATTCCTGGCTGTGAGGGTGGGGAGGGGCTGGGCTGGAATTCCCAGAGCAGTTGTGGCTGCCCCTGGATCCCTGGCAGTGCCCAAGGCCAGGCTGGATGGGGCTGGAGCAGCCTGGGACAGTGGGAGGGGTCCCTGGGGTGGAACGAGAGATCTTTAAGGTCCCTTCCCACCCAAACCGCTCTGGGATCCTGGGATTCTGTTCCCAGAAGTGATGCCAACCCTTGGAGTTACACACAGAGGTGTCAGGGCACTCAACTCCCCACCCCAAAAGGGGCACATCAGATAGAAGTGCACAGAACAATAACTGCAAATCTCCCTTAGCTGCAAAGGGACTCCCCACAAATCGCTAAGAAAGGACATTTAAATGCCAGATGATTGAAATGAGGTAAAATGCAGCCCCAGACAAGTGCCTGGATTGCCATTAAAACAGATCCTTGTTCAGGGCTCTCTGTAAGGTCAGGCCTGCATCTGCCAGCCACATCTGGGAAGGAAATTGGGTATCTGGGATGCAAATTGGCACTTGCAGACTTCAAAATGATGACTGGAGCCTCTCTGCCGCCTTGGGCATCAAAATACCTTGGAATGTCTGCAGTTACTTTTAGCTGGGGGACTTTAACAGGCAATTTAAGCCAATCTGTCAGACTCTGCTCAGCGTGGCTGAGTCAGAGAGCAGGGCCCAGCTGAGGCAGCTGCAGCTGGAGCTGAGCAGGAACTCCTGAAACGGCTCCAGAGGTCCGGCAGGAACCCCTCTGCCTGTGCCCTCTCTGCCACCAGGCTCACACCCGTGAGAGCTCTGGAGAACCTCACGGGTAACTGGTGTGCCCCAGACTGGGCATGGACTCGGCAGCGGGGCTGTGGAGGCTCTGGTTTGATTTACAGGAGTTTTGCACTGCGAAGGCATCCAGATGGCCAGGCTTTGGTTAATGTGGATTAAAAGTGAGTGGTGCTCCTTGGCCTGAGAGCAGCTCCTGGAACTCTGCACGTTCTGCATCAGAGCTGGCAATAAAACATAAAAACATTATCTGGAATAAACACAGGAGAGCTTTCTGTGCTTCACCCTCACTTCAAACTCACACAGAGCCGTTCTAAGGCTGCCAGAGAAAAGCAGTTTGAAGTGATGGAAGTCTGGTGCTCCCTCTGCTTTCAAGGCCAGCTCATGTCTGAGCCCAGGGCAGCCCCTGGGGATGGCACAAGGTCCTGGCAGCACGGGGAGCACCAGGATCACCCCAGCATCACCTGAATGTCACCTGAGCATCTCTAGTTCTCTGCTGTGGTGGAGGAACAACGTGCAGAGCTCAGTTTGTGTTGCTGAGGTGTGTGAAATCCTGGGAGAGCCCCAGGCAGCTCAGGGAGCTGCTGCCCCAAGCGAGGTGCTCCCTTTCTGAAACGGGACTCCTGAGATCCATCAAATGCCCCGGAAAGCTCACGGAGCTGGATTTTCTGCTCTTCCTGCTTCTCTCCAGTGTGCACACCACGAGGAGACCTTTCCTCAGCAGGCCCAGGCCAGAGAGAAGCAAAGATGGATTGCTGAGGCAGGAAGGGAGCCCAGGATTTCCTGTCCCTGAAGGGAGCTGGTTGGAGTTTGGGGCCAAAGGGATCAGGTTTCACTGCGCTTCGTCCCTTCTCACCCCGAGGTGCTCTGGGACAATGAAAATGACTTGAAAAATCTCCAGAGCTGTTGCCCTTCTTTGATAAGCTGGAGTATCAGCTTTCCGTGTGAGAACGGCTCTGTGATTGAGGTTTTCCCTTTTTTATTGGGATGATTTTTTACGGGTGTCAGATCAGCTGCTCCTCTCCGTGCCTATAAAGAATAAAACACAGTGGCAGATCCTGCCCTTCCCAGCCAAGTGCTTTTGATCACTGGTCAGTGCAGTGATGGATGTTTTTCCATGGCATCCTTCATCCCAGGCTTTTTCAAGGCTGGTTAGGAGTTGGAAGGCGAGACCAAAGAACGCAGCTCTCCGACAGAATTCAATTTCCTGGAAAAAAAAAATAAATCTTTTTTTTCTTTTTCCCCGTGACCTAAATGGAAAACATACTGTTCAGAAAGTGCTCTTCAAACAGAATTACCCAAACCTTCTATCAACAAAGAGACCCTCGTCTATCAGACATCTGGTGTGGATGTCAATTATAATAATTAATTAGACATCTCCCCAGATGCCTGACACTACATTCTGTCAGCAGATTTTTTTGACTTCAATCAAAAGTGCTGCTGCATTATGCATGAAACTCCTGGAGGAGCTGGGAGTGGAGGGGAGAGCCACAAATCCAAACACGGGAAGGGCTCCCGGTTCCGAGGCGGCCGAGTCACACGTGCTGATTTCTTCGTCTCCCTCAACAACGTTGGCAAATGTTTTACATTTCTTCATGCAGGACTTCAAAGAGAAAGGATGAGAGGGGAAGAATAACAGATAAAATGTATAAAACCAGGTGATTGCTGGGGTGGGAAGAAGGGAACTGCTCAGCTATGGAGCGTCAGCCTGGAGCACAACCATGGGGAGCTGCTGCACCCATCCCTCACCAGCAATGCCCTCAGGAATGACCCTGAAAGGCCCAGAAATGATCCTAAAATTTCCAGAAATTATCTCCTTAAATGTCCAGAAATGATCTCCTTAAACGTCCAGAAATTACCCTCAAAGGTCCAGAAATTATCCTTAAATATCCAGAAATGATCCTCAAAGGTCCAGAAATGACCCTCAAGAGTCCAGAAATGATCCTTAAACATCCAGAAATGATTCTCAAAGGCAACTGAGTAAGACAGAAGAAGACAGAAAAAGGAGAAGACAGAAGAAGACACCCTTCCTTCCTTTCCCTTTACTTTCTTCTTCCTTGTGTGGTTTTTTCTTTTTTATTTTTAATTAAATGGAAAACAAATTAATTCCTGGAACATGTAATTCAAACAAACTAATCATTTTTTGGTTGTTGTTCTCAGTTTTTCCAAAAGGCTTTCACGTTTCCCAGGCAAAACAATCCAATTAATTCTCCTCAGTTTAGGAAATTGCTGCAGTCAACCTCAAATAAATTAATTTTTTTTTCAGCAAGGAAGAGCTGAACAAATATATCAGCAACGTTCTCAGGATTAGGGGGGGAAGGAACTGCTCCGTGCTTCAGACGAAGGACTGAGAACTGCCGGGTACAGGGGCCCTGCTCCTGCAGGATTCCCTCGGATGGGAATTGGCTGGGATTCAGCTTGAGGCTGGAATTGCTCTGTGGCGGGGACAGAGCGAAATCCTGGTGCAAATCCCTGAGTTTTCCCTGTTCTCGCTGGGGCAAACATCTTTTATTTGCTCTGTGGAGTGTTGGGCTGGGGCTGGAGCAGCGTGCGGTGAGGAACGAACGTGGAGCCCAAACGCTCCCCTCGCCGGGGCTGCGGCGCCTTTGCTCTGAAGGATTTGCCCGTGGAAAACAGAATTACCAACACTCCGTGCATTTGGAGGATGAAAAATATTTGTAGTTACCCACGTGTCTCAATATTTCATAAAAGTGCCTGTGCTGGTCCCAGTTTCAGTGCAAACAAAAGGAAAATACATTTAGATTGAAGTGGATTCGCACTGAAATAAAACAAAGATTTTTCTGAGGTTTCTATTTCCTTCCTCTCTGTTTCCTCTCTCCTCACCAGCGGAGGCTGAGGCTAAATGAGCGGGGAGGCAAAAAGTAATTTTTAAAAATTCAGACAGTTGAGCTTTGTGTGGTATCAAAATGAAAAATGAGGATTAAATTACGAGTGTATTGTTCACGTCTACGTTTCTGAGAGGAATAATGATTATTTTGTAACTCGTGGTGACAGCTAACGGCACCCTGGAACCAGCAGAGAGATGGGAGCTCTTATTAAACCCGAAGATGTTTTCCTGGAGCGGGAACAAGGCTGGAGTGTTGTCACCAGGAACTGAGAGCTGGGTTTGAGGCGTGAGGGCAGCTAATTGGTGCTAATGAGTAACGAGAGGGGATTAACGAGCCCGAGGAGCAGAACGGGGAAAGCTGCAGGGGCTGCCTGGAGCTCGGTGCAGGGGCTGCAACCCCACACCTGCAGCAGATTTTGGGGTGTCTTTGGCCACCCCCTCCCCAAAGCCAGGCCTGGTGCCTGCAGGACAAACAGGACGCCGCAGGAAGATTTTTCAGGGAGAGTTCGTCTCCACAGGGGAGGCTGAGAAGTTTAATCCACTCTGTAATAATTGCAATTAACGAAGGTTGGGGATTTGAGGCGGAGGAGCGAAGTGCACTAAAGCCGTGTAAACACTCCTGGCTGGGGCAGAGAGCTCAGAGCTGCCGCCCTCATCCTTGGGCTGGCTCCAGCCTGAGGGGCTGAGCTCAGACTGCCCCTCAGCATGGGCTGGCTTGGGTGTTTAGATGATTTTCGATGGTTTTGATGTGTTTTAGAGCACTTTTGGCTGTTTGCTCTTCTGTGAAAGCACAGAAGTTGCCCTGACTCTGGGGAGAGCCTGCAGGGAGGGTAATGTGCCAGAAACTCCTGCCTTTTGCTGCAATTTCATGGGGTGATTCTTGAGATTGGCCTGTGCAGGGCCAGGAGCTGAACTTGATGATCCTTGTGGTCCCAACTCCGATTATTCTCCCATTCTGGGATTATTTCACTGGGAAGAGAAAACCTCTGGACCTGGAGGGTCCTGCCCTGATTGATGTCACTGCAGCTCGGAATGAAAGGGCTGCACCAGAGGAGTTTAAAAGAGTCGGAACCAGCTCAAATGGAGCATCTGGCATTGCTGCAGCTCCATCCCCTGAGTGTCTGCAGCCCGAGTTCTGGGGATGCTCCCTGGGAGGCACAAGCACTAACCTGGATGTGCACTGGGGCTGGGTGAATAGTTCCCTTTTCCTCTGAAAATGGAGCGTGGAGCAGAATTCCCCGTTCAAGGCTCAAAAGGATCATTTCTATTTGTTTTAGAAAATTTTTTCTATTTCTATTTGGGCAAATGAGGCAGAAATCAAGGAAATGCATCACAAGAAGGGGACGATCAAGAGGAGACCTCGGAAGACTTTCCAGGTGCCTGAAATAGGCTTCATTTATCTCCTGGAGTTCTTAATTACTGAGCATTTCTAATCTTGCTTCACGTTTAGATAGAGAGCAGGAGCATTACAGGCACGCCAAACACATAAATAAAATAACAGAAAAACTGCAAGGAAGAGAAATCACTTGGGACCCACAGAAGAGTGAATTAACACTGAGGAAGAGGCAGCACCAGCAATCACTGCACACTGCCACTGATAAGAGAACCAGATATGGGGTTTTTTCTTTGCTTAAAAAAAAAAAAAAAAAAGGAGATAATTCCCCAGGAACTTGTAGCCAAAAACCTCCCCAGTCAATGAATGACCTTTGCCTCTGCCGTGCCTCCCTCCAAGCTTTGCATGGTTATTATTTTCAGCGCTTAATCTGCGAGAGTGATTTGTGTCTCCTAATAACTGACTGATTGTTTTGCTATCAGTCAGCTCCAGGGCTGCCACAGCCTCTGCTCAGCTCAAATCTCGCTTCCTTCACCTTGTGACTTCAAACACGGCTCTGTCTCAAGCGGGAGGAAAGGAAAAAAGCCCCCAAATCCCATCTTGCTCCTTACGGTTTTATTACTTAGGAGCTAAAGGCAGAAAATAAAGGTCACAAGAACTTTAAAACAACAGAAAAGTCTCGGGGACAGGAGAGTTTTAAAGGAAGTTACAAGCTGGAGATGACAGGCT